>CM029471.1:830257-960113 GCA_017140325.1 Eucalyptus leucophloia subsp. euroa | reverse complement strand
ATGGCATGCTAAGTGGTTCCAAGTTCGTGTGGCGAGACTTTCGTGTGGAGGTGTCGGCCCAACTTCTACCGGGATTCACTCGGAGCAACGGAGTACTATCCAACTAGAGTAACTGCCGTCAAGATCAAGTTGTGCAAGAGCTTCCCCGGGCATTGCAAGGTGATCCACTCCGAGTCGCTTCATTGATGGAGACCGAGGCCATGAAGATTCCATTCTCACAATTAAATCAATGTGGGATATGTGCCAGCCACGAAAATTCAAGGGCCTGAGGAGGAGCCTCAAGGGCAAATAAATGAAGTACTATGCCTCAATTAATACATTTAACAACACAAGATTCGGAGAGGAGTTACTTCCAAAGATACCCGTGAGGTGCCGTTAAAGATCACCAACCGCAGCTGAGAATAAACGCTCAAAAGGGTTGCTGAAAAGCTCAAGAGGAGAATAAGCGATTGCGCTGAGTGGCATTCCGAGTGTATATTGATCAAGCTAGATGAAGTGTTTGAGTCAATCTTGTTGTTTCATTTTAGATTACGTATTTAGGAAGTTGAGTCATTTACTTTCCTAGTTTGTTTGTTTAGGCTTTTTTGAGCTCTATTTCATTAATGAAGTGCTTGAATCAATCTTGCTTCTATTTTGTTAGTATTGTCAAAAACTCCATTAATGAATAAAAGTTTTAGACCATTGCCATGGACCTGGAGTGTGTATTTCATATGAGATACTTATTTTTGTTCGGTTCTTCAAATTAGGTGATAACGGATCCTTCATGCCTCCGCCCATCATTACACAATCAAGAGCAAAAATGGCCGACCAAATCGAAATGCGTGATCGTATGACCGCCGTGGAAAATCAACTCCAGCAGTTGCTCACCTCTATGCAACTTATGACAAACATCAAATGCAATCCCTCCAAGTGAATCAGACTCTTGCATCCGCTCTCCCGAGATAGTAGTCCCAAAGCGTACGAACAAGGCCCAAATAGGTGATGATGACATGCCTAACCGGAGGATGACCCACTGTTCATCACAACTGAAAAGGCTAAGCCCGACAATGTCCCTAAGGCTGAGCAAGATGAACGCTCGCCAAACTTGAAGAGAAACTGAAACAATTGCAAGAATCGTAGAATTCACTCCGTCGACTTGTCAGTTTATGAGAAAGTCAAAGTGCCAAAGAAGTTTAAGATGCCGGAGTTCGAGAAATACGATGGTATTTCCTGCCCAAAAGCTCATTTGCAAATGTACCACGTACACATGGCCCAATACGTCAAGAACGAGCCTCTCATGATCCAATCGTTTCATGCAAGCTTGACTGGGGCCCGCACTCAACTGGTACATAATGAAGAAGAATGTGAACCTTCGACACTTGGAATGAAGTGGCCGACGCTTTCCTAAAGCGCATAAGTTCAACATGGACATTGCACCTTCTCGAGAGGATCTTAGCGGATGGAGAAGAAGAAAAGTGAGTCATTTAAGGAGTACGCTGTAAGGTGGCGAACTTGGCTCAAATCACCGAGCCTACAAATAAGGAGTTGATGAAGTTGTTCGTCAAGACTCTCCCATATGAGTTCCAGAACTGATGGCTAGCACATACGTTAAGAACTTCAACCAGCGGATCCTAGTGGGTGAACAGATCGAGATGGGCTAAGGGATGGATGGTTCAATGAACCAACTCTTCGGGGCAAAAGGTTCACCATGAAGAAAGATAAAGAACCAACCATCGAAGTCACTGCTGTGCTATGTGCAACCAGGCCAGTAAGCCTCCGATGGTTCGTGTCCCCGAATCAAGAAGATGGAGGCCGAGTGCCTGCACGCCGCAATTCACCAAAGGCAGCTCTCCCTCTTCCCCGGCCCTCTATCTCGGTCTTACCGCTACCCGAAACAAGGGATTGATCTCCCACGAACCAAAAGCGGCCCAATGCTGAAAAATTCTCCAACTATGACCCCTCCAAAAAATGTGAGTATCATATGGGAGATGTCGGCCATTCAACCGATGGAATGTTTGACTTTGAAACACAAGATCCAAAATTTGTTGGATACTAAGGCATTTTCTTTTCCGTACACCCAATCGAATGTCAAGAAAATTCGTTCCGGAACATCGGAAACGTGAATGCAATCTTCGAGTTCAATACTGGCAAAAAGATGAACTTGAAGGTGTCGTCAAAAGATATCTATAGCGGATTAGTTAGAGTTGGCTATTATCCACTGAGATGAGAATCCTCCTTGCCTACCATGAAGGAAAGGGTTCAAGAAATGATTAAGGCTGGCATGATCATATATGCGACCAAGCTGGAACAAAGTGTCAACTATCTCCGGTCATCATTGATTGGGAGAAGGAATTTGCTAAGCTAAATGCTGAAAAGAGTGAATCAGATCCATTGATCGAGGACATGCCCACTTGAGGAAGCTCCGACCATGAAGGATTGATAGTGGAAGTGCCTTCAACTGATGAAGAAATAATTATTGAGATGCCCAGCCTGTATGAGTACAAGGATAACAAAGCAGTCCCTTGGTCATACGAGCTAGATATTGACCTAATTACAAGGTCTGGTCGGACCTATGCTCAAGCTAATGCCCAACCTGTAAAGCCAGTTACTGATGAAGATGCTAAAGAATTTCTGGCTATAATCAAAACAAGTGAGTGTAACGTGGTCGACCGATTATGAAATTGCCCGCTCGAGACCTCTTTACTTGAACTCTTGCAAACATCTCCTACACATCAAAAGTCTCTAATGAAGGTTCTAAGCGAAGTTCGTGTACCAGAGACGATCGAGGTAGACAGGTTGGAGGAATTCGTAGGATCGATTCTTCTTAAGGATTTAATAGCCTTTTCTGATGAAGAATTCCCTCTTGAGGGGAGGGACATACTAAGGCATTATATATATCCGTCAAGTGCAAGGCTTCCCCATGTGGCTCGAGTACTCATTGATAATGGGTACGCCTTGAATATCGTCCATTGGCGACTCTTCACCGCTTCTGAAAATAGACCCTTCAAAAATAAGTGCTACAAAGACCTCCGTCCAGGAGCTTTTGATGGTACGAGAAAGGAAGTGATAGGGAGACCCACCTTGATCTCCAAATAGGGCCGGTGATGTTCAACGTCCTTTTTCGTGTGATGGACATTCCTACCGCATTCAATTTTCTATTAGGCGTCCTTGGATTCATTTCGGGCTGGAGTACAGCCATCAAGTCTCCACCAAAGTGTGAAATTTGTTGTCAAAGGAAAGCTAGTCATTGTTCATGGCGAGGAGGATCATCGGATCTATCATGAGACGGCTATCCCTATGTCGAGCCGGAACGTAGGGAGGAGTCGAGTTACCAATCGTTTGAGCTCGTATCCACTATCCATGCATCTCGAGGATCGACAGCACCCATCCGATGTGTCAAATGCAGCAGTCATGGTAGCAAAGAGTGATGGTTGGAAATGGCTTTATTCCTGGCCGTGGACTTGGTAACAAAACGGGGCATCCAATCCTATGAAGCCCCTCAAAGGTTTCGTTCCGCCGGATTAGGGTACCATGGAAGAGGTGGAGGACATGAACAAGAGAGAAAAACTCATTACTCCTCGATATCCGCGAGATATTCCGGGCCCTGCTAGAATGATGCATGATGAGGAAGGTATGATCGACACCCGAGGTATTGTGCTCGATGGATGGAATGGCATGGACGACCCGACAACTTCAAAGACAGAGGATCCAGATGATGGGATGGAAGGGATCACGACTCTATTCGATGATCTCCTCATAGGTGCCATTGATGAAGAACCATCGGAGGAAATGGGTGCTAGCCCACAAGAGTAACACGTTTACTTTTCTGCACTCCCCTGCGTGGGAATCTTATCTCTTTTAGGATTTGATGTTTTCTAGGGTTTGCTTATCGTATTCTGCATGTCGTTTGTCAGGAGTTGATGTTTGCTAGGGTTTGACCGTTAGGGTTTCGTTTCACTTTGATTGCCGTACTTTTCAATCCAATAAATGTAATTTGGTTGATGAATATCAATTATGATTACAAGTTTTATTTTGAGGGCATGATGGGGTATACCAAACCAGCCGTTGATGATATCCAACCGATGAAAGAAAAGAAAATCCAAGGAGAATTCGAGGTGTGGGCTTCATCATGCTTCCTCGTGTCAAAAAGTTTTTCCAAAATATTTTGCCAAAATTCTTTAAATAAAATAAAAATTAGAAAAAATCAATCAAAAAATTCAAAAGGAAGGAAAATTTGAAAAAATAGAAAAGAAATTCATGCCTTTTAGCCTCGTTTGTCTTCTCGAACTATCCATTTTATGTTTCGGGAGCAGCCTTATATGACAGCGAAGAGGAGAAATGGTCCAATCCAATGTCATGAGCGATGACGGTGATGACCTTGATGATCCAAATGGTGACTCCATTGGAGTACAACAAAGTTGGGAGCAACGTGAAAAACCCAAAGTTCTCACCTCTGAGCAAACCGTCACAATCAATCTGAGTGATGCTAAGGAGCCCAAAGAGATAAAGATTGGGGCAAATCTTCCCAAAGATGAGGCCGAGCACCTAACTCAATTGCTAAAAGAATATCAAGATATCTTTGCTTGGACATACGCTGATATGCCGGGTTTAGATCCGTCGATTGTGGAACATTGTTTGCCCACTAATCCGTACGTGCATCCTAAGCGAGAAGCTTCGGAGGATTAAACCAGAGCTCTCGAAGAAGATAGAAGAGGAAGTAATGAAACTTCTCAAAGTGGGATTCATCGAAGTCTCGCAATACCCCTGAATGGGTGGCCAACATAGTACCGGTCATGAAGAAAGACGGTTGAGTCCAAGTGTGTGTTGATTACCGGGATTTGAACAAGGCCAGCCCAAAGGACAACTTCCCATTGCCACATATCGATGTTCTCGTGGATAGTACTGCCGGATTTGAATTATTCTCTTTCATGGATGGTTTTTCTGGCTACAACCAGATAAGAATGAAGGATGAAGACAAAGAGAAGACGGCATTTATCACCCCGTGGGAACCTTTTCATTATAAGGTCATGCCTTTTGGACTCAAAAATGCGGGGACAACTTACCAACGAGCCATGGTTACGTTGTTCCATGACATGATGCATAAAGAAATCGAGGTCTATGTTGACGATATGATTGCAAAACCTGGCTTGGGAAAAGTCATGTGAAACCCTCAAGAAGTTATTTGATCGACCCGTGAATTCAAACTCCGTTTAAACCACCAAGTGCGTGTTCGGGGCAGCATCGGGAAAATTACTTGGGTTTATGGTGAGTAGCAAAGGATCGAAATTGACCCATCTAAAGCCAAGGCAATATGTGAATTGCAACCTCCATCGACAGTGAAGGAGGTTCGGAGTTCCTAGGGAGACTGAATTACATTGCACGATTCATTTCCCAACTCTCGGAGACCGCTAAGCCATTCTTCAAACTCTTGAGGAAAAACATACGAGTTGAGTGGAATGATGAATGTCAAGAGCGTTCGATAAGTTGAAGCAATATTTGATGAATCCAGGTTCTTGTCCCACCAATATCAGGGCATCCTTTGATTTTGTACCTCACAATCCATAGTGAGTCACTTTCGGGCGCGATGTTAGTTTAGAAAAGTCCCGTGGATCGGAAAGAACGAGCCATTTATTACCTCGATTAAAAAGTTCTTGTCTCGGAGCTAAAGTATTTGATGCTGAAAAAAACTTGTGCTGCGTTAGTATGGGTATTGCATAGGATCAAGGACAAGTACACCTTGCATTACTAGACGTTTCTCGGACCGAGAACGATCCCATCAAGTATTTATTTAATCAACCGGCTTTGGTGGGTAAGCTAACCAAATGGCAGGTCTTGATTTCGGAATTCGGACGTGCGTTCATGCCACAAAAATCGAGTTAAAGGCCGAGTAATTGCGATATATAGGCTGAGAATCCTAGAACCTTCAATGATGATGATTGTCTACGGATGATCGTATTTTGGCCATAAATGAAGATGCATGGTCCATGTTCTTCGATGGAGCTATGAACTTGTCCGGTTCTGGTACTGGGGCGATCTGATATCCCAGACGACAACACCACCCAAGAGCCCGCAAAATTAATATTCCCATACACTAACAATATAACTGAAATCTGGCTTGTATTCTCGGACTTCGAGCCGCAATTGAAATGGGAGTGGCCAAATTGAAGGTATATGGAGATTTTGCACCGATCATACTCCGTGACCGTAGGTGAATGGAAGACCGAGGGATGCCAAATTACCGCCATATCATAGGTACCTCGAAGAGTTGGTGAAGGAGTTCGATGAAATCTCGTTTGACTATTTGGCTGGATCTCATAATCAGTTTGCCGATGCCCTGGCAACATTGTCATCCATGTTGCAAGTTACTGATGGTTTAGAAGTTGAGCCTTTGAAAATTGAGGTTCTAGCCAAACCTTCTTATTGTATGGTCGTGAATGAAGAGCTTGATGAGAAGCCATGGTATTGCGACATCATGAACTATATTCAAAAGCGAATTTCAAGGGAGCACTCGGTGAGAAAATACATAATGAAGATGGCCTCAAAGTTCTTCGTCAGTGGTAAGAACTTATACAAGAGATCTTATGATTCAGTTTTATTGAGGTGCTTAGATGAAGCAGAAGCTACAAGAAGTGCATGAAGGAGTTTGTGGCCCACACATGAATGGGCACATGTTAGCCAAGAAGATTATGAGACTAGGTTACTATTGGCTTGCGCTGGAAAGTGGCTGCATACAGCATGTTAGAAGTTGCCATCGTTGCCAAATTCATGGAGATAAAATAAATGTTCCTCCAATGGAGTTGCACCAGCTATCTGAGCCATGGCTTTTCTCAATGTGGGGGATCGATGTGATTGGCCCAATAAATCCCAAAGCTTCAAATGGGCACCGATTCATATTGGTGGCAATAGATTATTTCTCAAAGTGGATTGAAGCCGCATCATATGCTAATGTCACGGCTCGAAACGTTGTGAAGTTTATTAAGCATGACATAATCGCCCGTTATGGTGTCCCCGAAGCAATTGTCACTGACAATGGGACAAATTTGAATAACAAGTTCGTGGATGAGTTGTTCAGTGAGTTCAAAATCAAGCATTTGAATTCATCACCTTACCGCCCACAAATGAATGGAGCTGTTGAGGCAGCTAATAAGAACATCAAGAAGATCCTGGCTAAGACAGCCGAGAATTATCGAGATTGGCATGACAGGTTACCCTTTGCTCTAATGGCATATCGGACATCGATCCGAACATCTACCGGGGCAACCCCTTTCTCCTTGGTTTATGGCATGGAGGCGGTCTTGCCTGTGGAAGTAGAAATCCCCTCTTTAAGAGTCTTATCCCAAGTGGAATTGTCCGAGGCAGAATGGATACAACAAAGGTTCGAACAGTTGAACCTAATTGATGAGAAAAGATTAAAAGCTCTTTGCCATGGTCAGACGTATCAACAAAGAGTAGCCAAGTCTTTCAATCGGAAGGTACGGCCGAGACACTTTGAAGTGAATGATCTAGTTCTAAGAAAGGTGTTGCCGATTTTTCCTGATCCTGGAGGCAAATTCGCTCCAAATTATAGCGGCCCGTATATGGTGAAGAGGGTACTCCCTAGAGATGCCTTAATCCTTACAGAAATGGATGGTC
Organism: Eucalyptus leucophloia subsp. euroa; assembly: GCA_017140325.1. Lineage (NCBI taxonomy): Eukaryota > Viridiplantae > Streptophyta > Magnoliopsida > Myrtales > Myrtaceae > Eucalyptus > Eucalyptus leucophloia. The sequence goes on along the minus strand of CM029471.1, from coordinate 952,502 downwards.
GTGAGTTTTCTAATCTTGTTAACTCTGATGTTGTGAAGAAGTATTACCCTTGAAAGCATTTGTTGTGAATTGAAGGTACTCATTTCTTCATTGTGGGAATGGATTGAATGAGATGAGAAGTAGGCCCTGTTCCATATACATAACGAATTCATTTGATTCGGTATATCAGACGTGTTGACCTAGAGTCAGTTCAATTAAATAAAAAAGGAAATGCCCTGAGGACACCACCAGCGCCTCGGCCTAGTGGCACGGGGAATGAAAAGGTCCGAAAGCGACCAGGGTTCGATCCCTGGAAATGGCAACAAGTTTGCCACCAAAAAAAAAACATTCTTTTACCAATCCTTTTCCTTTCTTTTTGAACTGCAAACTCTTTGTGTTCAAAACTGATGAGTTCATGAAGTACTTGTGACCTTTCAAAGGAGAATTTTGCATTGATAGTTTTACCTGTTTAATTACCAATTCCTTTGAAGATTATCATCGCAAATCAAGTTAATGAATGATGTGGAATGAATTGAACATGCTAAATGAGACATGTCGGGATGATGAAAGGCAAGCCTTATCCTATACACAGTCCCTTGCTCATATCGGTGAGATGAGTGTAGGAAGTTCCATATTTCTAAGGAAAAGAGTTTTCTCGCGAAAGGTATGATGATCGAAATGATGAGAGGCAGTTCATTCTCTATCCCAAACACTATGTGATCATCCATTGTTTAAACCCTTTTGAGCCCACACACGTGAATAATTTTAAATTACCCTGTCAAGAACCACCCCACATTGGGGCAAGCCGGAGGTAAGACGACATCATGAGGTGAGGAATTTGATAGGAATATTCTTGCTCTCACTTGCATCAATCTTCAGGTATTGCTATTATATTGAATTCATACGATAATTCAAGTGCCTTAGGATGATGAAGAGCAATTCTTCTCTATCCTACACACTTTATCCATTGCGTAGCCCCTTGAGCTGTAAATTAGTTTCATTTAAACCCAATTGGTGATCATCCCCCACACCGGGGCAAGGCAAAAGGCAAATGTTCAAGCAGCAAAATCCCGAGTGCTGACAAAAAATGAAAACTCCTCAAGAACCCGAATGTTAAAGCATTACGTGGTTATTCAAAAAAAAAAAAAACAAAGGGGGCATGAAAAAGCAGTGTGCCTAGTAAAAGCAAGGCCAATGCCCATAGAAAATGAAAGAAAGAGTCAAGATAAATGACTATCAATTGTAAAAGGGTGTGTTCCCAATGGAGTGGTACTCAAAGAACTCAAATGCCAAGTTTTTATAGTACCTATGAGGAAAATCCCAATGATGAAGAAGAAGACCGGTGACAATGCCAAGATGATCACCAATTCTCATCCCCCTATACACATTTTGAGCCTAATGATCCGTTCACTTCTCAATCCATGAACTTAACCTACGCTACGTCCCTTACAAAGTCTCTTCAGATTAGGGCACCGAAATTAACGTAGGAATTCATATGCTTAAAAGCATCGCTTGAAGAAGTGCGAGCAAGACCATTTCTATCTCATTTCACAGGTTCCTTGACTTGTAAACCCGAAGATGATTGCGAAGTATTGTTCTTTCATTAGCCTTGACTCGAAGAGTCCCTCTTTGTTGAGCCATTGACCGAGCCTACATTACAGTCGATAAAGACCTCTCAGTTGACAAGGTCGTACCGCCATGAGAATACTCGAACCCTTGTTGACATGATGAAAGTAAGATTGAGTGATTCCTGTGATCCGACATTAATGGTTGGGATAAAATAGCCTTCTTAATGAGAGTGAGTGAAAGTCCTTTCTAACTGAAAGTCTCTCATTTGGTATTCTTGAAAATCCATGTCATGAGTGAAAATTGTCATAAACGATGATTCTCCCCAGTGAAAGTTCGGTGGTGCAAATTTGGTAAAACCATCATGCATAAATCTTGATTGAATGGATAAAAGCTTCAATGGACTTTCGAGTGTGTTGAATTACTTACTTCTTTGGCGAATGCATGTATTTTTGCTCTAATCATGTCTGACAAGTAATGTTTCCTTGAAGACCCAAGAGCTCCTGACATTTATGTTGCCTTTCAGAAGCCTCGAGGTGAGAAACCTCCATGAATATTTGAAATACATCCTCGATGTTCCAAAACTTCTTTCTACCAAGAGGTAAGTGACCTTCACGAATATCCCAGGTTTGACCTTCACGATGTTCCAAATCTTGATATATGCCTCAAAACTCTTCGGTAAACATTTCACTCTGGATGTGAATGTTTTTCAATCTTTTTCGTTATACCCTAGTCTGGATCTAGGTATCTCGAATCTTCTTAATCCAATATTCATCTCACCTAACATTGAGTGTTTATTGGTTAAGTCCCAAAATTCTTGACATCTCAATTTGGATATGAATGTCTCAAAACTCTTCCTTAAACATTTCACTCTGGATGTGAATGTTTTTCGATCTTTTTCGTTATACCTTAGTTTGGATCTAGGTATTTCGAATCATCTTAATCCAATATTCATCTCACCTAACATTGAGTGTCTATTGGTTAAGTTCCAAATTTCTTGACATCTCAGTCTGGATCTGGATGTCTCAAAACTCTTCGTTAAACATTTCACTGGATGTGAATGTTTTTCGATCTTTTCGTTATACCTTAGTCTGGATCTAGGTATTTCGAATCATCTTAATCCAATATTCATCTCACCTAACATTGAGTGTCTATTGGTTAAGTCCCAAAATTCTTGACATCTCGTCGGATCTGGATGTCTCAAAACTCTTCGTTAAACATTTCACTCTTGGATGTGAATGTTTTTCGATCTTTCGTTATACCTTAGTCTGGATCTAGGTATTTGAATCATCTTAATCCAATATTCATCTCACCTAACATTGAGTGTCTATTGGTTAAGTCCCAAAATTCTTGACATCTCAGTCTGGATCTAGATGTCTCAAAACTCTTCATTAAACATTTCACTTTGGATGTGAATGTTTTTCGATCTTTTTCGTTATATCTAGGTATTTCGAATCCTCTTAATCTAATATTCATCTCACCTAACATTGAGTGTTTATTGATTAAGTCCCAAAATTTTTGACATCTCAATATGGATCTGGATGTCTCAAAACTGTTCGTCAAGCATTTCATTCTGGATACGAATGCTTTCTGATCTTTCTCGTTATACCTTAGTCTGGATCTAGTTATTTCGAACCCTGTCAATCCAATATTCATCTCACCTAACATTGAGTGTCTATTGGTTAAGTTCCCAAATTCTTGACATCTTAGGCTAGATCTAGATGTCTCAAAATTTTTCCCGTTTAGGCGACCGTAGAATGGTACGGGTCCTAGACACAACCAAGCAATGCCATACTAGGCGACCGTAGAATGGTACGGGTCCTAGGAAAGCAGTTTCTTTGTGAAGTCATGTTACTATTCTAGGCGACCGTAGAATGGTACCGGTCCTAGACATGTAACACCAACTATCTCGAGTTACTCTACCCTCCTCAAAGGTAAGTTATTCCAGGTAAGTTCCTTTTATCACTGGCATTAGCATTTCCATGCATCATATAAATTGCATTTCAAAAAAAAAAAAAGCACACAAAAAAAACAAAAACAAAAACAAAAAAATCCATGGCCTGCCAAAATATCATCCATTGCATGTGCATGGTCAAAATTTAGGTATCATATTGTCTTTGAATGCAACCTCTGCGAGCTCACCTTCAAAGAGGGGCAGTTGTTGACACCTAAATTTTGACTAATCATTTAGTAATTAATTGCATAAAAAATCAGGGATTAATCTTTAACTCCTTTAAAAAAAATAGTAAAATTGCATTTCATGTAGTCGCATTTGCATCGGTACTAAGAGAACAACAAGAAGCAGGAGCTCGCGGTTGATTGCATGCACAAAAGGATGGTCTCTCTTTCGCTAGTCTGAATGCACATAAGAGAGAAAGCAAAAAAAAATGATGAGGAAAGAAGCTCTCGCACGTCCATTATCTATTCCTCATTAATGCATGCACAAATTCGGTGGATGTGCGGATTCTGGGGAAATCTTCAAAGAAGCAAAAGCAGCCCATAATATTATATGATATGTCAGCTTTGGTGGCGCGATGAAAATTCACCGAAGAAGAAACCTCCTCATTAATGCATGCACATACACGCACGAAATGGGAGACGTAAAAATCATACATGCGCCTGCAAGAAGATTTCCTTGCTGAAGAGCGGAGTGGTGGCCGAAAGAATGGTCTGGAGAAGATTAAAACAATGGCAAAGTTCAGCTTAAATTCTGGAAAAGTTGCGGCTGCATCTTGTCACGATAAAGTTGGCTATCTTCAAGAGGCAATGAACGGCCTATAAATAAGACCCCAAGAAGCCGCATCAAAAAGGGGAAAAGAAAATTCATTGGAGAGGTCTGTGAGGGGAGCGAAAAAAGAAAAAAGTTTCATTGTGAAAGGCTTCTCCTTCGGACGAGTGAAGGGAAGGAAGTGTGTAAGGGGGTGTGTCAGAGAAAAACCGCAAAAGAAAATATGAAATCAGGGGGAGGAGATTAAAAAGGGGAACCTGCAAGAGAAAAGGTAAGAGCAAAAACGTACAGCAGAACAGAGACAAGAAGGGGAAAAGACGTGTAGCACGAGAGCAAAAAAAAAAAACACAAAAAGTCTTCTTCTTCCTCGCGCAGCAGGACCCTACAGCCGTCCGAGCTTCCGCTTCACCTGAGCGACCAGCAGCTCGTCGTCCCCACCACCATGCTTCCTCCACGAGCCACCGTACGCAACCCTCCGCCCGAGCACCGGTGCCACAGCAGCTCGCCGTGCTCTTCTTGCAACCCTCGTGCCGCACCACCGAGCCCGCTCGTCGCACCGCCGTGACCCATGAGAACACCCCACACCGGCCCACATCTCCTCTGTTGCTTGTGCCGCGCCACCACCAGGGTTCCCCTCCCCCGCAAGCAGCTACGCCAACCGCCACTTGACTCCTCACGACGAATCAACGCCTGCGCCATCGCCATTCCCCGACGCCGCCGAGCCGAACCCACGCTGGCCTCCGCCGCTCCGTTTGCCGTTGGAGCTCCCTCTGCCGACACCACCGCCGGATCTATCGCATCGGAGCTGCAACCCGAAGTCATCGTGCGCCGCCACTCTCCCCGAGCATCGCCTCGTCCTCGCCGTGCTCCGCCGGCCCGACGCGCTCGCCTTGATCGTTGCTGCTGCCCCGTTGGCCGAGCCGTCGCACGCCTGCGTTGGTCCGACGCTCGACGGCCCCTTTCCGAGTGACGCCGTTGCAGCTCGGAGCCACGACTCAGCCGCCTTCGCTTGAGCACCGCTATTCCACCCTCTGCCGCTGCTGGTTTGCGGAGCTCGACGCCCACCGCCCCTCACCGTAACACCGGCGACCACCACCCTCGGCTACTCACCTCCACGAAGCTGCCAAATCGTGCGTGGGAAAAGAAAAAGAAGACAACAAAAAAGAAGAAAAAAAAGGGGAACATTAGGTAGTTTTTTTATTATTATTATTTTATTATTATTTTTTATATAGATTATAGTTTGTTTTTATATAGTTTTTTTAGCGTGATTATTCATTAATGCATGATTGAAGTTCCAATGTGAAATAACCCCTCAATTTAGGGATTAGGAGTTCGATTTTCGCGCCCGAAATCCAACTCACGATCTCGTATAAAAATCGACAATCCAATCTCATGCCCGAGATTTGATTCGCGACTTAATTTAAAATTGACCAACCCGATCTCATGCGCGAGATATGGTTTGTCAATTTTTGGTATTAATCTTATCTTGATTGGATTGGGTATCGGGTTATTTGAATTAACTTTTGTTTTTGTATAAAAAAAATTCAAAAAAAAATGCGAGTTAGATTAGGGCTAGGGTTAGCATATTTAGTTATTTCGTTTTTTTTAAATAAAAAAATCCAAAAAATTCATTTAGGATATTAGTTTTTAGAATTGCACATGTCAATCTAGAATTAGACTTTTACTTCAAATTTTTATAACGAAAAACCCCCAAAAAAAAAATTAATTAATTTAGGATGCTAGTTTCTTGTAGGTTGCATAATGGGCTTTTTTTTTTTTTTTTTTTTTTTTAAATGCATGTTTTAGAAGAGATAGCACGTCTCTTTAATTTTCACCCTAGTAGTTTTTTTTAGTGTTTTAAATACGAATTTTCATAAAAAATCATCATGCATATTAGAATAGAATTGCATGTCTCATTTTAAGTTTAGATCAATTTGCATCTTAGGTCAGAAATTGCTAGATTAAAATAACGTCTTAGTTAAAATTAGGATTTAGCATGACTTAATCCTAAGTTTAAATTGGATGGAATTTTAATTTAGCTAAGGTAATTTTTGCATTTTTCTTAATTTCGAATATCATGAAAATACAAAAATTTGTCTTTAGACAAATTAGTTTCAATTTTTAGGATAAATTGCATTTTTAGGAATAGAAATATTATGCGCACGTCATGTAGAATTAGGCTCATTTAATTAAAAATTGCCCGCCATTATAATTAGGTCATTTTGATTTGCATATTTGATTATTGCATGTTCATTAAGAAAACACAAAAAAAATATTTTACTCATGTCATGTAGTTTAGAACACATTGTCATGCCATTCTATGTTAGATTAGTAGCATGCATTGCATATTGCATGATTCTTATTAAATAAGTGAAAACCAAAAAAAAGAATTTGCCTGTTAATTAGAAAATCATATCTAGGTCTGTTGATGTGAATTCTGATCTAACAATGCAGATGCTTTCGTTGCCATGAAGTAAGTCTTGCAATTTATTCATCGTTTTCTTGAGTGTTAAATTGATGGTTTGCGCATCCGCATGATCACCTCATATGTTAGGAAAGTGAATTAAAATCAATACAAGCTGCCTGCAAAATATGTTTTTTTTTTTAAAAGAGAAAGGTACCGAAAGGGCGTTAGAGAAATCTAGCGAACCAAGTCCCGAACTCACAATCTCACGGTTCGTAGGAGTGAAGTAATTCTCCGTTACTTTTCTTGGGTTTCTAATCGACCCACCAAAAATAGATTAGTGGCGACTCCTAATTGAAAAATCAATTGCATGTTAAGAATTTGAACCTAAGTCGCGAATTGGTATGGGTTTGGGAGAGCCCGAGCTAAGTCTAGGCTTAGCAATCCATTAGCCGAACCCTTAGGTGGTCCAACCCGCTTTGGGGAGGTCGCGACAATGGTAACCTTCACAAAAAGTCCTTAGCGAGAGACAAAATGTGTCCATTCACTATTTGTGACAGCAGCAAACAGGTCTATGAAATGGCACGAATTGAGGATCGAAATTGAAGACGTCAGTTGCTAATTTGACCCCTCTCATTCACCCAAAGATGGCTCTGTGTTGGACCTTTGTGTTTGGGATGTTAGTGCTTTCTTGGAATTTGAATACATGATCTATGAACACTTCCTTTCCACATTGATGAGAAATGTAATTTCTGCAGCGTAGTGCATTTCAAGAAATTAGAATTGCGCATAATTTTGAACAGGCTCACTTCTTGAAGGTTGGTATAGAGGTAAAATAGAAGCGATTGTCTATGAGCAATTTGACATTTGTACAGTGCGATAGCCTAATATTGTTGCCTCAAATTTCGTTGCCACTCCTTCTATGTATATCACAAAAACGAATAAAAATTATTAAAAAAAAAACTACATTTTTGTTGGCGTCATCAAGATCTAAAACAAATTTAGCGAATAAAAAAGAAACACTCATCTTATAGATACCTCTCTAAAGAAGTTTCATCATCGGAAATTGGAAATTAGAAGCTGCTATCTTTTTTTTTTTTTTTTTTTTTTTTGGAGGGCGGAGGAGATAAGTAATGTTAAAGTTTTTTAAAAAATGATAAATACATAAAAGCCATATACAACACGGCACTCTCATGTGTAAGTATTGCACAACAATTTAATTTTATGATCTCTTTACATAATTGCTTAACCCAACAAGTCCCTTACTTTTATTTTTATTTCAGTAACAAATCTTTGATCGCTATGCAAGTAATAGATTTATGCATATCTTGGTAATTAAATTGTAGCAAATGTGTTATTCTTATGTATATTTTGGTAACAGATCTCTAATCAATATATGACAAACAAATGAGTTATTCATTTTTTGTGATAAAAATATTAAAAAATTATTTTATGTTGGATAGACATTGTGATTAGATGAATGATCAAAGATTGATGACAGGTTTCTATCTCATTCTCAAATGTGTTTATTAGACTTTGTACAGGGCAATGCTTCCGAGGAACATAAGAAAAGACTTCGGGCCGAATCGGCAAATGATTTAATGATTGAAAATTTAGCCAATAGATTTGTATTTACATGGAAGACTTTGGCCAATAGTTGTTATTTGTTTTTTTTGTGATCCCACATTTATACCCAATTTTTTTCCTAAAGGTTACGACTATTCGATATGAAGTTTCCCACGCTTCGTGCCTTTTCGTTGACAACCGTTCGTCTTGATGGGAGACGATGTATAAATAGGGACGTACGTTCATTTCTGACGGGTGATAAAGGTCTAACACAAAATCCTCACATTTAGAATACACCATCGACGTGAGGAAATTTGGTTAGTAGAGTGCGTCCATTATCTTCTTGATTTCAGGCTTTTCTGACGAACGCGAACAAGAACAATGGCTGGAGGTTTGTCTTCAATTAATCCTGGTTTCCGCATATGAATTTTTATGTCTTACAATAGTCAATCCAAAAATTGCAAACCAAGGAGTCATATAGCAATAGCAAGATGGTCCCCTTCACAAAAAATCCTCAGTGAGAGACAAAATGTGTCTATTCACTATTTGTGACAACAGCAAACAAGTCTATGAAATGGCGTGAATTGATGGTCGAAATTGAAGACTTTGATTGCTAATTCGGCCTTTCTCATTCGCCCAACGATGGCTCTGTGTTGGACCTTTCTATTTGGGATGTTAGCGCTTTCTTTGAATTTGAATACATGATCTGTCAACACTTCTTTTGGCCACTTATGAGGAATGTAATTTCTGCTGTGTAGTGCATTCGAAGAAATTAGGATTGTGCAGAATTTTGAACAGTCTATCTCCTTAAGGGTGGGTATAGAGGTAAAATAGAGGCAATTGTTTGTGAGCAATTTGAAATTTGTACCGTGCGATAGCCTAATATTTTCTCGCCACTCTTTCTATGTATATTGCAAAAACCAATAAAAACCGTAAGAAAAACTTCATTTTTGTTGGCACATCAAGATCTAAAACAAATTTAGCGGGAAAAAAAAAGAAACATTTATCTTACAAATACCTCTCTAGACAAGTTTCATCACCGAAAATCAGAAATTAGAAGCCGCTATCTTTTTTTTATTTGGGCGGGGCGAGGGAGGAGCTAAGTAAATATTAAAATATTTTTAAAAAATGATAAATACACAGAAGCCATATATAGCACGGCACTCTTATGTGTGAACTTTGCACAACGATTTAATTTCGTGGTCTCTTTATATAATCTCTTATCCCAACAAGTCCCTAATTTTTATTCTTATTTCAGTAACAGATCTCTAATCGCTATGCAATAAATAATAGATTTACTTATATCTTGGTAATTAAATCGTAGCAAATTTGTTATTTTTATGCATATTTTGGTAATAAACCTCTAATCGATATATGAGAAATAAAAGTTATTCATTTTTTGTTATAAAAATATAAAAAAATTATTTTATTTTGGACAGAGATTGTAATTAGATGAATGATCAAAGATTTATGGCAAGTTTTGATTTTGTTCTCAAATGTGCTGTTCTGACTTGGTGCAGGGAAATGCTATTGGGGAAGCTTATTTTATAGGCGGTGGTTAAGAGCATGCCACATCGCCTTCTACAAAGAATCGAAATCAAGGACTTTGCCAGTGATAAAACACACAAAATATGGGCAATGGCCATGAATCTTTAGGTCCATAACAACTTGACTTTGTGCAGTGCCATAACGTGTAGCTTCTGAAGAGCATAACAAAAATCTTCGGGACCGAATCGACAAATGATTTATTCAGTGAAAATTCATCTAATAGAGTTGTGTTTGCATGGAAGGCTTGGGTCAATAGTCAGTCCAAAAATCGCAAACCAAGGAGTCATATAGCAATAGCATGATGGTCCCCTTCACAAAGTCCTTAGCCAAAGACCAAATGTGTCCATTTACTAACTGCGACAGTAGCAAACAGGTCTATGAGATGGTATGAATTGATGGTTGAAATTGAAGATTTTGGTTGCTAATTCGGCCCCTTTCATTTACCCAATGATGAGTCTATGTTGGACATTTCTGTTGGGATGTTAGAGATTTCTTTGAATTTGAATACATGATTCTTTCTTTTTTTACAAATAAAAAATGTAATTTCTACTGTGTAATGCATTAGGAGAAAGAAGAATGAGAAGGGGATGAAAAAAAGTTGAGGGAAATGAAAGTGAATGGAGGAGGGGAGGTTCTGCAGTGCAAGGGGAGGAGGCATGGGGAAAAAAAGAGATTGAGGGGAGAAAGAGGTAGAAAGAATGAGAGAAAGAGAGAAGAGAGTGAAAGGAAAGGCAAAAAAAAGAGGGGGAGGGGCTGTTCGGCAGAAAGGGGAGGGAGTGAAATGGTGTGAGGGAGAAGAGAAAAGAGAGGGGGAAGAGAGAGAAAAAAAAAAGGATTTTCCAAGATTTTTCTTCAAAAACCCATTTTCCATTTTTGGTGATAAAAATATATAAAAAAAAATTACTATTTTGGATAGAGATTGTAATTAGATAAGTGATAAAAAAATGTATGGCAGGTTTCGATTTCATTCTCAAATGTGTTTTTCTGACTTTGTGGAGGGCGTTTCCGCCGGGGAAGTAGATTTTCATAGGCAATGGTTGCTATGCAGAGGCAAGAGCATGTCACATCACCTCACATGAATCATAGAATCAATGACTTTGTCAGTGGTAAAACACGAAAAAAAATGGGCAATGACCATGAATCTTTAGGTCAATAATAGCATGATTTTGTGCAGTGCTGTAACGTGTAGCTTCCGAGGAACATCAGAAAAAACTTTGGGGCCAAACTAGCAAATGGTTCATTGACTGAAAATTCAGCCGATAAATTTGTATTTGCATGGAAGACTTGGGCCGACAATTAGTCCAAAAATTGCAAAAGGCACATAGCAATAGTAAGATGGTCCCCTTCACAAAAAGTTCTTAGCGAGAGACAAAATGTGTTCATTCACTAATTGTGACAGCAGCAAATAAGGCTACGAAATGGTACAAATTGAGAGTCGAAATTGAAGACTTTGGTTGTTGATTCAGCCCCTTCTCATTCACCCAATGATGGCTTTTTGTTGGGCATTTCTTTTCGGGATGTTAGTGCTTTCTTTGAATTTGAATACATGATCTGTGAACACTTCCTTTTGTCACTGATGAGGAATGTGATTTCTGCCATGTAGTGTATTTGGTGAAATTAAGATTGTGCAAAATTTGGAACAGTCTCACTTATTAAGGGTGGGTATGGAGGTAAAATAGAGACGATTGTCTATGAGCAATTTGACATTTATATTGTGTAGCATGATATTGGTGCCTAATATTTTCTTGCTACTCATTCTATGTATATTGCAAAAAGAATAAAAACTGTAAAGAAAAAAATACATATTTGTTGCCATCATCAACTTGTAAAACAAATATAGCGAATTGAAAATCAACACTTATCTTACACATACCTCTCTAAATAAGTTTTATCACTGAAAATCGGAAATTATAAGGCACTATCTGGGGATAAGTAAATATTATTATTTTTTAAAGTGATAAATTGACAAAAGCCATATTCAGCATGGCACTCTCGTGTGAGTTTTGCACAACAATTTAATTTTATGGTCTCTTTATATAATCTCTTATCCCAACAAGTCCCTAATTTTTATTCTTATTTCAGTAACAGTTCTTTAATCACTATGCAAGAAATAATAGATTCACATATATCTTTATAATTAAATCATAGCAATTATGTTATTTTTATGCATATTTTGGTAAAAAAACCTTTAATCAATATATGAGAAATAAAAGAGTTATCCATTTTTGGTTATATAAATATGAAAACAATTATTATTTTGGATAGAGACTGTAATTGGATGAATGATCGAAGATTTATGGCAGGTCTTGATTTCGTTCTCATATGTGTTTTTCTGACTTTGTGCAGGGCAATGCCACCAGGGAAGTAGATTTTATAGGCGGTGGTTGATGTGTAGAGGTAAGAGCATGCCACATCGCCTCTTACGAAGCATCGAATCAATGACTTTGCTAGTGATAAAACACAAAAGGTATGGGCAATGGCCATGGATCTTTAGAATCATAATAGCATGATTTTGTGTAGTGTCGTAATGTGTAGCTTCCGAGGAACATAAGAAAAAACTTTGGGGCCGAATTGACAAATGGTCTATTTACTAAAAGTTCAGCCAATAAATTTGTATTTGCATACAAGATTTGGGCCAACAATCAGTCCAAAAATTGCAAACCAAGGAGCCATATAGCAACAGTAAGATGGTCCCCTTCACAAAAAGTCCTCAGCGATAGACAAAATATGTCCATTCACTAATTGTGACAACAACAAACAAAGCTATGAAATGGTACGAATTGAGGGTCGAAATTGAAGACTTTGGTTACTAAGGCCCCTCTGACTCACCCAATGATGGCTTTGTGTTGGGCCATTCTATTTGGGACGTTAGTGCTTTCTTTGAATTTGAATACATGATCTGTGAACACTTCCTTTTGTCACTGATGAGGAATGTGATTTCTGCAGTGTAGTGTATTTGGTGAAATTAAGATTGTGCAGAATTTGGAACAGTCTCACTTATTAAGGGTGGGTATGGAGGTAAAATAGAGACGATTGTCTATGAGCAATTTGACATTTGTACTGTGCAATAGCCTGATATTGTGGCCTAATATTTTCTTGCCGCCCCTTCTATGTAAATCGCAAAAACAAATAAAAACTGTAAAAAAAAAAAAAAACTACATTTTTGTTGGCATCAGCACCATCTAAAACAAGTCTAGCGAATAGAAAAGAAACGCTTGTCTTGTAAATACCTCCCTAAACAAGTTTCATCACCGAAAACTGGAAATTAGAAGCCGCTATCTTTTTCTTTTTTCTCCGAGGGGGTAAGTAAATATTATTTTTTTTTAAAAATGTTAAAACACAAAAGCCATATACTATATGGCACTCTCATGTGTGAGCAATTTGACATTTGTACTGTGCAATAGCCTAATATTGGTTCCTAATATTTTCTTGCCGCTCCTTCTATGTAAATTGCAAAAACAAATAAAAACTGTAAGAAAAACTTCATTTTTGTTGGCACCATAAAGATCTAAAACAAATTTAGCGAATAAAAAAGAAACATTTATCTTATAAACACCTCTCTAAACAAGTTTTATCAACGAAAATCGGAAATTAGAAGCCGCTATCTTTTTTTTTTTTTTTTTTTTTTTTTTTTTTTTTATTGTGGGGGGAGGGGACGGTCTAAGTAAGTATTAATTTTTTTCAAAAAAATGATAAATACACAAAAGCCATCTACATCATGGCACTCTCATGTATGAGTTTTACACAACAAATTAATTTCGTGGTCTCTTTATATAATCTCTTATGCCAACAAGTCCCTAATTTTTATTCTTATTTCAGTAACAGATCTCTAATTGCTATGCAAGAAATAATAGATTTACGTATTTCTGTAGCAGATATGCATATTTTGGTAATAAACCTCTAATCAATATATTAGAAATAAAAGAGTTATTCATTTTTGGTTATAAAAATATAAAAACAGCTATTTTATTTTGGATAGAGATTGTAATTAGATGAATGATCAAACATTTATGGCAAGTTTCGAATTCATTCTCAAATGTGCTTTCCTGACTTTGGCAGGGCAATGCTATCGGGGAAGCAGATTTTATAGGTAGTGGTTGATGTGTAGAGGCAAGAGCATGCCACATCGTCCCCTACGAAGCATTGAATCAATGACTTTGCCAGTGATAAAACACACAAAATATGGGCAATGGCCATGAATCTTTAGGTCCATAATAGCATGACTTTGTGCAGTGCCGTAATGTGTAGCTTCCAAAGAACATAAGGAAAATCTTCAAGGCCGAATCGACAAGTGATTCATTGAGTGAAAATTCATCTAATAGAGTTGTATTTGCATGGAAGGCTTGGGCAATAATAACCAATCCAAAAATGGCGAACAAGGAGTCATAGAGCAATAGTAAGATGGTACCCTTTACAAAAAGTCCTCAGCGAGAGACAAAATGTATCTATATACTAATCGTGATAGCAGCAAATAGGTCTATAAAATGTTTTGAATTTAGGGTCAAAATTGAAGACTTTGGTTGCTTTATTCGGCTCCTCATTCACCTAATGATGGTTCTATGTTGGACCTTTCTGTTGGGATGTTAAAGATTTCTTTGAATTTGAATCCATGATCCGTTTCCTTTCGTTACTGATGAGGAATATAATTTTTGCTACATAGTGCATTTGGAGAAATTAAGATCTTGTCGGATTTTGAACAGTCTCACTTATTAAGGGTGGGTATGGAGGTAAAATAGAGAAATTGCCTATGAGCAATTTGACATTTATATTGTGCAATAGCCCGATATTGGTGCCTAATTTTTTCTTGCTCCTCATTCTATGTATATTGTAAAAAGAATAAAAACTGTAAAAAAAAAAAAAAATACATATTTGTTGGCATCATCAACATGTAAAACAAATTTAGCAAATTAAAAATCAACACTTATCTTACAAATACCTCTCTAAACAAGTTTTATCACCGAAAATCGGAAATTATAAGGCACTATCTGGGGATAAGTAAATATTATTATTTTTAAAAATGATAAATACACAATAGCCATATACAGCATGGCACTCTCATGTGTGAGTTTTGCACAACAATTTAATTTTATGGTCTCTTTATGTAATCTCTTATCCCAACAAGTCCCTAATTTTTATTCGTATTTCAATAACGGATCTTTAATCACTATGCAAGAAATAATAGATTTACATATATTTTTATAATTAAATCATAGCAATTATGTTATTTTTACGCATATTTTGGTAATAAACCTCTAATCAATATATGAGAAATAAAAGAGTTATCCATTTTTGGGTATATAAATATAAAAACAACTATTATTTTGGATAGAGATTGTAATTAGATGAATGATCAAAGATTTATGGTAGGTCTTGATTTCGTTCTCATATGTGTTTTTCTGAATTTGTGCAGGGCAATGCCACCGGGGAAGTAGATTTTATAGGCAGTGGTTGATGTGTAGAGGTAAGAGCATGCCACATCGCCTCTTAGAAGCATCGAATCAATGACATTGCTAGTGATAAAACGCAAAAGGTATGGGCAATGGCCATGGATCTTTAGGTCCATAACAGCATGATTTTGTGCGGTGTCGTAATGTGTAGCTTCCGAGGAACATAAGAAAAAACTTTGGGGCCGAATTGACAAATGGTTCATTTACTTAAAGTTCAGCCAATAAATTTGTATTTGCATGGAAGATTTGGGCCAACAGTTAGTCCAAAAATTGCAAACCAAGGAGCCATATAGCAATAGTAAGATGGTTCCCTTCACAAAAAGTCCTCAGAGATAGACAAAATATGTCCATTCACTAATTGTGACAGCAATAAACAAGGCTATGAAATGGTACGAAGTGAGGGTCGAAATTGAAGACTTTGATTGCTTATTTGGCCCCTCTGACTAACCCAATGATGGCTCTATGTTGGGCCATTTTGTTTGGGATGTTAGTGCTTTCTTTGAATTTGAATACATGATCTGTAAACACTTCCTTTCATTACTGATGAGGAATGTAATTTCTGCCATGTAGTGTATTTGGAGAAATTAAGATTGTGTAGAATTTTGAACACTCTCACTTATTAAGGGTGGGTATAGAGGTAAAATAGGGGCGATTGTTTATGAGCAATTTGATATTTGTACTGTGCAATAGTCTTATATTATTGCCTAATATTTTCTTGTTGCTCCTTTTATGTAGGTCGCAAAAACGAATAAAAACTGTTAAAAAAAAAAACTACATTTTTGTTGGCATCATCAAGATCTAAAACAAATTTAGCGAATAGAAAAAAAAACACTTGTCTTGCAAATACCTCCTTAGACAAGTTTCATCACCGAATATTGGAAATTAGAAGCCGTTATCTTTTCTTTTTTTTTTTTTTCGAGGGGGTAAGTAAATATTAAAATTTTGGGAAAATATCACAAATAGTCCCTATATTTTCACTCAATGTCCAATTTGGTCCTTGAACTTTCGATCGGCTCAATTTGGTCCCTGAACTATTGATAAAATGTCCGATCTAGTCCCTGAACTTTCAAATGGTTCAATTTGGTCCCTGAACTATTAATAAAATGTCCGATCTAGTCCTTGAACTTTTGATCGGCTCAAGTTGGTCCCTGAACTATGATGAAATGTCCGATCTAATCCTTCGTTACTATTTTTCTTTTTTTTTTCTTTTTTTCCCTTTTTTTTTCCTTTTTTTCCCTTTTTTTTCCTTTTTTTTTTCCTTTTCTTCCTTTTTTTTTTTTTTTCGCTTTCCCTCCGGAGCGGCGGAGGGCGCGTCCGGCGAGGAGCCCCTCACTAGATCGGCGAGGCCCCTCGCCCGGCGTCCTCGCCGTCTTGCGGGAGCCCCTCGCCGGCGCCGGCGAGGGCTCTCCCTCGCAGATCGGGCGAGGGGCCATCCTCGCCGACGTTGGCAAGGGCTCTCCCTCGCAGATTTGGCGAGAGGCCGTCCTCGCCGGCGTGAGCCCCGTGCGGGCCGCCGGCGAGGACGGCCCCTCGCCGGATCTGCGAGGCGAGGGCGAGGGCTCCTCGCCGGTGTCCCTCGCAAGCGGCGAGGGCTCTCCCTCGTAGATCGGCGAGGAGAGCCTGCGCGACGCCGACGAGGAGGGCCCCTCGTCCGCTTGCGGGACGCCGGCAAGGGAGCCCTCGCCCTCGCCCTCGCGAGATCCGGCAAGGGCCGTCCTCGCCGGCGTGCGCGGGGCTCTCCCACGCCGGCAGGACGGCCCCTCGCCGGCGTTGGGCGAGGGGCTCCCTCGCAAGATCGGCGAGGACTCGCCCGCTTGCGAGGGATGCGGCAAGGGGCCCTTGCTAGATCGGTGAGGGCTCCCTCGTCGGACGCCGGCCCTCCGTCGGAGCCGGCGGAGGAAAGCGAAAAAAAAAAGGAAGAAAAGGAAAAAAAAAAGGAAAAAAAG
This sequence comes from Eucalyptus leucophloia subsp. euroa, assembly GCA_017140325.1. Classification (NCBI taxonomy): domain Eukaryota; kingdom Viridiplantae; phylum Streptophyta; class Magnoliopsida; order Myrtales; family Myrtaceae; genus Eucalyptus; species Eucalyptus leucophloia. The sequence goes on along the minus strand of CM029471.1, from coordinate 935,318 downwards.
GAAAAAAAAAAGAAAAATAGTAACGAAGGACTAGATCGGACATTTCATCATAGTTCAGGGACCAACTTGAGCCGATCGAAAGTTCAAGGACTAGATTGGACATTTTATTAATAGTTCATGGACCAAATTGAGCCATTTGAAAGTTCAGGGACTAAATCGGACATTTTATCAATAGTTCAGGGACCAAATTGAGCCGATCGAAAGTTCAGGGACCAAATTGGACATTGAGTGAAAATATAGGGACTATTTGTGACATTTTCCCTAAAATTTTAAAAAAAATGAAAAATACACAAAAGCCATATACACATGGCACTCTGATTTGTGGATTTTGCACAACAATTTAATTTTATGGTCTCTTTATATAATCTCTTATCCCAACAAGTCCCTAATTTTTATTTTTATTTTAGTAACAAATCTCTAATCGCTATGCAAGAAATAATAGATTTACGTATATCTTGGTAATTAAATTGTAGCAAATTTTTTATTCTTATGCATATTTTGGTAATAAATATCTAATCAATATATGAGAAATAAAAGAGTTATTCACTTTTGGTGATACAAATATAAAAAAATTATTTTATTTTGCATAGACATTATAATTAGATGAATGATCAAGAATTTATGGCAGGTTTCTATTTCGTTCTCAAATGTGTTTTTGAGACTTTGTGCAGGGCAATACTACCGTGGAAGCAGAATTTATAGGCGGTGGTTGGTTTGTAGAGGTAAGAGCATGCTGCATCGCCCTGTACAAAGCATTGAATCAATGACTTTGCCGGCGATAAAACACACAAAATATGGGCAATGGCCATGAATCTTTAGGTCCATAACAGCATGACTTTGTGCAGTGCCATAACATGTAGCTTCTGAGGAACACAAGAAAAAAGTTTGGGCTGAATCGACAAATGATCTATTGACTGAAAATTCAGCCAATAGATTTGTATTAGCATGGAAGACTTTGGCCAATAGTCAATCCAAAAATTGCAAACCAAGGAGTCATATAGCAACAGTAAGATGGTCCCCTTCACAAATAGTCATCAATGAGAGATCAAATGTGTCCATTCACTATTTGTGACAGCAGCAAACAGGTTTATGAAATGGCACAAATTGAGGGTCGAAATTGAAGACTTTGGTTGCTGATTCGGCCCCTCTCATTCACCTAATGATGGCTCTGTGTTGGACTTTTTTGTTTGGTATGTTAATGCTCTCTTTGAATTTGAATACATGGTCGGTGAACACTTCCTCTCGTCACCAATGAGGAATGTAATTTCTGCCGTTTAAGGCATTCAGAGAAATTAAAATTGTGTAGAATTTTGAAGAGTCTCACTTATTAAGAGTGGGTATAAGGGTAAAATAGAGACGATTGTCTATGAGCATTTTGACATTTGTACTTTGCAATAACCTGATTAGTTGCCTAATATTTTCTTGCCACTCGTTCCATGTATATTGCAAAAATGAATAAAAACTGTAAGAAAAACTACATTTTTGTTGGTTTCATCAAGATCTAAACAAATTTAGCAATTAAAAAAGAAACACTTATCTTACAAATACCTCTCTAAACGAGTTTCATCACCGAAAATTGGAAATTATAAGCCGCTATCTTTTTTTTTTTTTTTTTTTTTTTTTTGGGGGGGGAGGGGAAGGGCTAAGTAAATATTAATTTTAAAAAAATGATAAATAGACAAAAGCCATAACCGGTACAAGACTGGGATTTTTAATGTAAAAAAAAAAGTTTAGAATAAATGCGTCACATTTGGTAAAGCGTGAAGGTTTTTTTTTATAGCTTTTTCCCTAAAAATAAAGTGGAAGATAGGAATTGGAATTTTTTTGTATAAATGAAGAGTATATCGGCCTATTAACATAAGTTTTATGAGATGACTATATAAGTTAATATATATCAATAAGAATATACATAATCAAATAGACATATACACATAATTTTAAAAGATACATAGAATTAATGAAATTATTAAATATTTCTAAAATAGGAAATTATCCTAGAGAAAATCCTAAATATCTCTGACAAAGATTATGTTTGTAAAGAAAAATAAGGCGTCATTGGAGATTTTTCAACACAAGAATGAATAAATTTTCATCATCTCCATCTAGTATATCGTATGATGATACTTATGAAATTCTAATCAAGGACGGAGGGTCATAGTCAACGCAGTCCCTTTGGATCACCTCTTCCGGTCACGAGCCCATCTCGGCCCGAATCACGTTTTCCGGGTCGGGTCGGTTCCGTTCCCGCTCCCGCTCGTACTTCTCCGAAAATAACTCGGACTCTGCTTCTTCAATCGATTTCGCCCGTTATCTTCGAAACCTCAAGCGACATCGATCGATCTGTGATCCGAGAGAGATCTCGCGGGCGTCTTCAAGCGTTTGTGATTCGCGTTCGTCGTCTTGGTTTGGAGTTGGAGGGAAGAAGAAGTAGATGTACCCACGGCTCCTATCTTTCGAGACTTCCCACCTCCCTAGGGTTTGGAGGCGGCCCACGATACGGCAGGTGAAGGCTCGGATCATGCTACCGATAAGCATCCGGTGCGACACCTGCGAGAACCACATCTGCCGGGGGACCAAGTTCAGTTCCTGGAAGGAGGAAGTCGTCGGCGAGGTCAGTCGGCCGGTGCTCACGCCTGTCGATTCGCTGTTTTCCATGTTCTTCCAAGTTCAAGTCGTGATGATGTTCTAGTGGGTTTTTCGTATTGTTTTTTTTTTTCTTTCGGCAGACGTACTTGGGGAACCAGAGATTCAGGTTTTACTTCAGGTGCACCGACTGCTCTGCTGTGCTCGCGATCAAAACCCAGCCGCAGGATGCCGAATGCATGGTGGGGTAGGAGATCGCGCCGTTTGAATTTTTCACCCATTGCGAAGAGGCAAAAGAAAAAACGAAAAAGGAAAGTATTCGTGAGTTGTTTGGCAGTGCGACCATGAAGTCCGATCTATTGGATAGTTTTAACCATACCAATGAGCAAATGTTAATAAAAGAGCCTCATTCGAGATCAATTTACTACGATAATGCCAGCGAAACCAACCATATCAGTTTTGGTTTCAGCTAAACGTAAAATTTATATTTGATCTATCCGCTGCTAAAACAACTGAAGATCAAGAGCAATTAGTTGCTTCAATCACTACCTTGAGTATAAGTATAGCCACATTATTGATGTATCAAGCAATGATTCCCATTGTTGGGTGAAGTCTTGTTGTCTTTTTTTCATTGAAGAGCAAAAAGATGGTTAAAAATAAAGCGAAAGATAAAAATTAAAGAATTTTTAATATATTTTAGTATATCTAAATGGAGAGTACATTCATCTATTTATAACTTATAGATATTATGATATAATTATCTCATTTAATATGTATCAATAAGGAAATGCATAATCAAATAAAGATATACATACAAATTTAAGTGATACATAAAAAAATTATCAAATATATTTAATATAGGAAATAATCCTAGAAAAATTCCTAAAAATCTCCAACAAAGATCATGTCTGTATAAACAAGGAAAATATCACAAATAGTCCCTATATTTTCACTCAATGTCCAATTTGGTCCATGAACTTTCGATCGGCTCAATTTGGTCCTTGAACTATTGATAAAATGTCCGATCTAATCCTGAACTTTCAAATGGCTCAATTTGGTCCCTGAACTATTAATAAAATGTCGATCTAGTCTGAACTTTCGATCGGCTCAAGTTGGTCCCTGAACTATGATGAAATGTCCAATCTAGTCATTCGTTACTATTTTTCTTTTTTTCTTTTTTTTCCTTTTTTTCCTTTTTTTTTTTTTTTTCCTTTTCTTCCTTTTTTTTCGCTTTCCCTCCGCCGGAGCCGGCGGAGGGCCGGCGTCCGGCGAGGAGCCCCTCACCGGATCGGCGAGGGCCCTCGCCGATCTTGCGAGGGAGCCCCTCGCCGACGCGGCGAGGGGCTCTCCCTCGCAGATTAGGCGAGGGGCATCCTCGCCGGCGTCGGCGAGGGGCTCTCCCTCGCAGATCCGGCGAGGGGTCGTCCTCGCCGATGTGGGAGAGCCCCGCGCGACGGCGCGAGGACGGCCCTCGCCATATCTGCGAGGGCGAGGGCGGGGGCTCCCTCGCGGCGTCCCTCGCAAGCGGGCGAGGGCTCTCCCTCGTAGATGCGGCGAGGGAGAGCCCTGCGCGACGCCGACGAGGAGGGCCCCTCGTCCGCTTGCGAGGGACGGCGGCGAGGGAGCCCCTCGCCCTCGCAGATCGGCGAGGGGCCGTCCTCGCCGGCATCGCGCGGGGCTCTCCCACGCCGGCGGGACGGCCCTCGCCGGATCTGCGAGGAGAGCCCCTCGCCGACGCCGGCGAGGATGCCCCCTCGCCCAATCTGCGAGGGAGAGCCCCTCGACGGCGTCGGGCGAGGGCTCCCTCGCAAGATCGGCGAGGGCCCTCGCCGATACGGTGAGGGGCTCCTCGCCGGGACGCCGGCCCTTCGCCGGCTCCGGCGGAGGGAAAGTTTAAAAAAAAAAAAAAAAAGGAAGAAAAGGAAAAAAAAAAGGAAAAAAAGGAAAAAAGGGAAAAAAAGGAAAAAAAAGAAAAAGAGTAACGAAGGACTAGATCGGACATTTCATCATAGTTCGGGGACCAACTTGAGTCGATCGAAAGTTTAGGGACTAGATTAGACATTTTATTAATAGTTCGGAGATCAAATTGAGCCATTTGAAAGTTCAGGGATTAAATCGAATATTTTATCAATAGTTCAGGGATCAAATTGAGCCGATCGAAAGTTCAGGGACCAAATTGGACATTGAGTGAAAATATAGGGACTATTTGTGACATTTTCCCTGTAAACAATTTAGGAAATCATCAACCGGGTCGGTTCGGTTCCCATTACCGTTCCCGTTCCCGCTCCCGCTTGTTCTTCTCCAAAAATAACCAGGACTCTGACTTTCTGAGAGAGATATCTTGCGGGCATCTTTCTCGCGTTCGACGTCTTGGTTTGGAGTTGGAGAGGAGAAGAAGAAGGAGATGTACCCGGCGAGCTATCTTCGGAGCCGAGGCTGCCTAGGGTTCGGAGGCCGCCCATGAAACGGCATGTCAAGGTTCGGATCATGCTGCCGATGAGCATCCGGTGCAACACCCGCGGGAACCACATCTGCCGGGGGACCAAGTTCAGTTCCAGGAAGGAGGAAGCCGTCGGCGAGGTCGGTCGCTGCTGCACGCGTGTCGATTGCCCTGTTTTTTCCATCTTCTTACTAGTTCGAGTTTTAATGATGCTTTGGCGGGATTTTCGTTTTTTTTTTTTTTTTTTTTTTTTTTTTGCAGACGTATTTGGGGATCCAGAGATTCAGGTTTTACTTCAGATGCAACAATTGCTCTGCTGAGCTCACGATCAAACCTATCCGCAGGATACCCATTGCGTGGTGGAGTCAGGGGCGACGAGGGTAGGAGATTGTGCCTTTTGAATTGTTGGGTTTTGTTGGGTTTCTTCGAGTTGGTTCGACTTTGGGGAGAATTGAACGTCACTCGTGCTTTTTCTATTTGGGTTTGGGCAGGTGGTGGAGAATGGGAAAAGGAAAAGGGAGGCTGAAGAGATGGGCGATGTGATGAAGTCCACGTCTTCCGGTTCCAAGAGAGAGATTGATATTCTCCCCGCTCTCGATGATATAGATTCCATGAAGGTAAGTTATTTGAACTTTTTGTATTATTTTTGTTAGTCGTTTGAGTATGGATTTGTGCATTCCCCGGACGGATATTATACTGATTTATTTATAAATTTCGTATCCTTGTGATAACTGTGTGTGATAATTGTGAGTTTAGATGCAATGCTAGAGTCATTGGCCGCAAAGGTTTGAGTTGTTTCCATGTAAATCAGCATTCTTCTTGCCGAATATAGGGGCACTGTCCCACTTAGAATCCACTTCACCATTCTTGACCTCTTTGGTCTTCTTGCTTCTACTTACGGTGTTAAGTTCGGTTGTGTTCATGGTTGTGTTTGATTCGATGGTTGGACCTTTTATTCCATGAGCTCTGACTAGGAGAATTTTCTCCATACTGTGGTCCAATTCCTATCCCTGACCGACAAAGAAATGGAGGAAGAGGACGAAGAGCTCATTAAATCATTAGTACTCCATGTTATCAATAACCACCCTTCTGTATCTGGTTTCGCTTCTATTTTGCATCTCTCTACATTTCATTTAATTATCTTTCATCCATTCTAACTATACTCGTTGCTTCCTTGAAACTTTCTTGCTGAAATCCAAAGATTTTATTCATAGGGTCAAAGATGAATCATTGAATAGTGCTCTCAAGGTCAGTAATGCTCTCATCACCAGCATATTCGCTTCCTTGTCAGCTACCTGGAAGCGTGGGAATCCTATTAGAACAGTCTTGAATGTGTTATGCATAAGTTCTGGCTGAACTGGTCATTTGCTTAATAAGGTGCCTGTGTATCAGTTTATAGGATGTATATGGCACTTTAATCCATGTATAATCCATGTATATATCTAAAAGTTTGAGCTTCTTTGAAGATACTCTATTGCAAATGCTCTGTTTCTGTGACCATCAATCCCTGATTCAGTATGGATTAAGTTTACCATTGTCTTGCTCTACTTGGTGTATCTGGTGTATCCGTGGTTAGGTCCTGAAAATTCTCAAGTAATTTTTCATAACTCTTTATACTTTAAAGTTGCTGATTCTTCAAGAACATGCAAATGATGGTACACATGAGACAGAATAAACACATAAGGTGACATGGATTAAGCAAAGAAAAGCATGCTATCCAGATCAAATCCTCAATGCGTATGCATCTGATGCAAAAGTTGAAACTGTTAAATGCCAGTACGTGCATGTATTTCCAACTCTTAATGGAAGCATCTCCAAACTATTCAGAAAGAGCACGGTTTACTGGTTTGCTGATTTTGTATACGCTGTCAATAAAACAGATAGTACCTTGATTCGGTAAGAAGGAAAGGTAGGCATGCTTTGTTGTTTAGATTGTCTTCCATGTGCTTTCTTGAGTCTTCTCATAGTAGTGTCGTTTGAATCTCCCCTCTACCTAAGAATACATATTACCAAGTTGATTTCTATTTCTTCATGTGATTTGTTAGGATGATTTCGCAGGTGTTTTAGATCCGATGCGAGAAAAATTTGTTTATTTAATTGGAATTGTCTTTAGCTGTTGAGGCCTAGAGAAAAGCTTACTTATATGCTGGTTTGATTTGAAATGCAGTAGAGAAAATTTTCTGAGGAATTTTCGGACAAGCCAACAGATTCCTTGACAAAAGCTACCATCAGTGACTTCTCGAATGACAGAGGTATTTCACGTTTTTCGAACATGTTTTCTTCAATTACTTTAGCTCTTCTTGGTTGGGATTTATGGTATTAATGTCTGTCTAAATGATGGATTTGTGGAAATAGATAGGCTCGGCACTTCCCTTTTCCTGCAAGTGCTTTGGATTGTATTAAATGCAGTCTCCCTGTGTGGAAGTAGACTTGACTTTTAGACTTTTAGAGAGTAACTTTTTCCATATGACAGTGGTTGCTTCTGTGAGTTTCTGGTTACGTTTCCGTGTCCTTTAATCATGTTTGTGGTGTTTCTGTTTTATGTTAGAAAGAGATGTCGCCTGGTCGGTACATGAGGATCTATATTGTATGGAAAGCATCTAAGCGATTAACAAGAATGGTGGTCTAAGCAGTAAAAACGAGGATTGAGCTGCAAATGATACCATCTGCTTTCTCGCTGTATCAGCAGAAAGATTTTTGCTTCTATCTCCACTGTAATTTCTGACTGAACCAGGGATTGATTATCGGATTAGCTTTTAATGGATCGTGCGTTGTGGGAGTTGATTTGGTGTGGTGATTAAAGATGCTGCTTCCATTAAAGGATAAGCGTATGGCTGTAGACTGCATCTTTGTGTTGACTCTGTAAACTGCTGATGATGTTGTTGCGATTCAGGGTGAGTCATCCATGCAAATTAGATATATACTTTTCAAGCACTAAGTACACTTCAAGGGTGCATGGAACGTGCGACGTAGTACTGCCCAATTGCCGAAGTGGAAAGTAACATGACATACATAGGTATAATGGGGTGGCCAAAGATGGGTCTTTTACTTAAATGTGAATTGTTGGATAGCTTTTAAATATATGCCGATTGGAGATGTATGACAGTCCGATGAACTGTGAAATGAGGAATAGAACTTGGGCTTCTCGCTGCTGACAATTAGCGGATCAGTATCGAAATTTCCCGTAGCAGTTTGCGGTTGAAATTCTGATTCAAAGGGATTCCACGGATCTCGACGAACATTGACCCCAGCCCCATTACGAACTTGACAACACATAGCATTTGGTAAGTGGAATTTGTTGCTTCGACGCCCTTCCACAAGTAGGAAGCATTTAATTAAGGATGGCGAGGGAATTATTGTTGAAAAAGCACCGCCTCTCTCCCTCATCCTAGAATTCTCTAGAGCTCTCTCTCTCGTTACTCCTCCAGAATTCTCTCCCTCTCTCCAGACGATTCTTCAGCCGCAATTGTTGACCCAACAACTTGCAATAAAATAAAGAAAGATGGTGTGGGAAGTCGGTGGATGTGCCCACTTTGTCCCCTATAAATAGGGACTCTTGCTCCTTGAGTGTGTGCGTAAAAGTGAGGGGTGTTGTGTGTGAGAGTGGAGTGTGTACGTGAGTGTGTGGGTGGAGTAGGTGGTGTGAAAAAGTGTGTGAGTTGTGAGGAGTGTGTGAAGAGTGAGTGGAGTGTGTACGTAAGTGTGGGGTGTGTACGTGAGTGTGTGAGTGAGTGGGAGTAGGTGGCGTGAAGTGTTGGGTGAGAAAGAGTGAGTGGGTGTGTGCAAGAAATTGTGTTCATGTGAGGTGTGAGAGGTGTATGAGAGTGGTGTGTGTAAAGAGTTTGCAATATTGCTTATATAAAATAAAGTGATTATTTTACTTGCACATCCACTTGATTTCTCAACAAGTGGTATCAGAGCAGGTCGTTGGAGGCCGTGCGAAGACAGTGGTCGGGGACCATTGTAAGTGAGAAAGGCGGTCAGGGATCGTCGAGCCAAGGAGTGAAGAAGCGAAGGACGTCGGAGTTCTACCAGTGCACAATCTGGGATTGTGAAGTCGGTTGGTCCGAGACCAGGCTTACTTGGTATAGTGCGGGGCATTATACTCAAGTCACCATGGTGGATTTCTCGAGTCCGGTGAATGGGATGGAGAAGCTCAATGACTTTAATTATAATAATTGGAGTACCCGCATGCGGTACTATTTGCTTGGACAAGATTTATGGGATATTGTTGGCGGCAACAACACCACACCACCCCCAAATGATAGTGATTTAAGAAAGTGGAACGTCAAGTCGGTAAGGCTCTCTACGTTCTTGCCGTGACTGTTGATGATGAATTATTGCAACACATAAAGAGTGCGAAGACCCCGAAGGAGGCTTGGGATAACTTGGCGACGCTGTTTGCGAGGACAAACGATGCCAAGTTACAATGCCTGGAGAATGAGCTCCTCTCAATCTCGCAACAAAGTATGACGGTAAGTCAATACTTTTCTAAAGTTAAATCTATTTGCGAAGAAATTTCAAAATTAGATCCTGAGAATGCCATCTCTGAGACAAGAATAAGAAGAATAATAATTCATGGGTTAAGACCGGAGTATAACGGTATTGTTATGGCCACTCGTGGATGGGCAAATGAGCCAACTCTAATAGAGTTGGAGAATATATTGGCCAATCAAGAGGCCTTAGATAAACAAATCCCTAAGGTCTCAATTAAACAGGATGAAAATGCCCTCTTTAGTAATAAAAGAGGGTTCAAGGGCCAAAATAGAAATGGAGCAAGTGCAAGAGAGGGCAAACCATGGAAAGATCATAGAGATTGGTGGAGGCAACCCGAAAAGAAGGGTTATCAGCCAGGGGGAGCTCGTCAAGATCGCGACGACGATGACGATGAAGATAAGAGCAACAAAAGGCGTAGCAAACGGTGCTATGTTTGTGGCAAGGTAGGACATATTGCCAGATTCTGTTGGTACAGGCAGGAAGAAGGAAATGTCGTCACTTCCTGCAATAAGGAGATTGAAAGCGAAGAAGAATGGGATTTTCAAGCACCTGTTGCAATAAAGGAACGAGAAGAGCTTGCAACAGCTTGTATAATTGAGTTGGATGATTCAATGGGCACTATCACGACCCCGAATAAGAGCAAGCCAAGGGAGAACTAGCAACTAACAACGCCAACAAGCAGTCGTAAAAAGAAACTGCAAGAGATGCAAGAGATGATAAAGAAGCTAAAAGTTAAGAATGCAAAGATGGAGAATATGTTAAAGAAAAGGGATGAGATGATAAGGCAAAAGGATCGAGAGCTCAAGGCAAAAGAAAGGGAGCTAGAGAAGTTCCGATGTGAGTTCAAGAAGCCGCAGAAGCTTCAGGATCACAACCCCACTATGATGTTCCCAATTGGATATGCTGAGAGAGATATCAAACACATGAATGAGAAGAAGACAGGTTTCTTTGAGGAAAGGAGGCCATCTACACCCTACATCCCATGGTGCAAAGATAGGTGGAATAAGATTGAGGAGAATAAATTTTATAAGAAAAAGGATCAAAATATCTCCACTAAAGTGCTTCGGATGGGATTGGATCGATTGAAGCACGAAATGAAAGTCACAAATGAGAGGATTGATCGGATGAGTTCCAATCTCAAAATTCTTAGAGGAGATATGTTGAATACGAAGACCGAATTGAGTGAGAAGAAAGAAAAGGAGATTAATGGGCAAAATGAATTGGCATTGCAAAAATTTAAGGATCACAAAACTCAATAGAAAGTCGCAGAAGGAGAAACAACTGAAGATGGAGCCATAGAGCCATCCACGTATGGAGAAGCTTTGCAATATGCCAAATGGAGGAAGACAGTTGAAGAGTCCAAAAGCAATATTGGCATGGCTACCATATCTAAATTAAGAGAGAGTAGTCGGTGAGGGGGAGTGTTGAAAAAGCACCGCCTCTCTCCCTCATCCTAGAATTCTCTAGAGCTCTCTCTCTCGTTACTCCTCCAGAATTCTCTCCCTCTCTCCAGACGATTCTTCAGCCGCAATTGTTGACCCAACAACTTGCAATAAAATAAAGAAAGATGGTGTGGGAAGTCGGTGGATGTGCCGACTTTGTCCCCTATAAATAGGGACTCTTGCTCCTTGAGTGTGTGCGTAAAAGTGAGGGGTGTTGTGTGTGAGAGTGGAGTGTGTACGTGAGTGTGTGGGTGGAGTAGGTGGTGTGAAAAAGTGTGTGAGTTGTGAGGAGTGTGTGAAGAGTGAGTGGAGTGTGTACGTAAGTGTGGGGTGTGTACGTGAGTGTGTGAGTGAGTGGGAGTAGGTGGCGTGAAGTGTTGGGTGAGAAAGAGTGAGTGGGTGTGTGCAAGAAATTGTGTTCATGTGAGGTGTGAGAGGTGTATGAGAGTGGTGTGTGTAAAGAGTTTGCAATATTGCTTATATAAAATAAAGTGATTATTTTACTTGCACATCCACTTGATTTCTCAACAATTATGTCCTCTTAAATGCTTCCTAAAGATAGCTCATTGGGCACCTGACTTAGATCAGCAATGCTTCATTAAAATTGTCCCAGCTAACCCAGTTTTTATTTCATACGTCCAGTGATCTGAATAGTTACTGGACGGACAGGTGATGAAAGTCATGCCTTACTAAAAATGGCGAGTACGTGACCTTCCCATTAAATCAACATTTCATATAAACCAGATATTGAGTATGCTAATGGAGTATTTCCTAGAACTATATAAGATTGTTAAAATATAATTTTTGATATGAAAGAAAGACAAGGTAAATTAGTAACTGCTGTTTTAGGAACGGATTTTCGATGGTCAGTAGCTTTTACAGAGAAGGGGTTTAGCCTGTCTAGGGATAGACAAATCCTGTCTATCTTTACTGCTGAGGGCCCGAGGCCAGTGCTAGAAGGATTCCTTCAGTGTGAAAAAATCTGCAAAGGGTTAGAATTCGGAATGCATGCAACAGCCAGTAACCACTCCAAGTAGCAGTCGCTAACACGAGAAAACCATAAAATTTGAGGAAGGAAAAAAGGAAAGAAGAAATCATTGATCACACTACTAAGAGAAGAAATGGATAATTCATTAAAGCAAGAAGTGAAGCTGACGATCATTTCTGCAGCATTGATTCTACTCATCTCAAAAAATCATTCACCGGATTTTATACCATTTCAAGTTTTGCCCAACTACATCGATTCATCGAAGACTAAATTTATTTTTCTTTTCTTATGGCTAAAAAAAGGAAGTTAAAAAGTGAAATCGTTAGAACTTGGGCGCCGTGTTAAAACTCAAGACTTGAGCATCAATCTTAGCAAAACATCCACATACTGCACGAAAGTCCCCTTCATTAATTCTCCCTCTCTAACCTCTCAAAAGCTCTCTCTCTCTCTCTCTCTCTCTCTCTCTCTCTCTCTCTCTAACCAGTAATGCTTTTGTATATGTAGGTTAAACTTTGAGATTAATTCTGAGTATGAGCATGTCGGGCATGATTTGGCCCCATTCGTCATCAAAGAGTGGGATATCTATTTCAAAAAAGTGCGATAGTAGTCAAGTTGGACAAGGAGATCCATGTGCATTTGCTCAGTCGCCTAGCATATCGTGTGTTTCGGGTCTCGGCTCAGAATCAAGGTCTCTGCCGTGACCTGGAAACATCGTTGAATCAACCAAAGCTCAACTCGACATCGTCCAACATGATTACTATCTCCTCCTTTCTGATGGAAGTAATTTGCAGATGAGACACTCACAACTCACACAAGAAGAAGATAGGTGGGCCCATAGATTTATTTCACCTTAAAAAATAATTACAAAGACTCCCCTATTTATAGACTTGTTACATGATGTTTACTCTCTCTAGTAGGACAAGCTAACGTTCCAGATAAGATTTAGAAACTAATAAAAAAAAATCACCATATCTTACCTTATCTCTAAAAACAATCACTATTTCTAAAAATAATCACTACACATAGAAATAGAAATAGACTCATTATAGATAATGACGAACATATTCATTATAGATAACACTGCAATTATGATTCTATTTCAATGTAGGTATCGAATAGTTATCTACACCGATGAATTTGATTTAATTTCTAACACTTTCTTACTTCTGTTTCCAACTTTTTCTTTTTTTTTTTTTATTGCTGGACAAGGAATGTAGGGAAAGATATGGTAGAGATGAGCTGAATCACCATCGATTCTTTGCACATGTGCAAAGAACGGGAGAGTACGAGGGCTGAGTTCTCCTTTTGGGCTTTCCTCGTCGATTCCACTGACGGCGTCGCGTAGAATGCTGCAACAACTGGACTCCCCGAAAAAAATTCCATGTAATGTTAGTACAAGCCATATGTCAAGCTTTGCCATGCTGGCAGAGAGCTCATTTCAGGTAGCTAAAACATGACTGATGAGGTGCAACGGGATGTCATGAACAATTACCGACCATCGGTTTGTGCAGAACTAAATGACTTTTGGGCGGAGAGAGAATCCTGTTCCACCTGGGCCGGCAGGGAAAGCGTCGTGCTGAAAAGGCTGCTGAACGTGAACAAGCGTGATCATCTCCACCTCATCGTCGTCTGCCGCCAGAGCGGGGCTACTCCTCCAGAGCCGGTGGTCCAGCATCCACCTCTGCCAGTAGAAACTCCTTGCTCTCGTCCACCGCCACCATCACTTTCATCTTCGATTTCTTCTCCGCTGCTGCCGCCGGCTCCTGCATCAACATCCCCACCACCGTGCTCTCCTCCGCTGCTCCACGTTGCCGTCGTGGCGTCCATCGCTGGATTTCGCTTGGGGCCTGACCGGGGATCCGGTGAAGTCGTCTGGCTATTTTGGCTCTCTATTGAGAGGAAGCAGAGAAACGGGAAACGCGGTGGCAAAAGCTGGAGGAATAAGAACATGGACACGTGGCGTCCATGCAAATGCTTACAGCCAAACTTTCCGTACCCTATCTTCCAGGGGGCATTTCCGTAATTATGCAAAAAAAATTTCATTCATCGATATTGGTTCGGTTTAGTTTCGCGATCACGTTTCTGCTTATAGGCTGGGAATTTGATTTTTTTTTTCAAACTCTAGTGCCACGGTGATTTCATTTTTACCGAAATTAATCTCACAAATCTAAGCATTCACACATTTAATGACCCTCTAGAGAAAACCTGGTGTGAGGATGATTTGACGTAAAGAGTAACAAATGTTCAGCTTTTTTTTCTAGTATAAAATCGTCGGTATTCCCTAATAATGGTGAAGAAAAATATACATTATCAATTGGGAGGGTGTGAGGCGTATGAGTACCAACACGTTAAAATAAGGAATGCAGTCTTGCTGGACATCTCATTTAGAGGACTATCAGAGATGGCCCTCACGAGTGTGTATTTTGTATTTTTGAATGAATAATTATAATTAATTATTCACTTTTCTTGATCCGGCCCTTCATTTTCATTTAAATTATATCTCCACTCAACTTAAACAGTCCAAAAATTGAAGAATTTGATCTCACATCCATATAGTGATACGTCAAACCCTAAGAAGATTAGATTGATTCATCAACTTGGTGGTATAGATATGGGTCTCTCTGGGTTTATTAATGAAGGGACTCGCTATAAACTTAGTTTGTTGTAGATTATACATTAATTATCTAGAGAAAACCAAATAAACTGCATAAACACGATCAAACTTTAATATCGTGCCAGCACAGGCCACCGAGCTAGTTATTTAGTACAGTCAAACATGATTTTAGCTTTAGAGACACTTTACGAAACTAAAAAACAAGTGAATCTTACTTAATTGTTAACGACAAATACGAAAAATAAATGCATCCAAACACTACCTATCAATTGTTAATTACAACAGGAATAATGCTTAACTACGTATGATTTCCCAACGGTCCGGAATTCCAGTGATTGAGCCCCTCCGCTGACGGGGTTAGGATTTGATTGGAGGGTTTCGAAAAAGTTTGGGATTTTGATTGCACGGCGGAGCGTTCTCCTCCTCAAAATTGGCTGTGCCGCGGTGGCAGAGCACGACAGCAGCGGTGAGGATTGCTGCTCCAGGACCGTCGTCGTTGTCGTCGATGATGTCCTGGAGGTCTGGTTTGGCTTCGACTTCACGTCGTATGAGATCGTGCTCCCAATGCCCCAAGCACGAGTGATTGCAGAGATCCTGCTTTCTCCGTTTAATTCTTCTGTTATGTAAATATACTGAAGATCGTATGACAATTATTAGACTTTTCTGTGTGCTCTTGCTTTTCTTAGTTAGTCACTTCTTGTGAATTTATAGTATAGAATATGCTTTTATCCGTATAATACATTTTTTTTCAAGTGGATCCCTAGTTTTAATTTTCAGTTTTTGTGATCTTTTATTGCTTTCTGGAACAAATGAATGATCAATTATTTGTTGTAATTACCTGCAAAACTCCCGAGTTACGAATGTGTTTGTTTTGCTTTTGAAAAAGATAAATAAATTATTTACCATCACAGCAAAGATATAATCTCAAATATCGAAAAATTACAAAAAAATAAAAATTAAGATATGAATATTACGTTGTGAAAGATTTAATATATTTACAATTTAAAAAAAGTCAAAATGCGTGCTTGATATATATCGCGCGTTAATTAATAATGAGTAAGTGTTTTTCATAAGTTGTGAGGAGGCAAAAGAAAAAAAAAAACGAAAAAGAAAGGTATTTGTGAGTTGTTTGGCAGCGAGACCGTGAAGTCCCTGCTATTATTTGCACCATATGGGGATGTGCCGCATGATTAAACAAATGATTTTGTTATAAAGTGTCTAGAGGCACTAGTTTAAGGAACTAATTATAGAAATGAACAAATGTTTAATAGAATAGCCTCATTTGAGATCGATTTACTGTGATAATGTCAACGGAACCAACTAGATGAGTTTTGATTTTAATCAAATGTAAAACTTATGTTTGATCTATCTATTGATACTATGATAATGTCGACGAAACCAACTAGATGAGTTTCGGTCTCAATTAAATGTAAAACTTATGTTTGATCTATCTACTAAAAGAACAACTAAAGATCAAAAGCAATTAGTTGCTTTAATCACTACCTTCAGTATAATTGAATGGCCACAGGATCGATGTATTGCGTAATGGAGTTGTGGAAAGAAAATATTTAAGTGCAAGAACAGTCGGTTGCCCATCCTATCATATTAAATTAGATCTTAAGGCTTTTACAATTGCTAATGGCATACATGTAATTTTTATTATAATTATGTATGTGCTAGATTCTTGTTATAGATTGGGGTGATATCTTTCATAGTTGTAACGTTGAGGCCAAGTTTGGTTGTTTGGATTTCTAACCATGATATGATATAAAATCCAGAAGATTTTATTATATCTTATCCACTTTTTTGTGATTGCAAATTAGAAATATTCACATAATAATATATATTGTGTGGTATAAACACCAATATGAAACACAAATTTTACATATAGAGATGGTAAAAATCTATCACGACACTATTTTTCTGCTTTATTTTTATTTTTATTTTTTTAAAATTTTCCCTCTTTTTAAAGTTTTTTCTCCCCTTTCCATAATTCTCAAATAAGATTTTATTAAATAGAAAATTGTACTAATATACCTAAAATACTAACAGACCAAAAATATGTAACAAATTTATATTTATATATTGAATTATATAAGATGGAATTAAATTCAAATATATAAATAAAAATAATTTTAAATTAAAAAATGAAATTTTTATTTTTTATTTTGAATTTCCTATATTAGAATTCAAAAATTATTTATACTGAAATATAATTCTAATTCATTAATTTAAGAAATTTGTTATTTGAGAACAAATATGGTAAAAAATAGAGTGGAAGAGAAGAATTGGGAAATTTTTTTGTGTATTTCAATATATCAAAATAAAAAGGACATCAACCTAAGTTTTGTGATATATTAAAATAATATATATCGATAAAGATATGCATACTCAAAGAAAGATACATAGAATCGACATAATTCTCAAATATCTCCTAACATATTAAATTATGTTAAAAAATCCTCAATATCTCTAATAAAGATTATGTAAAAACAATTTAGGAGATTTTTCGTCGTCTCCATCTACCGTATCGTCTGGTGATATTTACAACGGACTGCGGGTTTTCCGGGTTCGGTTCTCGTTACCGTTCCTCGTACTTCTCCGAAAATAACTCGGACTCTGCTCTTCAATCGATTTCGTCCGCTATCTCGGAAACCTCAAGCGACATCGATCGATCTGAACCGAGAGAGATCTCGCGGGCGTCTTTCCAGCGTTCGTCACTAGCGTTCGTCGTCTGAGTTTGGAGTTGGAGAGAAGATGCTGCCGGAGCTACACTTCGAGTCTTCGTACCTGCCTAGGGTTCGGAGGAGGCCCATGAAACAGCCGGTTAACGTTCGGATCATGCTGCCGATGAGCATCCGGTGCAACACCTGCGGGAACCACATCTGCCAGGGCACAAAGTTCAAGTCCAGGAAGGAGGAAGTCCTCGGCGAGGTCAGTGCTGCACGCCTTCTGTTCCTTGTTTTTCCATCTTCTTCCAAGTTCGAGTTGTGATGATGCTTTGGGTTCTGTATCTGTCTATGGAGTTGACCGCTTTGTGCTTTTCCTTTCTTGGCCTTCTCTTGTATTTTGGCAGACGTACTTGGGGAACCAGAGATTCAGGTTTTACTTCACATGCACCAACTGCTCTGCCGTGCTCGCGATCAAAACCCAGCCGCAGCATCCCGATTGCGAGGTGGAGTCAGGAGCAACGAGGGTAGGAGATCGTGCCATTTGAATTGTCGGGTTTTGTCGGGTTTTTCTAGAGTTGGTTGGACTTTGGGAGAATTGAACGTGACTCGTGCTTTTTCTATTTGGGCAGGTGGTGGAGAATGGGCAAAGGAAGAGGGAGACTGAAGAGATGGGCGATGTCATGAAGTCTAGGACGTATGATTTAAATAGAGAGATCGATAGTCTCCCGCCTCTTGATGATATGAATTCCATGAAGGTAAGTTATTTGAACCTTTTGCATTATTTTTGTTGCTGTTTGAGTATGGATTTGTTGCAGTCCCTGGACGGGATATTATGCTGATCGATTTATGCCAAGTTCTCAATATAACATTGTTTCCAAGGACATGAATTGATTTCCTCTCTTCTGTTGCTTAGAAAATTTCGTATCCTTGTGATAACTGTGTGTGTGATAATTGTGAGTCTAGATGCAATGCTAGAGGCATCTGCTGCAAAGGTTTGACTTGTTTGCCATTTAAATCAGCATTCTTCTTGCCGTATATAGGGGCACTTTCCTACTTATAATCCGCATCACCATTCTTGACCTCTTTGGTCTGCTTGCCTCTACTTACGGTGTTAAGTTCAGTTGCGATCATGGTTGTGTTTATGACTTGATGGTCAGACCTTTTATTCCATGAGCTCTGACTAAGAGAATCTTCTCCGTACTGTTGTCCAATTCCCATCCCTGACCGACAAAGAAATTGGTGGAAGAGGATGAAGTGCACATTAACTGATGAGTACTAGATCAAATCCTCAGTGCATATGCATCTGATGCAAAGGTTGAACCTGTTAAGTGCATTACATGCATGTATTTCCAACTCTTAATGGAAGCATCTGCCAAAATTTTCAGAAAGAGCACGGTTTACTGGTTTGCTGATTTTGTATACACTACCAATAAAACTGATAGTACCTCGATTGGATAAGAAGGAAAGGTGGGCGTGCTTTGTTGTTTAGATTGTCTTCATGTGCTTTCTTGGGCCTTCTCAAAATAATTAGTAGTGTTGTTTGAATCGCCCCTCTACCTACGAATACATATTACTAAGTTGGTTTCTATTTCTTCATGCGATTTGGACGTGCGGCTTTTTGAGTAATGCTTTGGAAAGGGACAAGTCTTAACATTTACGAAGATATGACTTAAGTCTTAGCATTTTAAGAAAAGTGGGACACCTGAGTGCCATCTCCAAAGCGAAGTTGGCCGGAAATCATACGTGGCATTAAAATATTAATATTTCTCGCTGATGTGTCTCCGAGGAGAAATTTGAGTCATTTCAATTCGTCAAAACGACGTCGTTTTGACATCATTTGAATTTTATAATAATATAAAAATTATTTAAATTAAATTTAAAATAAATTTATTTAAAACATTTTAAAAAAATTCGAAACTTTAAACATTAAAAAAATAAAAAAGAATTTAAAAATTACAAAAAATTTACAAATTTACAAAAAATTAAAAAATTACTAAAAATTTAAAAATTTACAAAAAATTTACAAATTTTTTTTAAAAAATTAGAAAGTTACGAAAAAAATTACAAAAAATTACAAAAAATTTACAAAATTTACATAAAATTTAAAAAATTTAGACAAAATATAAAAATTTTAAAAAAACATTTAAAAATTTAAACAAAAAATTAAAAATTTACAAAAATTTAAAAATTTGCAAAATTTTTTAGAAAGTTACAAAAAATTTACAAAATTTATAAAAAATTTACAAAATTTACAAAAAATTTACGAAATTTACATAAAATTTACGAAATTTACATAAAATTTACGAAATTTACATAAAATTTAAAAAATTTACAAAAAATTCAAAAAATTTACAAAAAATTCAAAAAATTTACAAAAAATTCAAAAAATTTACAAAAAATTCAAAAAATTTACAAAAAATTCAAGAAAGTTATAAAAAATTTAAAAATTTTATGAAATTTACAAAAATTTAAAAAAGTTACAAAAAATTTCAGCCCTCAACCGGCACCCTTTTCTTTTTTTAAATTATTTTTTTTGTAACTTTTTTAATTTTGCAGATGTTTTTAATTTTTAAAATTAAAATTAATTAATTTACATATTAAATTTTTTACCATGTCGGCACCAAAATAACGTCATTTCGGGTGTTGGCTAGATTAGAGCACTTAAATCGGCCAAAACGACGTTGTTTTGGTATAAGTTAATTTTAATATAATATAAAAATTAATTAAATTAAATTTAAAACAAAATAATAATATAATTTATTTTTATTTAAAAAAAATGTTGGAGGAGGAGGAGAAAGGCAGCTAACAATTTGAGGGCGGAGCGCTCGCTGCCACCGCCTCCCGCCGTAGCCGGAAGGTGGGGAGGGTTGGCCAGGCCCGCCTCCTTTTCTTAAAAAAATTTTCTAAATTTTTTAAATTTTTTAAAATGTTTTAAAATTTTTTAAAATTTTCTAAAATTTTTGAAATTTTTTTATTTTTTTAAATTTTAATTTATTTTTAATTTTTTAATTTTTAAATATTTTGTAAATTTTTATAGAATTTTATAAATTTTTATAGAATTTTTACAAAATTTTCTAAAATTTTTTAAAATTTTTTATATTTTTTTAAATTTTTTGAAATTTTTTGAAATTTTTTTTATTTTTTAACTTTTAATTTATTTTTAATTTTTTAATTTTTAAATATTTTATAAATTTTTATAGAATTTTATAAATTTTTATAGAATTTTTACAAAATTTTCTAAAATTTTTTAAAATTTTTTAAAATTTTTAAAATTTTCTAAAATTTTTTAAAATTTTTAAAATTTTTTAAAATTTTTAAAATTTTTAAAATTTTTTAAAATTTTTTAAAATTTTTTAAAATTTTAAATATTTTTTAGTTTTTTTAAATTTTTAAAAATTTTAACATTTTTAATATTTAAATATTTTAAATATTTTTTAAATATTTAAGTAAATTTAGTTTTAAATTAATTTTTATATTAAATTTTTTGCGTCGCATTAAAAACGACGCTAGTTTATTTCGCTTCACATAGGGAAAATTGACACGTCAGCGTTTTGGCGGATTTTGGCGGATTAGCACTCAAGTGATCCATTTTTTCCGATTTTTTGACACTTAAGTGTCTTTTCGTAAGTTATGGCACTTAAGTGTCCTTTCGGCGAAAGTTATGGCACTTGAAGCGTTCTTTTGCCTGCGATTTGTTAGGATAATTTCACAGGCATTTTAGATTCGATGCGGGCATAAGTTGTTGATTTAATTGGAAGTGACTTTTGCTATTGAGGCCTAGAGAAAAGCTTACTTGCATGGTGGTTTGATTTGAAATGCAGTAGAGAAAATTTCTGAGGAATTGTCAGACAAGCCAACGGATTTCTTGACAAAAGCTAGTACCTGTGACATCTCGAATAACAGAGGTATTTCATGTTTTTCGAACATGTTTTCTTCAATTAGGTTGGCTCTCCTTGTATAGGATTTATGGCATTAATGTCTGTCTGAATGATGGATGTGTGGAGATAGATAGCCTCAGCACTTCCCTTTTGCTGCAAGTGCTTTGGATTTTATTAAATGCAGTCTCCCTCTGTGGAAGCAGACTTGACTTTTAGAGAGTAACTTTTTCCATGTGACAGTGGTTGCTTCTGAGAGTTTTCTGGTTACGTTTCTGTGTCCTTTCATCATGTTTGTGGTGTTTCTGTTTTACGTTAGAAAGAGATATTGCTTAGTCGTTACATGAGGATCTATATTGTACGGAAAGCATCTAAGCGATTAGCAAGAATGGTGGTCTAAGCTGTGAGGACGGGGATTGAGTTGCAAATGATACCATCTGCTTTCTTGCTGCATCAGCAGAAAGCTTTTGACTCTGTCTCCGCTGTAATTTCTGACTGAACCAGGGATTGATTATCAGATTAGCTTTTAATGAATCGTGCGTTGTGGGAGTTGACTGGGCGGGGTGATTAAAAGACACTGCTTCCATTAAAGGATGAGCGTATGGCTGGAGACTGCATCTTTGTGTTGGCTATGTAATCTACTGATGGTGGTGGTGTTGCGATTCAGGGCCAGTCATCCTCGCAAATTAGATATATACATTTTAAGTACTAAGCACACTTAAAGGGTGCAAGGAACGTACGGCGGAGTACTGTCCAATTGCCAAAGTGGAAAGTAACACGACATGGATAGGAATGTGGAGGGAGACGTATAATGGGGTGACCAAAGAAGTGTCTTTAACTTAATGTGAATTGTTGGAGAGCTTTTAAATATATATGTTGATTAGAGATGCATGACAGTCCCATGAACTATGAAATGAGGAACAGAACCATTAGGCTTCTCGCTGCTGACAATCAGCCGATCAGTATCCAATTTTCCGGTAGCAGTATGTGGTTGAAATCCTGTTTTAAAGGGATTCCGCGGATCACGCTGAACATTGACCCCAGCCCCATTACGAACTTGATGACGCATGGCATTTGGTGAGTAGACTTTGTTGATTCGATGCCCTTGCACAAGCAGGCAGCATTCAATTAAGCATTGACCCCAGCCCCATCACTGGGCACCTGACCAGCGTCCCGGAATTCCATTACTTAGGTCAACAGTACTTCATTAAAATTGTCCCAGATAACCCAGTTTTCATTTCATACGTCCAATGACCCGAAAGGTTACCACACGGACCGGTGATGAAAGTTGTGCCTACTAAAAATGGGGAGTACGTGGCCTGCCCAGTAAATCAACATTTCATATGAACAAGACATTGAGGATGCTAGTGGAGCATTACCTAGAACTATATAAGACTGTCAAAATATTATTTTTGATATGATGGAAAGACAAGGTAAATTAATAACTGCTGTTTTAGGAACAAATTTTCTATAGTCAGTAGCTTTTACAGAGAGGGGGTCTAGCCTTGGTAGGGACGGACGAATCCTGTCTATTTTCACTGCTGAGGGCCTTAGGCCAGTGCTAGAAGGATATCTTCAGCGTGAGAAAATCTGCAAAGGGGTTGGAATTCGGAATGAATGCAACAGGTAGTAGTAACCACTCCAAGTAGTAATCGCTTACTTGAGAAAAGCATAAAATTTGAGGAAGAAAAAAGGAAAGAAGAAATCATAGCTCGCACTAGTAAGAGAAGAAATGATGGATGATCTATTCATCAAAGCAAGAAGTGAAACTGATGATCGGTTCTGCAACATTGATTCTAGTCATCTCAAAAAATCATTCACTGGAT
Source organism: Eucalyptus leucophloia subsp. euroa (assembly GCA_017140325.1). Taxonomy (NCBI): domain Eukaryota; kingdom Viridiplantae; phylum Streptophyta; class Magnoliopsida; order Myrtales; family Myrtaceae; genus Eucalyptus; species Eucalyptus leucophloia. The sequence goes on along the minus strand of CM029471.1, from coordinate 912,381 downwards.
TTTTATCTCATTTCAAGTGTTACCCAACTACATCGATTCATCGAAGACTAGAGTTTGTCATGACAGGACAGAGACATTCTATGGGACCATGATTCTGTCAAAATCCACAACTCGCAGGACAAGATGATCTGCTGAACTATTTGCACCTCCTACGGATGAATGCTGGGCCAAAGAACAACAATTTCTGCACAAGCCGAAAATGGAAAATTTGGACTTGTTATACGCAGAGATTTCGATGAAAGTGAGCCCAGAAACGACTTCCACGAACTGGGTTCCGGTCATTAGGCGGTCGCCGGCAATGGCGACCAGGGAATTCCACCTTGTGGTGGCTATGCGAGGCGGACCGCTCGGAGTCGGAAAGCAAATTCGGGGAGGCGGGTCTTGGGTCAGTGTTGAAGAAAAGCGTGGGGGTCGTGGCATGCGTGGATTGGCGTTGCTTGTGGATATTGGGAAGAAAAGCTTCTACGACAAAAGACAAAGCCAAGACAACATCATCTAGAACATATTTGTCTTATCATATGAAGAGTCGCGTGACCTTATCCTAATTCCCATGCTCATGCAAGGAATTCTTAGTATCCCAAGGGGCACATTAACCATATGAGCGTTGATTCATGAAAAAGATTCGAATATCAGACTAATTTTAATGACACGTGTTATTTATCCAAGGATGGGACCATATTAGTTCTTTTCAGTAGCAGCAGAGAACCTAATAACAATGCCACATCGTTTAAAAACCTGGTTTATTTATTTATTTTTATTTTCGTTGGCTTAGTTTTAATACATTCGCTTTATTTTGAAGGCAGCGCTATATCCACCTCTTATATGACTAAATTCACTCGATTTTTATGAAGAAGACAAAACTTCCCCCCATCTTCAATCGCAATTCAAATTGGTGGTCCCAAATTTATGTACTTTTTTTTTTCCAATTTTTCTATATATACATAGAGTTTGCTTACCATAATTAAAAATTTCATGGCAAAAAAATATTTAGAGTACCAAAACTTGGCATGGGGGACACTTATGTGTGAAAAGTTATGAATGTGACGCTTAAGTACCACTTTTTTTTAAAAAAATGGGATACTTGAGTATTAAATTCGATAAAGGTGACCGGAAATCCTATGTGTCAATTTTTTAATAACGCCTACATGGCACATTGGAAAACCGAGTGAGTAATGAAAAATTAAAATGATGTTATTTTGTTTTGTTTGAATTTTAATATATATTGATTAAATTAAAATACTTTTATTACTTAAAAAAAGGAAGATGAGGAAGAAAGTGAGGGCTCAGCCCTTCCTACTGCCTCCCCATCATCGCTGGGAAGGGCTGGTGATGGCGTGAGAAGGGTCGGTTGGGGTTGCCGGCTCACGGCTAGGGTTCGACAACCTCGGCTGACCAACAGTGAGGGCTTGCAAGCCCATGTCCAAATCTGGGATGAGGGTCCTCCCCTAGATTTGGAGAGGTTCACCAGCCTTCACCTTGCCAGGTCAAGGGCCGTCACCCGTTGGGGCGACCCCTTAGCGAGCAGTGGCCCTTGGCCCAACCAGGTAAGGGCTTGCAGGCCCTTGCCACCAACCCTACCCCCATTGTCACTAGCTCTTCCCAGCAACGGTGGCAAGGTGACGGTGAGAGCTTGCATAGCCCTCGTCATTGTGTGATTTTTTTTTTTTTTAATTTTAGTTTTGAATTTAGTTGAATTAATAGTTATATTAAAATACAAATAAGAGGCAGAAGAGGCATAAGGACATCGTTCTGCCTCTTATTTGAATTATAATATAAATATTAATTTAATTTAATTTAAAACAAAATTATTATTTAAAAAACAGATGAAGATTGCAGGCGGCAAGGCTCGTCGCCACTCCCCACCATCGTGAAGTGGATTGGGATCCTCTAAATTCACTTTTCTATAGATAGGTAAAGTCATTCCCTCGGTAAAAAATTTTTCGTTCCCTTTCTGCGCTTGGTTCCAGTTTGATCTCCTCATTGCGCACGACCGAACCCCTCAGTCATTTTGTGCACACATGCCAAGCCAACATCGACCGCCGGGCCACGACCGTGCCTCTGCCGCCCCTGATGCTGCATTGCTGCCAGACCCCACTTGCCACGCGTTGCAATCGCTGCTGCTTCTGCAACTACAGCATTGGAATGAATAAAAACCATCAACCTAAGTAGAGATAAAACTAAAAACAAAAAAGAAGAAGTAGAGATAAAACTAAGGGTTCCCTAATGACCGGGTTGCCGACGATGCTTCGCCTTAGAGCTTTAGCGATAGGGACTATAGTTGCACCTCCTCGAAAGTAGTCGGACCATTTGATGTTAACCCGTTGGCTAAGCCATCGACTTTCTGATGAGGAGATTTTCCAAAAAGTCCTAAATCTTTTTACCTTTAATCTTTGTTTTTCTAAGGGTTTTGGAGAGAGGGCTAACAAAGGTGGCCAGCAGTGAGGGTCGTCAACCATGGGGGTGTTGGGACCCTTGCCAAATCTGGCTAGGCGAGGGCTTGGCAGCCCTCACTAGTCTCAAGCGGGGTCGCACCCTGAGTGAGGTCACACTCCTCGCTTGGGGCAAGCGATTTTAATAATTTTTTTGAATTTTTTATTATTTTTTTAGGGTTTTGGAGAGCTCGCTAGCCACCCTTGTCGATCCTTTCTCCAAAACCCTAAAATTAAAAAAAAATTAAAAAAAGAAAAAAAAATTCAAAAATTACTAAAATATCATTAAAATATCATTTTAAGAGGTACCACGACAGCTTCGGCAGTCCACATTTAGTAATTTCCGGGTTAAATTTGGCTAAATTGGCTCAATTGAAAAAATGTGAAAATGTTTAAAATTCAGTTTGTAAAATTGAAATGTTTATGATTCAATTGGCAAAAGTACAATAAGCTTATAATTTTTTTAGTTAATTTTCCATTCTTCTAATTGGCTGCGCTACAGGCTGTGCATGTGAAGGGCAGTGCGCGCGGAGCCGAGCAGAAATAATTCCTTTCTCCTTTTTTGTGTAGCCTTGTCAATCGCGCATGCAGCACTAGTTAATAGGTATCTGATGCTCTTCTGATCTTCGACAGATTTCAAGTCGTATATTTTTCCCGAGACTTGTCAGAGGCAATTAAAGTCCGTTTGTAATTTGATGGGCATGTTCTGTATTTATTCACGTAGATGTTCAGTTCAAAGAGTAATTTCATGTAAGTGATTTTTATTAAGGAAAAAAAATAAAGAAATATGCTCGGATGAATGGAATTTAAGAAATGAGATGTTCAACTTTTAAAATATATATATTAGAATAATATTAGAGATGTGTCGAGAGCTCAAAACTTCATACCTCCCTCTCAACTCATTGCTCGTCTTGGGTTCACGAAATTAGTTCACATTAAATTGGAGTCTCACCCATTACACAAATAACTTGGGCACACAAGTGTAAGGGGTCGAGTTTCATGTGAACGGTGATAATTGGAATTTAACATCACTTAAATACGTGGTTATGATATCTTTACATGCATATCATATTTCTTTATCCAATGAGGTAAATTTTTTTATGGGATATTTTCAAGAATAAAAAATGACCAATGAATATTTTCCCTTGCAAGTCAAGCTTGTAGTATGTGCATCACCTGAATATTTTTCATGTTTTACAAAAAAATATAGCATTTTGACTTCGATAAAAATAAAATAATGAAAAGCCAAAAGAGGTTATTGATTCTAACTATGCTGTGGAGTGTCCATGAAACAGCAATCTCGCAGGCTTTCAATTTGTCTCCTTGTACGTCGGGGAGTTGAAATAAATGGAGGAGCCTCTATATATAGAGAAGAGGAGAGGAGTCTTTAATTCTCGTATTGAATACAATAAGGACCTATTTGGCAACATGCCAAACAATGCCAGATTCTGATTTTTTGTTCCCAGAATCAGTTTGGGACGAGAATTGCGTTTGATAAAATTTTTGTTCCCGAGAACAATTTTGGACAAGATTTGAGAATAAAAAAAAATTTGATTCTCTGTTTGAGAATCAGAAAAAGAATCAAAACGATAAAACCTTCGCTCTTCCCTTTCGTCATCCCGGTTGCCGTCCGCCATCGCCCGCCGCCATCCGCCACCGCCCATCGTCGCCCGCTGCTGGTCGTCGGAGGCTCGCCAGACCAGGGCGAGGTTCGCGAGCTCGCCGGTGGCCGGGCTGGCCTCGCCTAGCCCGCCGAGGCCGGCTGGCCCACCGGCGGGCCGGGCGAGCCTCGGCCGATACCGGGCGAGCCTCGCCGAGGGTTGGCGACGCTCCGGTGAGCGTCACGGCGAGATGAAGAAGAGGAAAAAAGGGAAAAAAAAAAGACAAAAGAAAAGAAAAAAGTAAAAAAATTATTTAAAAATCAAAAGAAATTAATTTGAAACAGAATTAATTAGTACGGTATCAAACACAATTATATTCCGAAATAAAATTTTTTGGATAGTTATCAAATGTGCTTTTTTACTTAGAATCGGTTCGGGAGCAGAATCAAAAATATCATTTCTAGTTAGAATTAGCTCCAGAAACGAATCGTTGCCAAACACGCCCTAATTGTCTACTTCAAGATAGTTCACCAATAATTTTTTATCGACTTAGCTTAATTAAAAGATCCTATCAATCTTATTTTTCTCAATAAATTTCGAAATAAATGAACCTTTGATAAAATATTTTTTGGTTTCATTTTAAACCTATTTGTTGTAAATGAGATATGCTATACCCAAAATAAGTTGAACTCAAAAGGAAAAAATAAAAATAAATGAAATGTATATATGTATGATTCAAATGAATTATAGTTTTATTTTCTTAAATTTCTTTTGTTTAAATGAATCATATCAATTATTTTATTCCTATATAAATATTTTGTTAATTTTTTTTACTTAAATAATTTTTATCATTTATCTCATTTGTAGTCAAATTATTTCGGTTGCTTAAAGAGAATATATCATTTAGGGAGAAAAAAAAATTGTATCATCTATGAATATAACTTCATCCTTAGTTTGGTAAATTTTGTTGGCTGAGATAGGTAATGACACTTAAATATCCTTAGTTTAATAGATTTGGCTAAATTTAATATGATAAATCATTTAAGATACTTTCTCCGTTTTTTCTTTTTAAATTTATTTTAAAAAGAGATAGAAATTTGGATCGACAAATTCATAAACCAATGCATATTGGTTGCATTTGACTTGCATGAAGGCCACGTGGCAAGCACAGAAGTGAGCATTGTGGTTTGACTTCAGCTATATATAGCGATATTTGACTACATATAGAGATATATGTAGGATCTTGAGAGGTATAAGGAATAAACAGTATTATCAAAATCAAATGGAGATATGCCTAAGATCTTGAAAGATATATGGAATCAACAGAATTATCATATATCTTTTTAACATTGGAAATTATCCTAGAAAAATCCTTAAATATCTCTAATAAAGATTACGTCTATAGGAAAAAAATTTAGGCATCATTAGAGATTTTTCGGCATAAGCAACACCGTCCCTTTGGATCAAGTCAGTCGGGTCGCGAGCCCATCTCCACCCGTTCCACGTTTTCCAGTCGGTTTCGTTCCCGTTCCCGCTCATAATTCTCCGATAATAACTCGGACTGTTGCCTATTTAATGGATTTCGCCTGTTCCGTCGGTTTTTCAAAACCTCAGCGACGTCGATAGAACCGACTTGAGAGAGAGGGAGGGAGGGATCGATCTTGAAGCGTTGATCGCTCGCGTTCGTCTTCTGAGTTTGGATTTGGAGAGAAGATGCTGCCGGAGCTACATTTCGAGTCTTCGTACCTGCCTAGGGTTCGGAGGAGGCCCATGAAACAGCCGGTTAAGGTTCGGATCATGCTGCCGATGAGCATCCGGTGCAACACCTGCGGGAATCACATCTGCCGGGGGTCAAAGTTCAATTCCAGGAAGGAGGAAGTCATCGGCGAGGTCAGTGCTGCACACCTTCGATTACGTGGTTTTCCATCTTCCTCCGAGTATCGACTTTGTGGAGTTGATCGCTTTGTGCTTTTCTTTTTTTGGCAGACGTATTTGGGGAACCAGAGATTCAGGTTTTACTTCACATGCACCGACTGCTCTGCGGTGCTCGCGATCAAAACCCAGCCGCAGCATCCCGATTGCGTGGTGGAGTCGGGGGCGACGAGGGTAGGAGATCGTGCCTTTTGAATTGTTGGGTTTTGTTGGGTTTCTTCGAGTTGGTTCGACTTTGGGAAGAATTGAACGTGACTTGCGCCTTTCTATTTGTGTTTGGGTTTGGGCAGGTGGTGAAGAAAGGACAAAGGAAGAGGGAGGCGGAAGAGATGAGCGATGTCATGAAGTCCACGTCTGATTCCATGAGAGAGATTGCGCTTGATGATATGAATTCCATGAAGGTAGGTTATTGAATTTTTCGCATTATTTTCATTGTTGTTTGAGTATGGATTTGTGTAGTCCCTGGATGGATACTATGCTGATTGGTTTATAGCAAAGTTCTCAAAATAACATTATTTCCAAGGACATGAATTGATTTCCGTTGCTTAGAAAATTTCTGATAACCGTGTGTCAGACCTTTTATTCCATGAGCTCTGATTGGGAGAATATTCTCCATACTGCGGTCCAAATTTCCTATCCCTGACCGACAAAGAAATTGGAGGAAGAGGATGAAGCGCTCATTAAATCATTAGCACTCCATGTTATATTAAACCACCCTTCTGTATTTGGTGTCGCGTCTATTTTGCATCTCTCTACATCTCATATAAATATCTTTCATCCATTTTATTTATATTCATTGCTTCCCTGGCACTTTCTTGCAGAATTCCAAAGATTTTGTCCATAAAGTCAAAGATAAAGATTCTGAGGATGAGGAAGACCTGACTCGACCTTGTGCTAGTAATGACGATTGACGAATCATTGAACAATGCTCTAAAGGTCATTAATGCTCTTATTGTCAGCATATTCGCTTCCTTGCCTGCTACAAGCATGGGAGTCTTATTAGAACAGTCTTGAACATGTTATGCATAGGTTCTTTGTGAATTGGTCATTTGCTTAATAAGGTTCCCATGTATCAGTTTACAGGATGTATATGGTACTTTAATCTACGTATAATCCATGGATATATCTAAAAGTTTGCCCTCATTTGAAGACACTCTATTGCAAATGCTCTGTTTTGTGACCATCAATCCCTGATTGAGTATGGATTAGTTTTACAATTGTCTTGCTTTACTTGGTGTATTTATGGTTAGGTCCTGAAAGTTCTCAAGTAATTTTTCATAACTCCTGACTCTTTGAAGTTAATGATTCTTCAAGAACATGCAAATGTCTGATGATACACATAACAAGGAATAAGCACATAAGGCGACATGGATTAAGCAAAGAAAAGCATGTGGACGTTAAATGTGGTTTAGATTGTCTTCCGTGTGCTTTTTTGAGTCTTCTGAAGAGAGTTACTATTATTGTTTGAATCTTCCCTCTACCTTAGAATACACATTACCAAGTTGGTTTCTTTTTTCTTCATGTGATTTGTTAGGATATTTTTGCAGGCGTTTTAGATCCAACGCGAGCATAAGTTGTTGATTCTATTGGAATGTCGTTTGCTGTGAAGGCGTAAGGAAAAGCTTACTTATATGCTGGTTTGATCTGTGGTATTTCACATGTTTCGAACGTGTTTTCTTCAATGCTCTCCTTCCAAATGATGGATGTGTGGAAATAGATAGGCTCGGCACTTCCCTTTTTTCCTGCAAGTGCTTTGGATTGTATCAAATGCGGTCTTCCTTCGTGGAAGTAGACAAGACTTTAAGAAACTAACTCTTTCCATGCGACGGTGGTTGTCTCTGTGAGTTTTCTGGTTACGTTCGTGTCTGTCCATCATGTTTGTGGTGTTTCTGTTTTTCGTTAGAAATAGATATTGCTTGGTGTTACATGAGGATCTATATTTTATGGAAAGCATCTAAGTGATTATTAATTTATTCTAGTCTGATGGAGTAACTCATGTCTTTGTTCCTTGTCCGTTGACTCATATTTTTGTTATGTTGATGGATATTCTGTTGGATCACTGGACCGGAGTGAGTAAAAATGGTGGTCTAAGCAGTGATTAGAGATATATGATTTTTTTTTTTTCGTAACTTAAGGCACCTTTTCTCTACTTCTGATTCTATAGAGTTAAAAGGAGAACGTAACTCGGCCTGGTCCAGAGAGAGTTCATAATTCTACAGTGAGAGATGGTGTAAATCGATTCTCATACCACAAAACTAATGTAGCCCACTGATATCTAACTTAAACGCTCCAAAGGCCTCCAAACATTGCGAAAGAAAAAGGCAACGACGTGTCAATTACGAAGAAGAGAGGACGGACGAAAGGGCGAACGAACTGACATCTTCCTGAAAAAATGCCTTTAACTAGTCAGCCTTTTGCTCTTTGACATTCCATATTTGTCTGTACAGAGCCAAGTCACAAGTAAGGCTCATGAAAACAAATTCCACATGTTCATTATGTGCGATTGTCTCTTTGACATTCCACATGTCTGTAATGGGGGCTTTGTCGCGGCATTACCATTTCCGATCAGAGTCATAATCAGCGTGAAGTGGGCAATTGCGACCTTGCCCTATCTTGCCAAAGCAACCCAAAGTAAGACGAACATCGAATTCTATTGGAAACATCAAGAGGTACGATGTGGCTATTGAAAGGCTACAATTGACAGTTATAAACAAAGGTTACAAATGGTCATTGAAAAAAAAAATTATAGTTGTCACAAGAATTTACAAAAGGAGGTTACAAGCAAAGGGTACGAATCGTTCCATCTACGGGTACATAGATCACACCCTGTTGGACAGTTTCTTTGACTCCATTATGTTGGCAATTGCTTTATTCCACTTCATTGAGTAATTTTTTTTTATGGTTATATCCGAGATTGTTGATTCCACTTATATTGATTCCATCATGTTGTCATTCTTTAATATCACATGTCAATAATAACTAAAAATTGGACATTTTTTGTGCAAATAAATGCCCCATCTGAAAGAGTTGAATGATTAAGCAATTATTTGACTCTTATAAATTAGGAAACCAAGAGTCATTATGTGCCCCTGTCATTGGTAAAAAAAAAAAAAAAAATCATTTTTTACCGAATTTTATCTTGGTCAAATTCATGATATGGCTCATATCTTCCCAAAAAAGGTACATTTTGTATGAAGTCTTCATGTGGCCCTCTATCTTTGTCGTTAAGCAGCCACTCATACTTAGATACCCTTATTGCCAATTGGACTAAATCGGCAAAATTTTGGCCTTATTTTTCTCAAAAATTGATTTTCAACACACTGAAAGCCAAGTTCATAAATTATTTCTTTAGGAGTGAAGTAAGGCATCTAGTGCTAGCCCTCTTGAATCTAGCCACAAATCAATCCATCGATTCATTGTTCTGCTACTTGATGCAAACCAAATCAACAATTGATACATTAGGGATGAACCTACATAATTCGGTATGAAAGTGTGTTTCCATTTGCTCCCAGCTATGAGCACAATTTGCCACCAAAGAAGTAAACAAAGTAAAAGCAATTTGGGATGGTGATAAAAGAAACAATCTTAACTTCCAGCAATTAGCTTGAGACTCATCTCCACATTGCGTAGCAAATCGACAAACATATTCAATTGTCGATTGATCGTCCTCCCTAGAAAATAGGTGAAGATCGAGTATCTTGAATCATCTGGGATAAGGAATAGCATCATCCAGTCTGAATATGACTTTCTGTATATAGGCTTGACGTTTCCGACATTGTCACCTAGGCATTGCATTGATTGATCCACTAACAACTGGACTTGTCGGGCCACGACGTGGCTGACCCTTGTCGATGGTGACACCACTACATGTGAGGCAAAGAGGGATGCCCTCAACCCTTGCCATCGCCTAGATCAAGGCAGGGGCGACCCCAACAGGCAAGGTACAACGGCCCTTGCCCAAATGCAGGGTTGGCTGCAGTGTTGCTTCTCTCTCTCTCTCTAATTTTTTTTTTTTTTAAGTGATTGCGTTGTTTTGCTGATATGTCGCTCACTTGGCGTTACATTGACGCTATATTTCTTAAAAATATTTAAAAGTGACGATGTGCGGTTATTCTATTGGTCATATTGGACGAAACTAACTAAACCGTTTACTTGTACCTGTTGGATAAAATTGAGGATTGACTACATATTTGTTAAAAGTTTTCAAAGTTTTTGGTGCACTTATCTTTATTTATATAAAAGCATTCCATGTATAGATTCAAAAATCCTTCTTTTTCAGTTATAGACCATAAATTTGCGTGGACTCACGAATTGTCTGTATATCTGTGCTGCCAAACTCTTGAGATGGATGGCATGTGATGGAAAGATATATAGTCCAATTTACTTTACTGATTCTCCCAGGATGAGCCAAAGACACAAAAAACATCATGTAAGATTATATCATCAATCTTATGAATATATCCACAGCTCGTGTGATCCCAAACGTAAATAGGTGGTTTAGTCCATAAATATTATTAGATTTTTTTGGTATTATTTCATTTATTTGGACTTGCAAGTTAAATCTATCCCAATTTATGTGGAGTTAACACATACTTCATGGATGGGTTTCATTTTTATTGTCTAAGTACGTGTAAACTTGAATATTATGATTTGTCCATATGAAAACGTATTGATGAGTGCAGCAAAGTAGGGATGGCAGACGGGCTGTTCAGTCGGGGCCCAGTACAAGCCAGATCATTTCGTGCCAGCCCTTTATTTTTGTTTTGTTTTTTTTTTTTGGGTTAATTTTTTGGGGCCCAGTAGAATTTTTATTTTTATTATTATTTTTTCAAAAAAAAGAAAAGAAAAAAACAATTCTAAAGTGGAGATTCTTGTCAAGGAAGAAGATTACAATTGGGACAATGATTTTGGTTACAAACCTGCGGATACAAGTGACAACGAGTTTGATAGTAGGCTTATTTCACGAGGTGTGCTTGTTAAATAACGGGGTGTCCAAGGAGGCAAGGTAAAATGGAAAAGAGCTTAGGTAAAAGAATGCGAACGGTGGAGCTTCATTTCGTTCCTTTTTCCAATTGAGAGAACCTTTGAAATAGGAATAAGGCTTGAATCTCCATCTCATTTTAAACAAGCTGCCCATGAATATGCAATTTTCAATGCGTACGGCATTAGATTGTAAGAGTTTTCCTAATGTGGATTACAGTAATTGATATTGTAATTTACCGTAAAATAGAGTTGGTCTAAGGTGAGATAGGTTGTGTTTGGTTTAGCATTTGCAAAGGGTTTTGAATCCAATGCAAATGCTGAAAATCCAAAGCTACTTGGGGAAATGTAATTGTGTTTGGTAAATTTTTTTTGCAAATAGATTTTGAGTTAAATGTGCGTTTAATAAAAAAAAACTTTCGCGATGGGCTTTGATGGGTATAATATATATATATATATATATATATATATTATTTTTTTCTTTTTTCTTTTCTTTTTTTCTTTTTTAAATTGAACTAAACCCTTTCTTTGGACCAGAAAAAGCTACGGCCGCCGGCAAGCTAGATCTGGTGCCAACGGTCGTCGGTGAGGTTGTTCGAGGTTGGGCAACCTCCGGCAAGGGCTACACAACCTAGTTGAGGGCTGCGAGGTCGCCCAACCTCGGGTGGCCCTCGGCAAGGGTCGCTTGACACAAGGGCCATGCGACCCAAGCAATCGCGACCTCCGGCGACCCTCGGCAAGGGTCGCTTAACCTAAGGGCCATGTGACCCAAGCGACCGCCGCTTGGGTTGGGTGACCTCCAGCAAGGGTCGCACGACCCGGCCAAAGGGCTGCGGAGGTCGCTCGACCTCGGGTGACCCTCGGCAAGGGTCGCTTGACCCAAGGGTTGTGCGACCCGGGCGGCGTCGCCTGGGTTAGGTGACCTCCGGCAAGGGTTGCGCAACCCGGCCGAGGGCCGCTGGAGGTCGCTCGACCTCGGGCGACCCTCGGCAAGGGTCGCTTGACCTAAGGGCCGCGCGACCCAGGCGATCGTCGCCTGGGTTAGGCGACCTTCGGCAAGGGTCGCGTGACCCAACCGAGGGCTGCCGAAGGTCGCCTGCGGCAAGGGTCGCTTAACCCAAGGGCCGCGAGACCCAAGCGACCATCGCCTAGGTTGGGCGACCCAGCCGAAGGCCGCCGGAGGTCGCCCAACCTCAAGCGACCCTCGGCAAGGGTCGCTTGACCCAAGGGCCGCGAGACCCAGGCCACCATCGCCTGGGTTGGGCGACCTCCAACGAGGGTCGCGTGACCTAGCCAAGGGTTGCCAAAGGTCTCTTGACCTCAGGTGACCCTTAGTAAGGGTCACTTGACCCTAAGGCCACGCGACCCAAGCGACCTTTGTGACATCCCGATTTTCCAATTCTATTTTTAATAAATTGAGACGGCCATTTCGTTGGCACGCATATAGTTCTTTTTCTTAAGTTGACCACTCATGTGAAAACTAGTCTATCAGGTGGAACCGTTAAAAAATTCTAATGCATTAAACTCGAAAATTTGACCAGGAAGCGACCTTTCGACCGAGTTAATATGCAAGGGTCATTACGGCACAATTAAAAATCGATTAGATAGGTCGCCTCGACAAAGACATGTGATCAGGTGTGGGTGATTCCACCAGATCGCACAATTCTGTCGATCGGCACTGGACCGACTTTTCTATCAATTGAGTACCCTGTGTCCGTATTTGAAACATTGAGATTACCCCAACAACCATAAGTCGCCAATGTGTCCTAGATGTACGTTGTGGCTTGAATTTATCAACCATGAGTCAAATGCATGAAAATTTCTAAAAGCTACCCGATAGATCAAGACGCGCTAATATTGTGCCAAAGTGAAATGGAACGTGAAATTGAGATCGAGTTCAGAAATTAGAAGTCATGGTGTCTCACAATTCATTTTAGGAACGTCGATTCATCCTCAGAAGATTTTTCTACAAACCGAGATTTTTTGCGGGAAAAGCAAAGCAAGGCCGTTTTTGTTCGAGATTGTCAAAAGGCCATTTTTAATCGAATATTTGAGATGCAAGTTGGATCAGTTGATGGGGTAAAGTCATAAGAATGTTGAGGACACATGGATTAATTTAATTGAGCTTCAATTGGATGGAATTGATTGAAAAGTGATTGAATTAAGTGTATCATGCCACGGCAGAAAATGAAATTGCAACCATTGGATTAAGGTTGTGGAAGATTGGAGATAGTGGAGTATGACATCATCAAGTGATGTCATGGTGGGCCATTTTTGTTGGATTAAAGGAAAAAGAAAAGAAATGGTCCCATCTTCCCTCTCTCCTCTCTCTCTCTCTCTCTCTCTCTCTCTTCCGTCGCCTCTCTCCTCCCTCTCTCTATCGTGCGTTCGGTTCTGCTGCTCTCCATCTTCTTGGTTTGGATACCCCGGGCTGAAGAAGACCGGCCAGTAGCTCCCTCTTCCGTCGTAGCCAGCAGCTCGAATAGCAGCCAGTAGCGTCGCTTGTCGCCGTGTGCCACCGCGACGTCGTCGCCCTACCTGCGTGCACCTTCGCCTCTCTCCATCTCTAGTTCCTGCTCAAAGACCGAGCGGATCTGAGGACGCCGGAGCAGCCAGCTAGCTGCTAGACCGCCGTCTCGCGCCTCCGCCCTTTGCCGTTCGCCGTCGAGCTGCACGCCGTTGCCTCACCACTACTCCACTCGTCTCGACCTCCCTCTCACCCAGCTCGCCATTCCAGCGAGCTGTTTAGCTCGTCCCAGCCACTGTGGACCATCATCAGAGCTCCTACCGCCATCGCCTAGGTCCAATTTAGTCTCCTCCGCCCATCTCGGCCCTTGCACACCTCAACTGACGCCAGATCTGCCCCCAATCAGCAGCGATTAGTGAGCAAAAAAATGGGTATCTCAGCTCGATTTTGGCCCATTTTGGCTGGCTTCCTGACCTTGAATGCTTGGCCCACCTTGAGGAAAGTCGATCCCCACGACGTCCCCGTCGTTTTGGTCCACTTGGTTCGTTAATCGAGTGAGTTTAGCTCACTAAACCTTGATTAGTGAGTTAATTATGATTAGAGTGTTCTTAGTTTAAGCTAAGTAAGCTTAGGTGGTTAGTTTAATTTATTTAATTGTGAATTAGATTAAGATGTTAGTTTAATTTAAAGTATGTTTAGTTAAGGTTAAATTGAGGTTTATATTAGTATAATGGTGATTTGACATAAATGAATTACTTTTGGATTAAATAATATTTCGAAATTGTTTAATAATTTAATAATATTTTATTATTTCGAAATTATTAAAATATTATTATTTAATTAATTTCATAATAAAATTAATTATTTAATAATTTTGAAAAATTATTTCGGGACCTTATTTTCTTAGAATTTCGTGCTAATTGCTGCTTTGTATTCAGATTTTGAATTTGATGAGTGAATATTGCAAATTAAGTGATGATTTGTGCAATTGATTGTTGAATTGTGAAATTGAGTGGTGATTGTGAAAAGTATATAATTTCTTGAGAAAATCTCGAATGTCGGTGTTTGACACCGGAAATGATTTTTAAGTATTATATCAAAAAGTGAGGTTTGAAAAAGAATGGTATTAGTTTTTCTAGTTCGAATTTGATTGTGTATCCACACACACAACTACTTTCTCGCGTTTTTAATATGAAAAAAAATGGCCAAGATCACTATTTTAAGTGGAATCATTAAGTGAAATGTAAAGTATTATGGGGCTGAGTATGATTTTATCGTGTGACAATTAAGAAGAAGTTGTCTTGCGCTGTTGAGCCGGACTTGCCCCTATTTGGGATGCCCCTTACAATGGATGTGGGTCGTAGTATAGACTAGGCCAACTGGACCCATGCTCCTTCGGAAATGCCGTTGACATAGTAACAAAGTCGCGCTCCAAGAGGGGAGGCGATGCCTGGTATTAATGTTAGTAGATAGCCAAACTGCGAGTAGGCTATGTCCTTGTGTGGCAGTGAATAACAATTTGGATCGAATGCTTAGTGTTATTGATGAGTCGGATTATGGGACGGAATCGTGTGGCATGGTATGAGACGTGTTATAACGATTCGGTCTTATAATCCAAACTCCTGTGGTCGTTCGAAATAATATTGTTGGCGTTCCAGTGGTTTAAGTTCCTATTATTATCTATGATTGAGTGATTTGAATCGTGTTAACCTGCAGGAAGGAACTGAGGCGAGGTAAGTTCTCTATGTGGTGTGGCTAGGCCACCCTTTGGCATATTTTCTTTCTAATAGGGGTTTAGGGGGTTGAACTTGCTGAGATAATGTCTCACTCCGTTGTGGGCCAAAATTTCAGGATCGTAGATGGTGGAACCCCTAGAGGCTAATCAATCAGAAGTGGGATCGAAGAACGAGTCCGACTAATGGTCATAGGACTGATCCTTTTTGTAGCTGTCCCTTTTTGGTATACGTGTAAACCCTAGTGTGGTTACCTTTGAAAGTATGTTTGTTTATGAATGAGTTGGTTTCTTGCTTTCCTATCTTGTGAGTTTTTGTCAAGAGTTTTATAATACGTTTTGTTTGCACAATAATAAATGAATGGGGTCGATGTCACATTTGCATAACCATGGCAGGATGTTGGCGCGCTCGAGGTTTAAGGTGTGATAGCTAGGGGTGTAAACAGTTCGGTTCGGTTCGGTTTTTTTGAAAAACCGAACCGAACCGAACCGTTAGAAAAATCTTCCAAACCGAATCAAAACCGAACCAAACCGAAATTTCGGTTCGGTTCGGTTTTTCGATTTTCGGTTTTTAGCCTTTGGTTTTCGATTTTTGTTTTTGTTTTTTTTCTGTTAAACTTAGATTTCTCCACTTTTATTTCTCCATTTTTATTTGTTGGTTCGGTTCGGTTCGGTTAACCGATAAAAACCGAACCGAACCGAAAATTTTCGTTTTTAATGAAAACCGAACCGAATGAAAACGAGCCAAAAAAATCAAATTTTTCGGTTCGGTTCGGTTTGGTTTTCAGTTCGGTTCGGAACCGACACCCCTAGTGATAGCCCTCGCACAGGTTGTGTGGCCTCGGGGTCGAGTGACCCTCGCCGACCTCGGGCGACCTCGGCAACCCTCGGCTAGGTCGCGCAACCCTCGTCGGAGGTTGCCCGACCTCGGGTGACTTCAGCCGATAGCCACCGAGGCTAGATCTGGTTCGTCGGCGGTCATAGCCCTTCACTGGTTCGGTGAAGGGCTGCCTCCTTTTTCAATTAAAAAAATAATAATCAAGGGCAAAATCGAAAATATCAAGAATTAGTGAGGGTAGTTTTGGAAGGAAGAAAATAATTTCAGCAATTGGTAGAATGCTAAAAGCCCAAAGCTAGTAGGGACTAACTTTGGGTTTTTAGCATTTTGAAGGCAAGTTGAAAGCTGAAAGTCGGCTTCAAAGTTGAATCAAATGGTCCGGCATTTCCCTGAGCCCCTTGGAAATGCTGAACCAAACGTAGAGAATGTTTCTTAATTAGTCTAATATAAGACTGGTTAGTGTGGATCGAGTTAAGCCTGGCCTGTAATGAGGATGTCTAGTTGAAAACTCTATAAATAGTACTAAAGTCTTTCCTTTAACCCTAATTCTCACATGTATCCTCATATAAGTAGTGTTAATCTAGCACTAAAGGGTGAGGAAGCCGTCTCATTAAGCCAGTGATATGGAGGGCAATAGAGGATAAGGATTTGCGTATGGAACATCAGTTTTCTGCTTCCACTTCAAGAACGATGGATCCTAAAACATGTGTGTTAATCTTTTTACTCAATTATGCGTGTTCTTGTTCTGGTTATGGAGATTTTGAGATTGCACGTTTTGCATCCAATATAGATGGCCCAGGAGTGCGGTGACTATGGAGGCAAGCATTTGAAGGGATGCCCACAGAGAGTTTAAGGTGGCTAGCTCCAAAAGGAGAGGATGTCTATTGTTAAGCATGTTGAGCTAGAAAATAAGTGTTTTTAGGGTGTTGAAAAGACAAACAAGCGACAACAAAATGGATTGCCAAAGATTACCTACTGATGTTTAGATTGAATCCTAATTTTTTTTGCAAATGAGGAAGATTTGAAGTTGAAGTATTGGTCGACTGTGATAAGGATTAAATGCTATCGAGCAAGGGGCATTGCCCTCGATATGATCAAAGGTACATTCTGAGGATAGTTGCAAAAAGTTGAGGTCTTATATTGGTGCCTTGCCGGGTGAAATTAAGCCCATTGCAAATGGTCAAGGTGAGAACAATTATGGGTTAATTGCTAAAACTATTTGAATGAATTCAGAAACTAATAAACAGAGAGTGTTGCATGAATTAGTTGTGAATTTTGAGAATCTTGTTTGTGACGGTGCATTTACAAAATTATCATAGTTCATGAAATGATTGAAAAGACACCTGTATGTGTCTGCACTCAATATAGGAATGATGTTACTTTGATTTAGAATAGTATTAGTTTCGCCAGAATTTAATTGACAATGAAATATCTTTTCTCAAAAGTCGTTCTTCAACTTTTGATGAGAGAAGATGAGTTCTATGGGAATTCCGAACAAGAAATATTCAAGTGGATATTGACACATAAATTTCATCATTTTATTTAAGACTTAATTGCGCAAAAATTAGCGATTAATTTTCAAACCCTAAAAAATAAATCATAAAAAAATAATTTTTTTATTAAATTGCATCCCGTTTTAGCATTAGAAATATTTGCATCACTAATGATAATTTTTATTTATATTTTTTTTCCAAAAATTTTGCTATCAAAAGGAAAAGAAAAAAAAGGAGAATAACGAAAATATTATCATTATTGAAAATTATGATCATAAAAAAGAAAAAAAAAAAAAAAGAGAAGAAAATTGAATGAGGCCGAGTAGAGGGCTTTTCTTCGTCCGTGGGCTCGCCCACCTATCTCTTTTCCTTTTCTCTCCTTCGCACTTGGGCCGGCCCATCTCCTTTTATTTCAGCCTAGCCCATGCGTGAGTCTTCTTCCTCCCCTCACACCAACCACGCTTTTGTGAAGGGAGGAGAAAAGAGAAACGTACAAGCGAGGGGTGAGGCAGAGGATCGCAAGGTCAGAGGATCGCGAAGGCAGAGGACGGCGTGATCCCAGGGTCGGGGATCAAGCGGCCGTGACAAACTGGTGGTGGCAGAAGCCATGCGCGCCTGTCGTTGGCCAAGCTTAAAAGTAAGAGAGCAAAGAGAAGAGTGGGGTTCGAAGGGCTGGTTTTTTGGTCGAGAGAAAGCAAGAGAGAAGAAGAGGACGAGCCGAAGGGAGAGAGGAAGCTCGAAGGAAAGCTTTGCCATCGTCAGTCCGCTCGAGAGCTGCTGTCCACCACAATACTTTCCCATTAAGCCAGGTAGGAGCACCCCTCTTGTTGGAACTTGCTTGAACCGTTAGAACTTTTTGACCAAAATCTCAACAAGACGAAACGAGTTTAGGACGATTCATGATGTTTTGAGGCTAATGCATCATGCTTAGGTTGAGGAATGCTTCCGGTTTGAACCCAGAAATCGAGTTCATGAATGCATACCAACTGCTTGACTTTTTGCTCGAACGAAGTGCGAAACATTTAGGAACATCGAACTTGAGTACGGGATTTTTAAGTGAATCGTCGCAAAATAAGATAGATCCAGCATGAAACACGTCTATTTAAGCTTGTATGCATCATCTCTGGCTCGAAGGTTGCAATAAATCTCGCTCTAGAACATGTTTGTTAAATCGCGTACTGACTATTTGATAGAATGCCTGAGAGAAGGCTGAAATATCTATGCATGTTAGAGCTGAAGATCAATTCACATTTTGTCCTGTATTGGTTGGATTTGGTTTAATATTAGCATTTTCTTTGTGTTTCTATGCAACTTGATGGAAAAATCCCACTCGAGTCGGTCCATATGTATTTTTCGCGCCAGAAAGCTCCTTGTCGGAAACCCATCCCTCACGGCATTCCAGCGGTTCGAGGCCGTGTTAGTTAGGCTGCTCTGACCTATTGATATGTATTCTTGCTTGTTGTTCACTGGGTTACTTTTTTTTTACTTTAAAAAAAAATGTCATTTCAGTATGGGTTGTCGTGAAATTTTGGGGGGGCCACCAGGATAGGTGGCCGGCGGGAGTTGGTGATGGTTGAAATGGGCGACCGGCGGGTGGATGTGTTTCTGTGGCAGCGATGGACGACGGTCAGAGAGACGTTGCGTCGAGTTTCTCTTGCTCTGGAAAAAGTTACAGGCGTGGCTTCGGAGGGAAGAGCATCGCGAGGAAGGAGAAGACAACCTTCGAGAAAGAGAAAGAGGGAGCTAGGAGGAGAGAGAACAAAATAAAAAGAAATGAAAAAAGGCATAATGAAAAGAAATAAAATGGACAAAACGGAGGAAAAGATGTGGGAGTGGGTGTTATGCGAAGAATGCGTTAAGCAGAAGATGGAGCAGCAGAAAAAGACAAATGGGAAAAAGACAAAAAAAGAAAAAATACATATTAAAAAAACTAAAACTAAGAAATATATTTATTTATTTTTATTTTTTTAATTCGACGTGGGTCGGACCTGGGTTCGGATCAGATCAGCGGGTCGGATCGGTCCTACCCGGTCCGAACCCTTTTTCCGAATATAATAATATTAAATATTAAAAATATATTAAAAAATCAAAAATTTTCAAAAAAATCAAAAAATTTCGAAAAATAATAAAAATTCAAAAAAATTTCCGAAAATTCAAAAACTCAGAAAATATTAAAAAATTCGACCTTTTAAAAAAATTTAAAAAAAAAATTTAAACAATGAAAAAATTGCAAAAATCCATTTTTTGGAAAATTCGAAAATTCCTTTTTTAAAAAAATATAAAAATATAAAAAAATCTTAAAAAAATTAAACTTGCTCAAAAAATTTGAAATTAATCTTTGGAGTAATTTTCTCCTAAAAATAGGAAACCTTTCAATTTGGAATTATGTTTAAGTTTGATTAAGCCTTTAGGGCTTTACTTTAAGGTTTCAATTGTCCTTAGGGACAAATGCCTTTGAATGCACAATATTGATATGTTGATTTTGGCTTCTCTTTAATCTAGTTAGGATTAGTATTTATCTTTTCTTTGATGTTAATTTTTTGCTCTTTCATGCAATTTATTTAATCGATTTCCTTGGTTACTAATTGTTATTTTAATGATTGTGCACCGGTATGATCACATCGCATGTTAGTAGATAGGTATAAAATCAATCCTAATTGCCTGATCAAAACATCATTTTTTGTTAAATGAACAAGATTAGGTACCGAAAGGGCACCAATTGGTTAATTAGTGTAATCAAGCCCCAAATCTAAATTCTTTGGTTGTGTAGAAAGTGAGGTATACTCCCATGCCTCACTTGGTTTCTAACCGACCCCAATAGACTAGTGGCGATTCCTTAATACAAAATTCTTATGAGCACCCCAATGTCGTGCGAGATATGGGCTTGGGAGAGCCCACGCCTAATCATAGGCCTTAGGCCCATCCCTTAGGCAACACCCATAAATCTACTCCCTTCCCTCGAAGGGTAGGTCATGATAGCGGACAAGAAATAATTGAACCTTTATTTCGAACTTCAAATCAAATCATACGCAAACACGGTGTTGGAATTCAATTAACGACAAAGCTTGAAAATACAACCACTTCCGTATACAAATTGTGTTGGAATTTTATTGACGACAAAACTTGTAATGCCGAATTTAATCTATCATGTGACACTCATGATAAAGACGAACGTCACAATTTAATTGATGATGCAATTTCGAAAGCTATAGCTAAGGAAATATACCGTGCAGGAAAGTAATGATAATGAAAAATTACATTTTAATTGTCAAGGATGCTTTCCAATTGATGAGAACTTGGTATTATAGGCCTTCTATCATAACCGTTTGGGAGGAATTCCTGTGTGTTTGTAACCGTGCTTCCACACCTTCAAAAATTCAATCCCATATATCCCACGATTGTGAGTTTTTTCTTCAAAGTAGTTGCTTCTTTGAAATAGCATCTCAATCTCTCCATGTTGGTATAACTATTATCCACGATCTCCCTTAGTGGGTCTTCACGTGCATGAGCCTTGGCGCAATCCTTTGAATAGATCATCTTGCTACTCATTTATACCCAAGTCATCAAATAGCATGTAATATCAACCAATCTTCAATCCATTCAATTATGGTCCGTTTGGTAACATTCTTGTTCTAGGGAGCAATTTCTTTTCAAAATTAATCTTTTTCTATTTCTATTCCTCGAAATAATTTTTTGAATAAAAAACCCATTTGTTAACTATACAAAATTTTTATTTTCGAAATTGAAAAAGAACAAGAATGCATTTGGTACGAATCATAATTTTTTTTTTTTTCATAACATAGTATTTCTTTTAATTTTTAATAATTTTTTAAGAGCTTTTTTTTTTCTTTAAATGCCGCCACGAATTGCAACCCGCTAGTGGGTGGCGGTTGGTAGTAGGTAGGCGGCGATCAATGAGTGACACGCGGGTGGCGAGCAGCAATGGATAGCAGTAGGCCTCCACGACTAGCAAGGAAGAAGAATAAAAAAAAAAGAAAAAAATGGACTTATTTTTAAAAATTGTTTTTGGGAACAAGAAGTTACCTTTTTATACTTCTTGTTTTTATTCGAAATCTATTCCCCAGCTATTTTTCTATTTCGGGGAATAGAAAAATTAATTGATGTTATCAAATGAATTTTTGTCCTTTTATTATTTAGGGGAGTATAAGAACCAAAAAAAATAAAGAATTAGAACCATTGCCAAACAGACCCTTAGCTTCCTCCACAAATGACCCAACATGCCCGGATAATATAATTTCCGTTGTTTTCCCTTTTTCATCACTATTCTTTGATTGTTACATATGGGGTTGTCGACTCTACATTCGCGATTCCTTCATGTTAATGATTACATATCAATAACTAAAAATCGGACATTTTTGGGTGCAAATGGTATCCTTAGTTTTATTTATTTATCCTCCCTTCGACAGCTACATTTCCTATCACACGATTCGTGCTTCAAAGTTTATAGATGAATAGGGTGACATGGGAGATGGTCAAGATGTCCCAATGAGGATCGACTCGAAATGCCTCATAGGACACATATTTGGATCTGTAGATGCTGAAAAAGGCGTAAAAATAAAATAAAATCCTAAGAATAAACAGTGCTAATTTAGTTCTAAATTTATAATTTAATTTTAAACATTTTGATCTAATGCTAATTCAGTTATTTTTACTAATTTTGGCCGGATTTTGTTTACATAAATGCTAGTCGGCCTAAGTGGCAATATTGGCATTGCTGTAGGAGTAACCCATTACCTTCTGGGTTGAATTGCCACAACATGGGCGTTCTTCTTAGCAAGAATTATTGCAGTAGGATAATGGCTAGGAGGATTTGAAAGGCATTATGGCATTAAGATTTCCAAGGTCATTGACATGAACAAATTTTTTAAGGATTTTTCAATTTTTTTTCCAATTTTAAAATATATATATATAATTTTTTTTTTTTTTTTAGCCTTTCTTCTTCCTTCGGCCAATGACTAGCCATCGGCCATCGTGGGGTGAGCTAGTTGAGCTTAGGTGAGGGTTGTTCGTCACTCGCCACGGGCGAGGCCCGGTCGTGCAAGGGCAAGCCCTAGCGAGGCTCCCCTTGCTAGATCTGGCAAGGGGAGCCCTCGTCGGGCCTTGCCTTCGCCCAGCTGACACCCGATGAGACCGCCCTAGCTCGGGCAAGGGATGAGTGTCTAAAGGGAGGCCCATGGAGAGTTTAAAAATTTCAATGCGTTCAAGGCACATCTGAGCATTGACTTGGCAATGGAAATGAATTTAAGAAGTTCTACGTGGGCTTCGAGGAATTAAGAAAGGATTTTCTAAAAGCAGCTTCGGGAGGAGCACAACTCGCGGCGGTAGGTAGGATGGTAACAGTCAAATGTATTTCTTTGTTTGGGCGACTGTAGAAGCGAGAACGAGGCATCTTGGGGATAGATTTTGGAAATATCGTTCAACGATTTGGGCATCAATGATGGCCTTGGGTGGACATTTATTGGTGATCGACGAAAGGTATGCAAACGTCAAATTGATTCATGATTCATTCATGTTAATAGCTGTATATAGTGTGTAGTTATTGCACGGATCGGTTCAAGCTATTGCACGTCTAGCACCTTTAGCAGAGCACGGAAACCGTGATTGGCATATTTATGCAAATAGGAACAAGCTCCACAAGGGTCGAGCATTGAAGCTGTGACTTCAGCCGGAATTTCATGAACGAATTTGAACTTTAGGTGAATTTGCAAAGGAGTCAACCCATGAAATTTTATCAATCAGCTGAAGTTGTTGCAGGGTCACCTACAGAATGTTTCAATTTGTTTTTATTCTGCTTAAGTTACTGGTAAATGGGTGGCTTACTGAGCTCATTGATACATACTTAGTAAAGGGAGAAAGGGGTAGAGCTAAGAAGGTTGATGGCTATTGCAGGACCATCTAATGTGTGTTTCGGTATCTTTTTACATTGCCTAAGCTTCTGGTGAATGAGCAACTTGCTGTTCTCATGGATACTTGCTTGGTATAGGTGAAAAGTAATCGAGCGAGTGGTTGTGAGGCTGGTACTTTGACAGGTGCTGCAGTGTCGAGAACAATTTGAGGACAAGGGCAATAATGATGCGCAATTTAGTTACAAGATCAAATAATAGCTTTAACTTTTCAGTTTTTATCAACATTTCCCGCATCTTCGTTGCTGCTTGGAGTGTTATCCAAGGTGCTGCAAGTAACGTGACCCGGAATACGGCAACTCATTTGATGGATAAGCACAGCACCGTTGTCAACACAAGAATCTAAAGTACGAAACACTTTGCCTGTTTTTCATGGCAATGGTGCTGGACACATGTTGAAACAAGAGTTGAAAGCTAATGAATGTTCCATTTTTATCCATTTTCCTAGAAGTACACTCCGTATACTTTCGTCTGTGAAGTTGAGGAATGATTGATGAAACAGGACAGTAATGAGAATCGATAGTTTAGTAAAAGCGTCGAATTTTCATTACTATTTCTTTTCAGTCAACTGAGCTTCACTCTCTGGGACTCATGTTTCTTTTCACAGTTCAAGCATCGTGACCTGCTCATGCAATCGCATTTGCCATTGCAACTATATCCGTGACCTGAAAGGATTGATGCCATTGGTAAAATAGATACTCGTAGTCCAAACGTTCAATTAAAAACATTCGATAGTGTTTTGCCAGAATTTCTCCCATGACAAAATAGCTTTCAAGGAAAGTAGTTCTTCGGTTTTTTTTATTAAAGAAGACAGGATCTGCGCCAATTCGAAACAGGAAATATCCAGGCAAATGGAAAAATCAACAACCTCACTTCAGATAGAACTACGCAAACACAAACCATGCCGGAATTTATTCGATGACATGATTTGGCAAGTACAGTTACAACAAACGAACCAGACGTGGACATTTTCTACTACAATTCCGATAGCATTGTGTCATATCAGAAGGCAAAAGCTATTGGAGAAACAGTCGCATGTAATTGTAGCTTACGAAAATGTAATGTGCTGAAGGACAAATACTTATTCAGCCCAAGACCGTCCAAAAGCACTCAAAAAGTCCAATGAAGAAGAGATGATGTAGATACTAACGGTTTGTTTGTTTCGCGGAAAATGGGCCATTTCTGGAAAATATTTTCCCAAAAGTCATTTTCCAAGAAAATGATAATATTTTTTGGTGTTCGGCTAAAATTTGAAAATATTTCGGAAAATATTTTCTGGTATTCGGTAAGGAAAATATTTTCTAAAACTTCACCACTTAGACATGCATCACTTATCGACTTATAAATTCATCAAATATGAACTTGCCTTTAAATTCAAGCAAACTTACTTCATATCTTTGTTCCCTCACTGTTGCTAAATGCTCATCTACTTTAAAAAAAATGTTTGTATGGATTTTAAAAATAAACAAAAGAGAAAAGAAGCAAAGCATGTGCAGCCCTCATGAGAATCTTTCAATTGAGTGGCCTGTTCTCCCCCAGCGTCTTTTGTGTCCTAATAAACAAAAGAAAAAAGAAGCAAAGAATGTAGAGCCCTTTGCTTGAGCAATGTATAATTGCACGGTAGAATAAATAAAGAAAATGATAAGTAAGACTGTAGAGCACGAGCTTGAGATCGATGAGCTCGAGGTTCGCCTGGCAACGACCGACGACTAGCTAAGAAAGAAGAAGATGGGAAACAAAGAAAAGAAAGAAAAAAAGAAGAAAAGAAATAGAAAAGAAAAAGGAAATTAAAAATAATTCAAATAAAAAAAGAAAAAGAAAATTAAAAAATAATTCGAACAAAAAAAGAAAAGAAGAAAAAGAAAAGGGAGGAGGAAGTGAGGATTTGTAAAGGTGTGAGATGAGAGAGATTAAGTAAGAAAAATGTTTTTCACTTTTCAAAAGTGGAAAACATTTTTCCTTAATTTAAAAGATTTTTTTCATTTCATGGAAAACATTTTCCCCAAGGAATTGATATTTCGTGAAACGAATGTCGGAAAATCCGGAAAACATTTTCCCGGAACTTATTTTCCGCGAAACGAACGGAGCCTAAAATTCAAATTAAGCTCATTTATTATTTTCATTTTCTCTATTTTTGTATTTATTTTATTCTCGTTTCTCTCTGTTTTCCCCTTTTTTTCCTTTCACAGATCTATAGTATGTCAAGCTTAAAAAACAAAACACTAAAATTACCGACAAATCTCCACCCAAATCAAAACCGTTAATCGGGTGGGTCTAACATTAGGGGCCACATAATCAATAGTCTAAATGATGCTTAGCAGACCATGTAGTGTAAGCCCGATGACATCGAGAAGAAAATCAAGTCGAGTTATTGTGCACTACTCCAATAGAAAGTCCGGTCGATTAAACAGTTTGGGCTTTTCTTGTATGCATAGGAATATCCTATGGGTATGCTCTTGACTTCCACATTCAATAGCGGGCAAAGAACAACCCAAGTGTCATAACTTGGCATGGGGACATATAAGTGCCAAAACTTCCAAAATGTATATTTATGTATCACCTTTTTTGAAAATTGGACACTTATGTTTCAATTCCGGTGAGGCTTGCCAAAAATCCGATGTGCCGTTATTTGACTAATAAAACTAGTCTATGTGGCTTACCATTGGCACTTAAGTGTACATTTTAAAAGTTTTGGCACTTATATGTCCCCCGTGCCAAGTTGTGGCACTTAGTGTGTTCTCCTACCCCAAATTAGCAGAGTACATAGGTCCCTTAAGAAATCTCTATCTTGTGCATAGCTATATTTGTACGAATTTATCCCACAATTCGGAATTTGTATATTCCAATAATGTTAGCCATGTGTTTGATTAAATTTAGATTACCATGAAAACAAGGCATCTGGAGACTCAAAACAAATGTTGATGCCAAACCACCCAAAAGTCCAGAAGAAAGTTTAAAAAGAGAGAAAAAATCAAACCGATCAAAACAAGCTCGGCCCATTGCCGTTTGCATACATAAGATTAATGATCATTGTTAGGTCCGTGCGCCTTTAATTTTCATCCATGCGTGTTATTAAGTGGAATCTTATATATTCATCATTGGCCCACTTCCAAAAATATTAACTAACTCGACATCTCACAGTATAGAATTAGACACTCCTTATTTCATCTCTTACTCTTTCTATTTGCTCGTTCCTCTTACGGGTTATTAGACGTTGGGCATGGTCCTATCTGTGCATCTCACATTTCACATGCAGCGTCTTGCTTAGATGTGAGATGAAGTATAATCTAGCTCCAACGACAGAGTCAAGCCCCAAATGATATATCTAAAGTAATTGGACTAAACGACGACTATTTATAGTCATGGGTATCAATTCTTCTACGCCGTGTTACAACTTGTGATGTGAGACGTGTGGATCACAATTCACAAGAAGTATCTTTCTTTGTTGATAAGCATTGGTTTACTAGTCAAGTCCCATCTACATCTTGCATTTCACATGTAACACCGTACTTAGACAAGAGATGGAGTATGGTCTAGCTCAATCCACATGGCTCAAGGTCCAAATGAAATTTCTAAACTCACCGGACAAAACCACGACTATTTATAGTCATGGGTATTATTTCTTCTACACCGTGTTTTGGGGAGTGGAGGAATCTTCTCCAAAACCGCCATCCATTCAAGTGGGATGTGAACTCTTGGGTCACTGTCTCTTCCATCACGTCAGATCTTGTATGAATTTTGAGAACTTTCCATAACCAATGTCTGGTTTTCAGTATTGTTTACTTGCATTCCGGTCCTTGCTCTAAAGAAGCCTAATGAGTCTTCGCAAATAGAGGGCCACACATATCAGATATACGGTGTTAAAACTTGTGATGTGAGACGTGTGGATCACAATTCACAAGAATCACAGTTCACAAGAAGTATCTTTCTTTGTTGATAATTGTTGATTTATGAGTCAAGTCCCATATGCATCTCGCATTTCCCATGTAATGCCTTACTCAGATGAGAGATGGAATATGATCTAGCTCAAGCCCCAAGCAAACTATTCGAAGTAACTGGAAAAACTGGTGACTATTTATCGTCATCGATACCATCGATTCGAGTGGGATGTGAACTCTTGGGTCACTCTCTCTCGTCACATTGGATCTCCTACGATTTTTGAGGAGAACATTCTTTAACAAATTTAAAGTTTTTGGCATTGTTGACTTACATCTCGGTCCTTGCTTTAAAGAAGACTAATGAGGATTTGCAAATAAAGGGCCACGCATATCATATGTACAGTGTTACTAGTTGTGATGTGAGATGTGTGGATCACAATTCACAAGAAGCATATCTTTCTTTATTGATAATTGTCAGTTTACTAATCAAGTCCCATTTGCATCTTGCATTTCACATGTAACGACCTGCTTAGACGAGAGACGGAGTATGATCCAACTCGATCCATGCGGCTCCAGCCCCAAACGAAGTATGTGAAGTAATCGGACAAATTGATGTGAACTCTTGGGTCACTCTCTCTTCCGTCACATCAGATCTCCTACGATCTTTGAGGGGAACTTTCTTTAACCAATGTTATGTATTCAGCGTTGTTGACTTACATCCCGATCCTTGCTCTAGAAAAGACTAATGAGTCTTTGCAAATAGAGGGGCACGCATCTTAGATGTACAATGTTACAAGTTGTGATGTGAGACGTGTGATCGTAATTCACAAGAAGTTACCTAATGAGAGCAAGAGGACGGTAATCTAAATGAACGAAGCTTCCTAGTCCATTGATATATCTGATTTATAAAAGCGAAAGAAAAAGAAGTTTTAAATCAGAAACCAAAATGTAGCAAGACTATTCAAATTGTTCTGTGATTTCATGTTTTTACTTTTATTCCTCACATTAAGTTCAAAGCTTTGAGTGCAAATCCTGAACTTTCTATCCAATATGAACTTCAATTCATACGAATCTATCGAGCAATATCGAATTCATGGATTTACAATAATGTCGTCTTTTTATCGAGCAAGTCATCATGGAATGATCCGCAAGAAAGTGGGATCAATTAAAGGAATTAGGACCTTTCTTGTGTGCGCAGGCATAAGAAAAGTCCTTTAGCAATGAATGCTCTTGACTTCCACACCCAATATCTCGATTTGTTGAATATGCGGGTCCCGATGCTGAACTCTCCATCGAGTGTGAACTTATATTCATACGAATCTATCGAGCAATTTCGAATTCATGGATTTACAATAATGTCGTCCTTGTATATAATAAAGCTATGTTACCGTGAATCAATGAATGAAAACAATGGATAAGAGACGCAAGACAAATGTGGATGCTAAAAGGCCCAAAAGTCAAAAAAAGAAAAAGGTAAATAATCAAAACAAAGCTCTTGATGCTTACTTGAGACCATATATGCGATAGAAGCCATTGCAGTTCGCATAAATGTTCGATCATTATCGTGTCCCTCCAGCTTTAATGTCTCTCCATGCTATATATTCATATCAGTCCAATTCCAAACAGTTTTGAGTCTTTGAGAAAAGAAAATTTTGTCTAACCAAATATCACAACAAAGGTCACCCTTACAGATTTGAAACTCCTTATTTAGCTCTTGCTTTTTCTGTTTCGCTTTTTTTCTTTCCGTCGATACCTATTTGACACGGTTACGTGAGACGCTACTTTCATGGGAGACCAAGGAAGATGGAGTAGATGGTTTAGTTCTCCATTGATGTCGAAGTCTATCCACATTGGCAGTCCGTCCAGTCTTGTCCTATGCCGTTTTTCACCGCGCGGAGAAATCTTCTCCAAAATCGCTAATGCTTCAAGTGGAATGTAAACTATTGCGTTACTTTCTCTTTCATCCCATCTTCCGTACTGCTAATGGCATATTAAGATAGATTCTCAACTATATTTTCACATTGGTCCGTTTCCAAACAGTTCAAGTTTTTGAGAGAAGATAACTTGTCTAACCTGATACCGCATATCATGTTTTACACGTAACACGCTATTTCCATGCGGACCGATGAAAATGGAGTAGATGGTTAAGTCCTCCATTGACGTCAAAGTCTATCCACATTGGCTATTCGTCCAGTCTTCTCCTTTGCCGTGTTTCACCGTGTGGAAAAATCTTCTCCAAAATCGCTATCGGTTCAAGTGGAATTTGTCCACTTACAAGAATTCTGGTGTTCAGATTTTGATCCGATTGGCCATCCGATGCCTAAGTAACGGAAGAGGAGAGTGTGTGGCGGGAAGTACTATGTGAGGAAGGAGAAGCTTACCTAAGTTGCTTTCTTAGTATTTTAAAGTGTGAATTATTTTTGTTATTAAATGTTGATCTACATGTGGTAGTCTAATTATTGCTGATGGCTGCATGTCATGACTAGTAGCTAGTTCATGACATGTCATGTTGTCACGTCCGAACCTTGAGCGCGCACGCATCCCTCAGCGATCGACTAAAAACGCGACGTCCCATGACGCGTCGCCGACCCATTCTTTTTATCTTTCAATTAAGCACATGCAGAAGCAAATTAAATAAACCCCTAGTCAACAAAGAAACATAGGGATAGTAAAAACATGCTAGCGATTTTTTACAAACTACTATTTATATATACACTAAGTTAACCCTATGAGTTCATATATACAAGTCTATCTCAAAAAGACCTCCTAGGCGACCTACACCCCGGATCCCTCTGATTCGGGCTCTATTCCTCCATGACATCGTCCGGGATGTTGATATCCATGGGGTGATCTACCTCCCCATCCTCCGCTCCAACGGGCTGTCCATCAAAACCCTGCAAGGGACCCTCCCGACCACCGTTACGCTCATTAATGAACCACGCCTTGAAGCAACGAGGCACCACATTAAAGAAGCCCTCATCAACCCAAATCGTAGTCAAACTTGCGAGTCCAGGTGGTCCAGGGAATAGGGAAGAAGGTAGACTCCACCTCCATATCCCATGGAACCCCAAATTGGACTGGACGTATCTCCATACTAAGGACTTGAAAAAGGTTAACCATAACGGGGTGAGATAAAATCTCAACGAGTTAAACTCTAAACCCCAATTAGGACGCAAATTCACCTAGAGGTAGCCTAAATAGGTACCACAAATAAACTCACCTCGCCTCAGCACGTCCCTATATGTTAGTATGTCACATATGCCATTATAAATGCAACAAGCATAATTAATAACCAGAACACAAAGTTCCTACTCTTCAAACATTCAAATGGGTCCCGATTATACGTGGTTAAAGCCAACCGAACGCGACTTTAGTACTATCTAATCTATCGGGTAGCTATTAGGGATTTAAGCACGTTTGACCCATGGTCGATAATTTTCGATCCACATTTGTGCATCTCTGAATCATAGACAACCCTCGATTGTCACATAATAGCGAGGTTTCAATTACGTATCTTGAATATAATATAGATAGAAAATCAGTTTATTGCCGTTTGACACGAATATCGCAATCGTGCGGAATCACCCACAATTCGACTACCTACTTCCGTCAAATCGATTTATATCTGTTCGCAACTTGATTTATAACGGTGTCGTATTGACCCTTGCCGATTATTATGGTCGAACGGTCAGTTTCCGATCAAATTCCCTAGTCTGTCACATTTATATCCCTTAACGGCCTCATCTAATAGATTAGTTAACTCGTGAGTGGCCAGCTCTGAGTAAAATAACCACAAGCATGTCGACGAAATAACCATTTCATATATCCGAATTAGGGGCCAAATTTCGGGATGTTACACATGTCAAACCGCCCTTACTGGCCAATAAGCTCTCGACCTTAGTGGTTCCAGTATCATCTCTTTCAATGGAATAGCTTTTACATGGCATGCATCCTTTTGTCGGATTTACCCGACTCTACTTATCATCTCCATATCGTCTCGACTTAGTCATTTTGTCAGGAAGCTCACATGATCAATAGTC
This sequence comes from Eucalyptus leucophloia subsp. euroa, assembly GCA_017140325.1. Lineage (NCBI taxonomy): Eukaryota > Viridiplantae > Streptophyta > Magnoliopsida > Myrtales > Myrtaceae > Eucalyptus > Eucalyptus leucophloia. The sequence goes on along the minus strand of CM029471.1, from coordinate 881,067 downwards.
CAGACGAGCTTGGTATACCATGCAGTGCATCTAGAAGAGAATGAAGTCAATTCATTATGGAATCCTCCATGAGATGGAGGAATCAATTAAAGCAAAAAGGACTTTTCTTATGCCTACAGGTGCAAGGAAAGTCCTTTAGTAGTGAACACTCTTGACTTCCACGTCCAACGACTCAATTTGCAGAATACCAAAGTCCGAATACTGAACTTTCTATTCAATGTGAACTTAATTCATACAAATCTATCGAGCAATTTTAAATTCATGGATTTACAATAATGTCGTCCTTCTATCAAGCAAGTCATTATGGAATGGTCCACAAGAAGATGGGATCAATTAAAGCAACTGGAACCTTTCTTGTGTGCACAGGTGTAAGAAAAGTCCTTTAGCAATGGATGCTCTTGACTTCCACATCCAACAGCTCGATTTGTCAAATATGCGGGTCCCAATGCTGAACTTTCCATCGAGTGTGAACTTATATTCATACTAATCTATCGAGCAATTTCGAATTCATAGATTCACAATAATTTCGTCCTTGTATGTAATAAAGCTACGTTACTATGAATCGATAAATGAAAACAAGGGATAAGAGACGCAAGACATATGTGAATCCTAAAAGGCCCAAAAGTCGTAAAAAGAAAGAAAAAAGAAAAAGCTAAACCAATTAAAACAAAGCTCTCGATGCTTACTTGAGACCATATATGTGAGAGAAGCCATTGCAGTTCGCATAAATGTTCGATCATTATCATGTCCATCCGGCTTTAATGTTTCTCCATGCTACATATTCATATTGGTCCGATTCCAAGCAGTTTTGTGTCTTTGAGAAATGATAATTTGTCTAACCCGATATCCCAACAAAGTTTACCATTACAGATTTGAAACTCCTTATTTTAGCTCTTTCTATTTCTATTTCGCTTGTTTTCTCTCCGTCGATATCTGTTTGACACGGTTACGTAACCCGCTACTCACGTGAGAGACCAAGGAAAATGGAGTAGATGGTTAATTTCTCCATTGACGTCGTCGGTCCATGCTTGAGAATTTGTCCAGTCTTCTTCAATACCGCGTTTCTTTTCTTTTGGTCCGAAATGCGCTCTCAGTGCGTGGAGGATTCTCCTCAAAAATCACCATTACTTCTGGTGGGATGTTAACTTTTTTGTCACTTTCGATTACATCACATCTTTCTTGCTGACAGAAATTTTCTTGACCATGTTAATTACATTTTTCAACCAAAACATGTAATGGTGATCATCTTATGATCAGTTAAGATTTACCCAATTGAGCCTATAACACACCACGCCAAAATATATTTTTCTTGATGATAGTCGCGACCAAAATTTTGGCGAACCACCTAAAATTTGGCTAATGGATTACTAAGCTTAAACTTAGCTAGGGCTTTTTCAAGCCCATTCCAATTTGCGACTTAGGTTCAAATTCTTAACATTTCATCAAATTTTCAATTAGGAGTCGCCACTAATCTATTTTTTAGTGGGTCGATTAGAAACCCAAGTAAAATAATGAGAGAATTATTTTACTCCTACGAACCATAGACTTTGGGTATGGGGACTTGATTACACTAAATTTCTCTAATGCTCTTTTGGTACATTTCTCTTTTATTTTGAGAAAATGTTTTGCAGGCAGCTTGAGTTGATTTTAATTTACTTCCTAACATGTGAGGTATTCATGCGGGTACGCAAACCACCAATTTAACACCCAAGTAAAGTAATAAATAAATTGCAGGACTTATCTCATAACAACAAAGCATCTGCGTTGTTAGATTAGAATTCACATCAACAATCCTAGCTATGATTTCTAATTAACACGCAATTTCTTTTTGTTTTCTAAATGGACCTAATCACAATCACTAAATAATCTGCATTTTATGAACCTAATTCTATGCACATGACATTTTTTTTCTTGAAAAGCATGCAATCTATCCTAGAAATTGAAACTAATTTATCCTAAGACATTTTTTTTGTATTTTTATGAAATTGGAAATTAGAAAAATGTGAAAATTATCTAACTAAATTAAAATTCTATTCAATTTATATTAAGAATTAGGTTAAGCCAAATCCTAATTTAAACTAGAACATTATCTTAACCAAGTAATCCTAAAATGCAATCTATCTAGAAGAAATTATCTAAACCTATAATTAATTAAAAACTGCAATCTTGTCCTAATATGCAATGACGTGCAAAAAATGTCCAAATTCTTTTTTTTTCTTTTTATGGAATTCGAAATTAAAAATTGACACATAATTAAATGTGCAATTTATATATTTTTTTTAAAAAAACTAACATCCTAAATGAATGCATTTTTTTGAATTTTTACTTTTTTTCGAAAATTCGAAATAAATAAATTCCCTATCCAAAATAACCCTAAAACAATAAACCTAATCTAACTCAATTTTTTTGGATTTTTCGTTTACAAAAACGAAGTCAACTCAAACCACACAACGGCAAATCAGAGCAAGATAAGATTGATATCCAAAAAATTGACAAACCATATCTCGCGCGTGAGATTGGGTTGGCCAATTTTAAATAAATCGCGAATCAAATCTTGAGTGCAAGATCAGATTGGCAATTTTTCAAACAATTGCGAGTCGATTCGGGCACGAAAATCAGACTGTCAATCCCAAATTTCAAAGGCAATTTCATGTCGGGAATTTCAGGCATACATTAAAGAATAATTCTACTAAGAAGCAACCACCCGTGGTGGTGGCCTCGCTGGTTGGGCATTGATTCCTTTCACGACAGGTCCAAAGATTCGATTCACGGCATCGTCAAGCGACTAACCCACAGCAAGGGTGGTGGTGACTCTATTGCTCCTCCAGGGTTTACTTCACACAGGGCTTCCCTGGGTTACCAAAAAAAAAAATTCTACTAAAAAGCAAACTATAAAAAAAAAAATACAATAAATAAAAAACTACTTAATGTATTTTTTTTTTCTTTTGCTTTTCTTTCAAAAGAATGTTGGTAGCTGTTATGGGTCGCCGAGGGTTGGGTTGTTGGCATTCCAATGAGAGGCGGCGGCAGGCATCGGAGCTCCATTGATGGTGGACCGACAGCATTGGCAACCCAAGGGCAAGGGCCTTGGCTGCTGAGGAGCGGCGTCAGACTATGGTAGAGGATTAGCATTAGGCTGTGGGTGAAGGTCACCAGCGAGGGGTTTCAGCAGCCGCTGCGGGTGAGCAACGGCAACTGCAGGTCGCAGCAGGGACCGGAGTCTAAGCAGTGGGCAACTTCACTCGGAGGAGGCTCAAAGCAGATCTGCTGGGCGTCGGAGGAACGGCAAAGGGTGAATCGAATGCTGGTACTCAGGCAGAGGCACTGCAGGTCGTGGCAAAACCGGCGGCTCCAGCATAGACTGTAGCAGCTTTGCGGCACAGGTGGAGAGGCAGGCACTCGGGCTGCTATAGGAGCGGCAAAGACCGGTGAAGGCTCAAGCCCGGCTCTAGCGGTTGGCAACGACAGCAAACGGTGGCATCGCGGGTCTCTGCAGGGGCACAAGCGGAGGTGGCGACAGCACTTGGGCGAACTACTGGTGTTGCGGGCTGTAGCAGCAGGTCGTGGGCAAGGGTAGGCTCCGGCGGCAGGCGGAAGGCTAGTGGCGCTCAGGCGGAGGGAAGCGTGTGCGAGCGACGACAGCAGCGAATCACGGGTCGTCGGGTGGAGTGATGAGGCAGTAGTAGCTTCTCGGGGGCAATGGAGCTAGGCTGCGAATCGCGGGCGGAACAACAGTGGTCAACGGCTTGGCTGCCGGTGTTGGGTGGCACTGGCACGGTGGCTGCCAGCTCGCAGGCAGTAGGGGACACTGGCGGAAAGCCCTACGAAGAAGCCAAATCCCTTTTTTCCCCTTTTTTTTTTTTTTTTTCTTTTTCCTTTTGTTTTTCTCTCTCCCATGTCTTCTCACCTAGGTAGCACGGACACGGCGACACAGACACGCGACGCAACACGACACGTTATTTTTCAAAAGTAGAGAATTTCAACACGTTCCGACACGTTATATATTAAATGAATATTTTTATTTTTAATTCAGTATTTTTATTTTTCGAAATTATATTTTAATCTCATTTATTTATTTGTCCATTAAAAAAAAAAATCTCCACTAAGGTCCACCCCCACCCTCTTCTAGTTCTTTCCCTCGTCCATTTCCCCCTCCCCCAAAATTTATATTTCTTCGTTTCCCCCACCCCAAATTTATTTTTCTTTCCCTCCCCTTCACTGTCTGTCCTTGTCTCTTCCCCTCCCCCAATACGCAATGGCCCATCAAAAACCCATCCTGTCTCTTCCCCTCCCCCAATACGCGATGGCCCATCAAAAACCCCAGCTCTGCACGACCCTTCCTCTTCTCGTTCCTTGCCGCTCGCTGCTCGCCACACAAACCCCTTTCCTCGCCGCTCGCCGCACGACCCCTTCCTCGCCGCTGGTCGCCTCTCGCACCTCGCCGCTCGACCGCCTTCCTCTCCTCTTCCTCTCGCCTTTGGCCCTTTCTCCCTCGCAGCTGCAACCTCGTCGGATCCATCGCAGCATCACAGCGGCGGCCATCTCTCGCCGTCGCGGCCTCATCTCCACTCCCTCGCCATCGCTTCCACCCTCCATCATCTTCTGGACACGCGCATCGAAACGTGTCGGGCACGCATTGACTGTATGTCAGATTTCTGACACGCGTTGACTACGTGTCCGAGTGTGTCCGAGCATGTTGACGTGTCCGACACGCTCTGAGCCGTGTCGGACACGACACGGAAGCACGGACAACGTGTCTGTGCTACCTAGCTTCTCACGCGTCCCTCTCTCTGTTGTGCAGTCTCTGTTGCTGCTGTCCCTCTTCAGTAGAAGCCAAATCCCCTTTGTTGACTTTTGCTTCCCCCTAACGAAGGAACAACAATAGGAAAAAGGTTTTCTCCCTTGTGCATGAACTTTTGAACTCCAAAGAACAAGAGGAAAGGCCCTCTCGACGGAAGAGCCCCCCCTTTTTTTCTTTTCTTTTGTCTTTTTTTTTCGAGCCCCCTCCCTCGTGAAAAAAAAAAAAAAATCCTCAACGTGACCGTGTATTTCTATTGCGTGGCCTCCCCCCTTCTTTCCTTGACCAAGCGGCATTTTATAGTATGATATCATCAGGGAAAGAATTTCCGCATGAAATCTCTAATGACCATGCAATCTCTCTCATTTTGAGGCAAAAAAATATATCGTTCAATATATCCTCCAAATGCAATATTCCTATTTGATTATTTTGATATTTCCTCTGAAATCTTCCAATTTGCTGGGAAATATATCACTCAATGTATGTATCGCATAAATATATGAAATGTTTACCAAATATTGGAAGGATATTACGAATCTTTTCCAGAAATATCAAATAAGTCAATTGTCAGTTATTAGAGAATAACGGGTTTGGGCCAATTTGCTCTCTGAGCTTAGCCCAACTTAAACCAAACCCATTCGCCATCAGTCCAATGTAAATGCAAATTAAAAATAAATGTACCTAAAATTATATGCTATGCAATTAATTAATCGATAATTTTTTTTGTAGGGGTTAAAATTAACCCCTAATTTTTAATGCGATAAATGGCTAAATAGGTCGCAAAAATTTAGGTGTCAACAATGATATCTGATAACGATGAGAAAATATAGCTCAAAACACTCATTAGTATTTCTGGAAAAGAAAAAGAAAACCGAAAATAAGACTTCATTGTGCATTTGTTGAATTTCATGCTTTTTTGGCAACGGATTCATCATTTATTAAAGCAGGTTGGGATTATATTTCTGCAGTATTAAGTTCTCGCTTTGTGGACTTACATCCCAATCCTTACTCTACCAAAGACTTATAAGTCTTTGCAAATAAAGGGCCATATATATTAAATATATGATGTGCATTGCGTATATTACCGAAAAATATAAAGGAAATAGCGACTGTAACAAATGGGAATTCAAAAAATAATTGCATAATATTGATAATTTAGGGAAAATGTGTATTACCTCTCAAATTTCAAGAGAGTTTTGTGTAATATCTCCCATAAAAGAAATTTGATATTTTCTCTCATTCACAGAGAAGCAGTGACCATTGACTTGTTTGTTGACTTGATGGTACCGATTCTTTTATAAATACGTGGGTTATAGTTAGTCCATTATAACACATGCGCACCTAGAAACGAAGAAAAGCCCACCCCAAAAAACCTCAAACCTCTCATGGCCTCGTCTCAGAAACAACTCTCAATGTTGTTCCTCGCTTACCTTCTTCTCATATTCCCGCAACAAATGTCTTGTCTTGCTTCATCTCGAAGCTCTTCTCTAGTGGCCCTTACTGATGCTAGTAACCATACGGTAAATGAGGAAGTGGAGGCACTCCTAACATGGAAGTCTAAGTTAGACAGCGGGAGTCGCTATAATTTGTCTTCATGGAATGGAAGCAGCCCTTGCTCGTGGCGTGGAATCGATTGTGATCCTCTGGGGAGCGTTGTGAGCTTGAACCTTTCATTTTCTGCCATACTTGGTACGCTTCACTCTCTCAATTTCTCCCATTTGCCCAACTTGGTCACTCTTAGCCTTCCCTACAATAATCTCTTCGGGAACATCCCTCTGAGCATTGGCCATCTTTCCAAGCTTATTCATCTGGAGTTAATTGGAAATAACCTTTCGGGAAACATTCCAATTGAACTTGGGTCATTGCGATCTTTACAATATCTCGATCTTAGTCATAATGATTTGATTGGCCCAATTCCCATTGAGATACTTGGCTTGAGCAACTTGACAGTACTAAACCTTTCATTTAATAAGCTTTATGGTTTCATTCCTAAAGAAATAGGAATGCCACCTTTACAACATATCGATCTTAGAGATAATGATTTGACTGGCCCAATTCCATTGAGATACTTGGCTTGAGCAACTTGACATTTCTAGACCTTGGATCTAATAAGCTTTCCAGTTCCATTCCTAAAGAAATAGGAATGCCACCTTTACAATATCTCGATCTTTCTGGTAATTATTTGACCGGCCCAATTCCTGATGAGATAGTTAGCTTGAGCAACTTGACTGGTTTGTTCCTTGGGAATAATAAACTTTCTGGTTTCATCCCTAAAGAAATAGGGAGGCTGAAGTCTCTCAATGTTCTCCACATAGAAGAGACCAACATTGCCGATCCTATTCCTTCTTCCATCGGAAACATGAGTAGCTTGGTGGAGTTATGGCTTCAAGGTAATCAAATTGTCAGTCCTATTCCTTCTTCCATCGGAAACATGATTAGCTTGGCGGAGTTATGGCTTCAACGTAATCAACTTGTCAGATCCATTCCAAAAGAAATAGGAAGGTTGGGGTCTCTCTATCAACTTGACTTATCTTCCAACTATCTCAATGGATCCATCCCTTCAGCTTTAGGAAATTTGAGTAATATGGTATATCTTTACCTCTATGGCAACCAGCTTTCTGGCTCCATACCTTCAGAAGTTGGAGGAATGAGATATCTCTTCCATTTTCAACTGCTAAATAATGACTTAACAGGTCCCACCCCATCCTCCATAGGGAATCTTACCAATCTGAATATTCTTCAACTTTCCCAAAATAAGTTGTCTGGTCCTATTCCCAAAGAACTAGAATTGCTCGGATCTCTCTCTGATCTCATGCTTCTAGATAACAACCTCTCTGGCTCAATTCCAATTACCATAAGTAATTTAAGCAAGCTTGCAAACCTACAGCTGGGCAACAACAATTTTGTTGGCGAATTGCCACAAGATATTTGCAACGGTCGAGTTCTTCTAAGATTTTCCGCGAATGGCAATCACTTCACCGGTCCAATTCCGCGAGGCCTCAAAAACTGCACAAGTTTGTATAGAGTTAGGCTCCAAAACAACCGGCTCAATGGAGATATATCTAAGGGTCTCGGCATATACCCTTACTTGGATTATCTTGAGTTGAGCAACAATGAACTCTTTGGTGAGCTACCACCTAGACTGGGTGAATATAGCAATTTGACAAGCCTAAAAATCTCCAACACTCTAATCTCAGGCGTGATACCCTTTGAGCTTGGCAACATGACCCAATTGCATGAGCTTAACCTCTCTTCAAATAGACTTATTGGGAAAATTCCAGAAGACCTAGGAAAGCTGAAGTTTCTTCTAAAGCTTTCACTCGATGACAATCATCTCATAGGCTACATACCTCGAGAAAGTGGAACATTGTCTGATCTGACAAAAATTAATGTGGCTGGAAATAACCTAGGTGGCTCAATTCCTGGACAACTTGGGAAGTGTTGGAAGCTTATACATTTGAATTTAAGTAGAAATAGTCTTGAAAGAAGCATCCCCACCAAGTTTAGCAATCTTCAATCTCTTCAATTTCTCGATCTGAGCCAAAATTTGCTCACGGGAGAAATACCTAGACAACTTGGGCTATTGCACAAACTGGAAACACTCAATCTCTCACACAATCAGCTTTCAGGTTCCATTGCATCAAGCTTTAATGGTATGGCAAGCTTGACATCCGTTGACATATCGTATAATGAACTAGAGGGTGCCTTACCAAACATTCCAGCATTTGATAGTGCTACAACTGAAGTTGTGAGAGGAAACAAAGGCTTGTGTGGAGTTATTGCTAGTCTCAATCCCTGTACAACAACAAGGTTGAAAGGCAAAAACAAAAGCAAAAAGTTCCTGCTGATTTTGATTCCCACTTTTGGTTGCTTACTCTCTTTGCTTCTTATTGTGGGAGCTTCAAGTATCGTATGCCGAAGAGTAAGGAAAACAGAGGCTAGTTTGGCTAATGGAAGCAATGAAAACCCATGGACAATATTGAGCTTTGATGGAAAGATGGCCTATGAGAACATTATTGAAGCTACGGAGGAGTTTCATGCCAAATATTGCATCGGTGTGGGAGGACATGGGAGTGTTTACAAGGCCCAGTTGCAAACAGGTGAGACTGTTGCTGTAAAGAAACTTAAGGAAGCAGTGGACATTGAAATTGCCAATCGAAAAGCATTTGAAAGGGAGATTCATGCTTTGACTGAAACTCGGCACCGCAATATTGTCAAGCTCTATGGCTTTTGCTTGAGTTCTCAATATTCATTTTTGATATATGAGTTCTTGGAATGTGGTAGCTTGAAGGATGTATTGAATAATGAAGACAGGATAACAACATTTGACTGGAACAAGAGAGTGAATGTGGTTAAAGGTGTGGCTAATGCTTTGTGCTACATGCACCATGAATGCTCTCCTCCTATAATTCATCGAGACATATCAAGCAAGAACATTTTACTGGACGAAGAATACGAAGCTCATATCTCTGATTTTGGCACGGCTAAGGTTCTAAAACCTTATTCATCCAATTGGACTTCCTTTGCAGGCACCTTTGGATATGTAGCTCCAGGTAAGTTGGTTTTTCCGAGATCTAACCCACTTCATTTTATAGACATGAAAATGCTATTCAAGACCATCATACTTACCTGCCTTGCTTTAAAAGTCTAATTACCTAACGCAAAATTCAAAATTATTCACACGGTTTGAAGGTCAACGAGATCTAGGCCCATCAGTTAATAAACTGAAACTCTTCCCTAAACAAATGAAAATTTTAAAAACCCAATGGGATCTAGAGTATGCATTGATTTATAGTAGTTTTGATTTATACAAAATCAGCTTAGATTGATGGAGCATGGATACTGTATAAAAGCTAGAAAAATTCTGGTCTTTTCTCTATGTAGAACTTGCATACACTATGGAAGTGAACGAAAAATGCGATGTTTATAGCTTTGGAGTGGTGACATTGGAAGTAATCATGGAAAGACATCCGGGAGATCTCATATCGTCTCTTATGTCCTCATCTTCATCATCCTCGCACCATTCGACAGATTCTTGGCCACTGAAAGAAGTTTTAGATCAAAGAATTCCGTACCCGAAAGGTGATGTGCTAGGGGAAGTGGCATTTGTGACAAAGATGGCATTTTCGTGCTTAAGTCCCAAACCAGAGTATCGTCTGAGCATGCAACAAGTTTCTCAAGGAATATCGACACATAGCTCAATCGTGTTGACCACACTGGAGGACATCAAATTGGAAGAACTAGTTGGTCCTACATGCTTCGCTTATTGACATATTTTGGTCTTTTTGTTGCAAGCCCTATGGCAAGCTATCTCTTGTATTTTATTTACCTTAGTCAACTCCACTATAAATTGTTGCAATGTTTCATTAATACTCCAAAACACTTAGGAATCACTGCCATTTGCATTCCAACCCGAAAGAGATGAACTACAGCTGCGACTTCCAATCCTTAGAGAATGACTTAAAAGATAAGAAGATGCTGATAATTCTTGAAGCTATTACATTTGCTTGTTACAATACTTCTTTCTTGTCATGTATAATCGCAAAGAAAAGGCGATTCACTCAAAAGTTGCTAGAGCACAATTGGTATAAGCTGGCATCAGGCTTTATGAATGTCTACCAACGTCATAAATAAAAGAAAAACTCAAATGCAGATTAGAGTATGATTTGCTTAGATCAAATTAGGTAGGTAATTTTACATTCTTCAAATAGAGACTTATTATGATCCTGAAATATAACATCACCATTGAACTAGAACAAGCACATCACAATACAAAAGTAATATAAAAGATTTATAACAAATTTAAAAGAACGAGTTATAGATAAAATGTAGTAAAAGAACCTGATATGAGTTAATCAGAAAATAATTTATAACGAGCCCTGGGACAGCAATCCCCATTAGTTAAATCCAAATCAAATTCTATTTCTTTTCTAAGAGGTTAATCTACCTAAACCTATATTAAACGAAAGATATCCATTAAAATCCCTGAACTATATGTATACTAACTCAATGAAACTAAACTAAATCATATAGAAAGATCTAACAACCTAATCAAGACCTATTTTTCTAACTATTTTGCTACTATTTTCCAATTTATGTTATTTATTATTATACATTATGATAAAAGAGGACACGAGGCGGGCCCTTGGACATCGCGTGTTCTCGGCCGTGCGAACAGTTGGGCTCGTTTACCCGGCCCTCTCAATCGAGTTAAACCCAACCCACTAAAAATCAAACTCAGCCCAAACTCCCTAAGACCAAATCAAACCCAAATTTACTAAAAATTCAACTTAAGCCCATTTTATTATAATGTTTTTCTCCATTATTATTATTATTATTGTTATTATTATTTCTCGGCTCTCCTTTTTTTGTTTTATTTTTCCCTTCTGCTAAGTTCATCGTTCGCAGATCTTATCTCATGTCAAGCTTAAGAAGCAAAACACTAAAATAACCAACAAATCTTCAACTAAATCAATATATTCAAAGATCAAGTTGAACTCCACCGTCGGCCAGCTACCACCAGCAACTCAGCAGCTATGGAAATAGACAATACCTAGTTTAGAGAGAAAAACCAACACGAATAACTCAAGGGATCAATACTTCGACCCAAAAGGAAAAATAAAAAATAAAAAAAACTCGAGGGATCAACCCAAGCCATCGAAGCAAATCCATTTCCTCACCAGCGATTCCACCATCCTTTACCACCGCGACAAGCAGCCCCGGAAATAGAACAAAAATATTTGTGTCACTCCCGGTTGGCCGGTGAAATTCCTTAAAATCATATCTGATGACTGACGGATCAGTCAGTAACAACTAACAAACAAACTGCACTAGGCTGTCCCTGGATTAAACCAAAGCAGGTATCATCTCACGTACACCTCTCAGAGACATTTTATCGAACATATTGTGAGTGTGTAAGATGAGGGTCCTATACGCAACGCTACAGCAATGTTTCGATTCAGCAGTATCAAATCAGCGAAATTCAGACCGAATCATCAACACTGGCTCTAATTTTCTCTCTTTTGTCGAGTGCAGGATAAAGGAGTAAAAAATGTCCTGAGTTTTGAACGGGCCTCGACTGAAACTAATTTGCGGAAGTTCTTCCCTCTTTTTATCACCTTTCATAACTGCAATTTTTCATTATCATTTGCACTGTTACAAAAAATGAACCCTTGAATTGTAAATTAAAAATCGGATATCAACAGCTTTTATCACTTTGTAATCTACGTTTCATTTAAGACTAGGATGAAAACAGCATTGTTGTGGTCCTTATTGCTCTCTTCATTAACATAATGACCACGAGGAAAGAGAAAGCAGTAAAAAAGATGATATCGCCACTTTTTGTTTGCCAAAGACGGATGTAAGAGTGACTTAATTGTATTAATTGGACAAATTTTAGGTCTTGATTGCATTTTTTAAAATATTTAAAACTCAATTTTATTTTTCATTATAAATTTTAGATTTTATAATACAGTTATTTCTTATTTTTATGTCTATTGCCAATGCAACAAGCCCGCCCAAGAGTAAAACATGGGTGGGGCGTGTCCTCCATTAGCCCACATTTATATATTTTGGTTTATAAATTTCAACTTCGAAAATGAATATATATAGTTAAGATTAGGCATTTGTATTATTTTATTTTGCTATTTTACCTACGAATTTTATACTATTTCCCATCTTGTATTACAAATTTAGTTGTACTTTATTTTATTTATTTTTTTAAACTTAAGTATAAGTTTGAACTTATTACTGAAAAGTTAAATTTATCTATTCGAAATAAATAAAATAAAATAAAATAACGGCGGGCCAAACTTCAAACCCTCCCTTGCCCAGCCCGGCCCTTAAAGGGCTAATTGGTTCAATCCTGTTTGGGCCAACAGAAGAGGAGCCCATGACAATCAAAACCGCTAATCGTGTGGGCCCCACAGGAGGGCCTACATGATCCACTATCCATTACGAGGTTCAGTAGACCATATAATGCTTTTTCGCCCAATGACAGCGAGAAGATTTTTTAACACTTTTCCCCCAACTTTTGTTTAGGGATCGAGTCGATTTCTAAAATATTTATAAGACAAGCAATGGACATGGTATAGCCAAAATTTAAGTGTCGATAAAATGTTGCTGTAACTTATTCACTAAATGAGATGATTAGTACTTTAATTGATTGGTGAGTGAGAATAGCGTATTGATTAGTTATCTTGTTCATCCAATATGCAATGGCTACATCATCTAGTAGCAGCTTTAATCATTCGGCGCACAAATGGCCTAACGCTTTTCTTTCTTTCTTTCTTCGAATGGATAAATATGGACAGTTTATATGCACAAGCTAAGCAAACGGTATTTGCAATACAAACTTCTAAAGTTCACTCAAAATCCAATCTATTTTCATTGGATTGGTATTGATCATATCAATGTGCAAATGTTTAACGGAACAGCCTCCTTCGACATCGTTTTACTATGATTATTCTGGCGAAACCAACCGTATGAGTTTTATTTAATTTTAGCCAGAAATAAAACTTATGTTTGATGTCTGCTGATGGAACAACTGAAGATCAAGAACAATTAGTTGTTTAGATCACAACTTTCAGTATGGAAATGACCGCATTATCGACGGATCAGGCAACATCTCCCATTGTTGGGTTAATCATTTTTTGGTCTTTTTCCCATCGAAGAGCAAAAAGATAATGTCTTTAAAAAAAAAACATTTAGGCGTCATTTGAGATCTCTCGACACATACAGAAGAATATGAATAAATTCTCATCATGTCCATCTGCAGTCTAATCTGGTGATATTTCTGAAGTTACCTAATAATCTGGTCACATATTTTCCTCATCAAAGTATGGCAACTGAGTTCTGATCAACAAACGAGGGAAGTAGCCACCTGCTGGTACCCGGCATAGCAACCATGAACTCGAGCTAACCCGTTGTCATGATTCTGCTCATTATCAAGAAAAGTGTTAAAAAAGTCCTAAACCTTTTGTATTTGTGCCAATTTAGTTCTAAACTTTTTTTTGTCAATTTAGTCTTAAACTTTTTTTTTAATTATTTTTTTGTCAATTCAATCATTTCCAGCCAATTTTGGCCAGATTTTGCTAATTGGACGTTAACCGACTAACGTAGTCCGATCAACGCTCACATGAACAACTTTCAATAATATTTTAATATTTTTGAATTTTTATTTTTATTTTTATTTTCTTTTTCTTTTTTTCCTTCTCCTTTTCCTTCTCCTTCCTCAGTCGGTTGCCAAACCTCGGTGACCGGCCAAAGGCGACGACTGCGAGGTCGAGGTCCACCTCACCAGCCACCTCGCTAGTGGCTGTGAGGGCGGTGCCTCTTGCCGCCCAGCACGAGGCCAACTCGAGGCTACCTAGGCCTTGAGGGCGACCTCGCGCCGGGCTAGCGAGGTGGCCGGCGAGGTTGACCTTGACCTCGTCGACCGTCGCCTTTGGCTAGTCATTGAGGTCCAGCCACCGATCGAAGGAAGGAGGAGAGAAGAAAAAAAGAAAAAAGAAAAAGAAAAAAATTCAAAACATTAAAAATATTATTAAAAGTTATCCATGTCAATGTCAATTGCACCATGTCAACCGGCTGTTATTTAGTCGCGGAATCCGACCAAAATTAGTCGAAAAGGATTGAATTGGCACCAAGTAAAAATGTTTATGACTAAGTTGGCACAAAAAAAATGTTTAGGACTAAATTGGTATAAATATAAAAGGTTTATGACTTTTTTAACACTTCTCCTACTCATTATCTACCCATCAAATTAGTAACTTACTAATTATAATTTCCAGATTTAGAAGTTTTTTCCCGTAAGATTGTGAGGGGATTAGCCCAACACAGGTCCGATTTTGATAAATTTTATTTTTGCGTCCACTGAATTAGTAACCCATGTCCGATTTGATAACTTATATCTGAATGGATTAATTATATTCAATAAATAGGTTTGGCGAAAATAAATAAATTAATATATAGATATTTAGGGGTCATAAATGAGTTTAGGATGGTAAAATCCATAACAATATGGATGTTAAATGGGTTTACAATTTACTCAAATTTAATCTATTTAAATAACTCTCTTGCCCTCACTTGATGTTGTGCTTTCTTAGCTCAGTTTAGATATGGATTTTCCTAAATTAGGGTACATGTTATTGAATTTGTATTGAACAAAAAATGGGTCAACTTAGAATGGATCATTTTCAATTCGATCCACCCATTTAATGGGTCTATTATTTGGGCAATTGAAATCGATGTAGCATTTCATTGCTTTGGAGGAAAAACATTCATCTCAAATTGAATCTATATATAATGAATTCTTCACAACTACTGATGAGGCTCGGGCTTATAACAAACACAATTCAATCAACTTCGGAGTTATAGGATTCCGTTGCTCAAGACTTTGGATAATTTAAAGCCGTGGTTGTACCATTTACGTAACGAGATGGTTTTCCCCCTTAAGAAATCCCTATTTCCCCAACTAGACCATGTTCGGTCAATTTCAGGGAATGACGTGGTTTGCACTCCTCATGTTGTAAAGTTCCCAACTTACCAAATTCTATGTGGACCCCTATGAACTAAAATTGAGCCCGCTAGCAATGACTCATATGAAGCAATTCGTATGGAATTCCACGTGTCATTATTCTTAGCATGATCATTTTCTTTTCATCCTTAACTTTTTCAATGGATTTTTTTTTCTTTAATGGAAAGTAAATATCGTCAATATTTATATTCACATCCAAAATTTTGAGGAAATTGTGTCACGTTATAGTAATTTTCAACAAGTGAGGAAACTTCATCTTTTTGAAAGGAAAAATATTTTATTATTTTTCTTTATATATTAGACCGCAAACTGTCACCTTATCAATTATGTCTGTATAAACGGTCCCTAACAAAATTATTTTCCATTAGGAAGCAAATACTTATTTTATTTAGCAAAAACATGCACTAAATGATCTCGGTGTAAAAGGTAATTTTTTTTGCTATTACTTTACCATGAAAATATAAATGTTATCAAATTTCAAAAAATTATTAAAAATCTTGCACAAACCTTTTTTATTTCGAGCTTAGAAAAGTCGAAGGGCATGTACCAAAAAAATTTAGATGAAATAGGAATTATAAATTGAAATTCAACGCAAAAACATTTGAAGTTTCCTATTTTAGAACGTTGCATCTTGTACATATCGTCTCAGTCTTCCTCACCCATTCTCAATTCTCTCTTCCCCTCTGTCTCTAAGCTTCTCGTCGCTGTCTCCTTGCTCTGTTGTTGCTGTCTAGAGATTTGTCTCTCTCTCTCCGCCGATAGACGTCCGACTATGAGTTCTATTGCGGCGGGACCTATCTCCATTGGACAAGCGTAAGGCTAAGGGTAACGCGGTTCTCTGCAAGAAAAGGCGTTGAATTGAAGCAGATGCGCAATATTCTGGGCTCTATGTCGCGCATCGAGATAGGGCATCTCAAATAGTACCTCTGCTGCTCTGTTTTTTTTTTTTTTTTGGGTAATTTTCTTACTTCTCTTGCATCATTAGTTCAAAATCTCCATTCATTTCGATTTCTCTAGTGGGTATTACACGGTTTTCCTGATGATTTTTCTGACCAGACACCAATACCAATCGGTCAATGCCAAGATTTATCTGAATAAGTTTCTAGCCAATGTAAATGTAAGTGTATTGCCAACAACATTCATCTAGTGTTTGTTCTGATTTTATTAAATTGGATATGATATTTCAAAGCTTCAAAGAATGCGTGAAGTTTTTATTTTTGACCGCCTTGTTGAGCATTTTCAATATCCTCGGAGTCAATGATCCATCATATCAACCCATATAAGGCTTATCCTCTCATAGCAATGATGGTGATGATGCTAAAGTTCTTGTGGGAGCCTCCCACGATTACGTTGATTGTATATGCGCCTTCTACAACTCAAAAGAGGCGAACTATTTATTTTTTGCCTAACTATGTTCCAATTTTATCACTTTACATTGAAATCGTGCTAAGTCACTGAATTACTCAGCACAGAAATCCATGTACATAAAACCAGAAATAATCGCTAGATTGAAGATTGGCTTTGACAAGAAATCAAGAGCGTGTATTGTGGAGTGGTTGATTGAGGTAGTTATGGATGAAATTTTACCATGTTTATCTTTTATCTACAATAAGCTGTGAAAAACTCGCAATTTTACTTGCTTGCTAATGAATAGGTACACAAGGTGTTCAAGTTCCCAATTGAGGCCCTGCATCTTGCCATCGATCTTTTCGACCGATTTTGGGCTCTTCATCCAGTGAAAAAGAAGAGACTGATTTTGGTTGGAGTGACCGCTCTACAATTGACTGCTAAATATGCGGGAATAAGAGACTCCAACCCTTGTGTTCATTCATTTTCTTGCATGGTGCTTACTTCTTGCCCTGTGAAGGACGTTTCGTGCTCTGTAGGGCAGATTCTAGAAATGTTAAGGCTTTAGAGTGAAGCAAAAACCCATTCCTTATTTTTCTTTTCTCCGTTAACTTTTTTTTTCTTACATAATTTTGTCTGTAATTTGGCATTGGCATTATGCACGAGTACTTGATCTTGAAGAACTTACAGTATGACTTGTCAATTTTGACTCCATCCACATTTATGTGGAAGTTCCTTGGTGAAGCTCACGTACTTTGATTTCTGTTTATTTCATGTTGTTATAAATTGATCTTACTACATTAGCATAGAAAATGATTGGGTTTCTATTTGTACCTCCAACCAATCGAGCACTTGTCCTTTTTCTTCATTAATCTCTACCTAGTTTAGCATGAAATATGCACATTTGGACCTTCAATATTAACTGCCTCTGCAATTTACACCGCCCATCCCACTGTTAAAAGGTGTAAGCCGTGTAGTAAAATCTATGAGTAGTTAACTGGATGTAGTGCCGGACAAATCTTGTAAGTAGCGAGAGACTTCAATTTATTGTTTATTACATCTTCATGTCTTTGTTTATCACCTTCAGAGACTTAGGAATTTGATGGATTGTTACCTTTTGGCTACTTTTCTTTTGTATAGGAATTGCTCAAGACTGATGGTGACTTCCCATGTAAAAGCGAGGAGTGTTAGAAGTGTTTATAAAAAGTACAATACGAGGAGATACAATTGGGTAGCTAGAGCTGAACCGGCTCATTTTCTGTTGACCAAGTTTGGCAAGGCCATGTTCATCATCTTTAAGCTCATCTTGTTTCTCCTAAAAGACACTTGACAGCATTTTGTTTTGGTGTTGAGGAATTTGTGTCAAGGGATTTTTTGATTTTAGAGCTCTCTGGATAAGAGCTACCATACAGATGATTTCACCCTGCTAGTGCTGTTTTCATGCAGACAAGTTTGAATCTATGAAGATGTACATAGTTATGTCTAGTTTCAGTGACTCCTGGATGTTGTAAAGGTACTGTCTCCACCCTTGTTATGAAACAAGAACATTCCCAAGAAAATGAGCTGAGGGTACATCCTATTATTTTAGCTAACCATGATTTTGAGAAAATGAAACAGGTATTGAAGACAGAAAAACATGCATCGCATTTGAACCTACCAACAAATCTAAAAATGATTTTATTGCCAAGCCAATTCATGCATGACACAGTCCAGTACCTCTTAAGGGTATCCATTTGCTCCTCTAGTCTTGATCCGACTGCTCTCTTGACCAATGAGCCACAACTGATGCTCATCGGTGAAATCGACATCATCTGTGTCAATCCATGATTGAGTCCTAGAGTCTGATGCCAGAAATTGATCCCCGTATCCAATCATCAAATCAAGACCTCTGGCTGGAACTGTCCCAATGCCAATAAAATCATCACCGTCTGTCCTCAATTCAACATGTGGTGCCGGTTTGCCGACACATAGGCCTCTTGGTCTTTGAACTGAATTGAGATATATTCCAACATGATAATGAATGGGCTGGTAGGAAAAACGAAAATGTGGGTCGCAGAGACTCATGAATATGTCTCCGTTGTCCCTGCATATTGAGAAAAAGAAGAAGAAAAAATAGTATAATAAGCAGAGTAGTTCAAGGCACATTGCGAGAGTGGACCACTCTAATTAGCATTTAAGTAGTGACGTTAACTGCATATAAGCTTATAGAAGATGCACACCATAGGCCAGGAGAATATTCTTAGCTCTTGGGAAGAAGTAGCCAGCTTCTTTTTCACGTAGTCTTTTCCTTTACACGGTCCTTTTTTCCTGAGGAAACTCAGAATTAAAGAAAAGTACCACTAGAAGAGCACAATTTCGAATGTAGACCATGTAGGTGGCCCATGCTCTCTACACATGATATTCAATATTCAAATTGCTCGTATCCTTCTTCGTAGATAACTTGAGAAATTATATTAGATCAGCGACCTTTGCTAGAACAGTGATCAAAGCGATGACATCGTGTTTCTCCATAATCTCAATGGCTGATTTAGCTTCGAACTTGGGCATTAAGACATGGCTAGCTCCAGCCATTAACATTGCCGTGGCTGATGACAGACCACAAATGTGGCATAAAGGAGCAGTATGCAGATAAGCCAGCACAAATTGAATGAAAGAATAATTCAATTGTCATATGACTGACATTGCCAGCGGACCTTCCACATGTGGAAACAATCAGTCAAGCCTTTATCGTAAAATTTCGGATTGCCAGACAAGCATGAAGACAATAAAAGAGAAAATACTCGGAAAAGGCGTACATCATTCTCACTGTAACCACATATGCCCAAAGAAATCTGTTGAGTACTGGAGTGCAAGGCAACCTTTGCAACTAGAAAACCAATATCACATAATGTAATCCTCAAATTTGAGAACCCTTCAAAAATTGCCAAGAAAGATGGACAAAGAAGCTTTTTCAAGGGAGTCTTGATCAGAAGTAAGGTCAGTAAAGTATCTTAGGTGTCGACCAAAAAAAGAAGTATTTTCAGTAATAGGTAATTAAGCCAAGAGAAAGTTGTATATATTTACAAGTCCGGTACGGTTTGGTCTTTGACAAAATTGATATGATCGAAACTTTTTGAGTGGGTAATCAAATCAAAGAAAGAGCCATCTGGTATCAGTTCATATGATTGAGACATCGAAGTAGATAATAAAGCTACAAAGTGCCATTCCTATATCTCCGTGGGCATATGGGTGTGCTTGTACCTTCATCCGTCTCTAAATAGGATCGATCACTTCACTGTAGAGTAAAAAAAGATCTTTCTCATAAAATTACCGCTTGAAGACCACAAAAAACACTTCTTATTAGCAATAAGAGTAAGTAAAGACTATACCAGATGTGAAGCATACAATAACAGTACCATCACAAGCCCAGGAAGTAGTCAGTAGTTGAAAAGGAACTCAGAGTTGTTGGATGCATATCTAGCATGCCATAATTGATATTAGCATACGAAAAAGAAAGGCTGGATCGATGATTTTTAAGAATATCATGTTTTTGTACATTGCATGATGGGTAACACAAATTTTTTTCATCCTTCAACAATTTAGACTTCAAGAAAGTGACATACCAGCTAATACAACAAGGGAACATGCCGTTATGGAGAAGGGATACCATCCTTGTGGATCTCAGAATACCAGCTAATACAACTCCCATCTGTCACCAACATCTCCAGGGTTACGAATAACATCGCCAATGTAGCTTCATTTGCATTCTGTAGTCAAGATTTTAGAATGAATTAACACCATTAAATAGATGTAGACATCATAAAACAATCATCATCATCATGACATTTAGCTGCTTGCCCCTACTTTCTCAATTTTCTGGCTGACAAAAGAGACGACTAAGGCACCGAGATCTGCTAATTTCGGCAACTAAGGTACCGAGATTGGATAATTTTTCCTCCAACCTAATATGATACAACGACCTCATCATCCTCTCTGTTTCTCCACTTCCACGAAGTCACCACCCATGGTTACACTTCACATGCCCTAATTGCAACAATTTTAGTATGTCTTGCTTTTAGGTTCCATTACACAGCATTCCATTTGTGCGTGGGTCTAATTAAGATTTCACTGGAGCATCGAAAGGTAAAGCGTATAAAAGGTTTAGTTATTCATCGTACTAAAATTGTCGTGAAGTCGGCTCATGGTGGACTGATATCTTGCCACTCTTATGTACCTAAAATTTGATGAGTTATTTTCCAATATCGAACAAGTGTTCTCGTTCTATCCAAATTATGCGTTCACAAATGCATAATTGCCAATACAGAGGACTTAACCCCTTCACTGATAAGTTCTGCAGAACTTGACTCCCCCATCTGTAGTCTGGAGAAGCGATGATCCCTCCAACAAAAGCAACGACCAGAAATAACCACCCCAAGTAGTAATCACTAACTTGAGAACACCATAAAATTTGAGGAAGAAAAAAGGAAAGAAGGAATCATAGTAGCTCACGCTAGTAAGAGAAGAAATGAGCGATCGATTCATCAAAGCACGAAGTCAAGCTGATGATCGGTACTGCAACATTGATTCTAATTCTAGTCATCTCAAAAAATCATTCACTGGATTTCTATCCCATTTCAAGTTCCGCCCAGCTACATCGATTCATCGAAGACTAAGGTTTGTCGTGATAACTCTTTGCTGGCACTCCGCAACGCGAAATGACTGGACAGAGGCATTCTTTGGGAGCAAGATTCTGTCGAAAATGGAAAATTCGGACTTGTTTCACGCGGAGATTTCGAAGCAGAGCACGAGCGAACCTAAAAACGACTTCCATGAACTGGGTTGCGGTCATTCGGCGGCCGCCGGCGACGGCGACCAGGGAACTCCGCCTCGCGGTGGCTATGCGAGACGAACCGCTCGGAGTCGGAAGGCAAATTGGGGGACGCGGGCCTTGGGTCAGTGTTGAAAAAAAGCGTGGGGGTCGTGTTATGCGTGGATTGGCGTTGTTCGTTGATATTGGGAAGAAAAGCTCACGACAAAAGACAAGGCCAAGACAACATTAATCATTTGAGGATTAATACATAAAAAAATGGAATACCACACTAATTTTAAATAGACTTGTTATTTATCCAACGGTGTGATCATGTAAGTGTCTTCTCAGTATCAACCATGGACCTAATAATAATCCCATTTCGTCTGAAAGCCCAATTCTCGTTGGCAATATTCTCAATACATTCGCTTTATTTTTGAGGCGATGCTATTTCCACCCTGTATATGATTAAATCCCTTCAATTTTTATCAAAAAAGACAAAATTGTCCCCCATATGCAATTGCAATTCAAATTGGTATTTATTTACTTTCTTTTTTTAGTTGTTGTGCACTATATTGTTATTTCAAGAGTTAATATCACGAAAAATCTAAAATAAATTCATTTGTGATAAATATACTTTTCGTTAGTTTCCATTAAATTTTACTGTCAGATTATTGTATTGGATGATACGAAGCAGTTAAAAGGTGTATCGCCTTGGAGTTTGACGTTGACCTTTTATTTGTCAAAGACATACTAATTTATGATTTTTCATGATATTAATATAGTTAAAAAGGAAGTAACTTACAATTATTATAAATATATTAGTTTAGGGTTTTCAGAGCGTATCAGTTTAAAACTTTTGATAGTCAAAAAATTAGTTTTGAATAAATTTGTTATGAATGTACTAATTTGGAATTTTCCATGATACTAAGTATTAACCCATCATTCACCCTATACAAATGATCATTTTTAAGAAAATATTTTTAAATTACTAAATTTTATACATACTTCATAGACATACATATATATGTATGCTCCCTCTTCATTTCCGTCCGCTCGCTTTGATTTCCCCCTCGCAAGAAGCTCTGAGGAGGAGGAAACGAGGGGGGTTTTCGATGTCATTTCCATCTATGAATTCTCGATTTCTTTCGTCGTTTGGAGCTCGCACGTTGCATGTCGTTTCACCGCGGTCCGGTTCGCCGGGGGGATCCCGCACCTCGCTTTCGCTCCTCCTTTTGATTCTTCTACCTCACGAGTGCGTAATCTTCGTTCATTTCTCGTCATGCATATGTGTCGATAAGCATGTTAGTTTTTCGTTTTGTTTCGTTGCTTTATTTTTTGTGCCTATTTTCGCGCTTCTTGATTCGATGGTTTCTAGCGACATTGCGCTGCAGTCATACGTTATCTCGATGGTTCTCCGTTCTTGTTTTATTTTAAGAATGTTGAAAAAGTGCAGGAAGGACCGCTCGACGTTATCTTCGCGAAATGCTCCTCCCCTGACCTACATCCCCCTTTCCTTTTACCGAAGTCTTTCTTTAGTATACTTCCTTTCTAGTCGAATGGCAGTGGTCCAATTATTTTCTGAACGATTATTTCTTCTGAAATAACAAATGTGACATGAGTCTTCTTCATGATTGGATTACGTTATAGAATCGCTGGATGGAATATTTTAAGAGAATGCACAGCATAGAGTGAAAGAAATTAAGGAAGAGCACTTGAGTGCAACATTTGCACTTTAGTCATTCTTCAAATGAATCGACTTGATCCAGTGATCCATGTATTCATATATTGATATTTATTTTTATGTAATAGATTACCCGTTTAATTGTACAAGCAAATGTTGAGTTCGGAGTACCTGTTAGTGTAGAAGACTATCTATATGTATGTATACTTATATGCAATGTACAGATGTTTTGATTTTGAGGACCTGAGGTTAAATTTTGCAGTTTAGATACTAGTGTGATTGTTTGAGTCTCGTTGTTCTTGTTATTGCACCTTCCCGTCTCATGAATTTTAGGGGGTTTATTACTTGGCATGTTTACTTTTCTGCTTTATCATCAGGTTCAATTACCAAATGTTGGCAAATCAATGCTCTTTAATACCCTCACAAAATTAGCTATACCAGCAGAGAATTTCCCCTTTCGCACCATTGACCCAAACGAGGCCCGAGTGAATATCCCAGACGAGCGGCTTGAATGGCTTTGCAAATTGTACAAACCAAAAAATGAGGCAAGTCACTCTACTTTGTGGGCTTCTTGGTCAGACATTTTATGAGGTGATGATGATTCTTATCAATTATTATCGTTGTCCTCTTGATGGATGATCCATGGGTTTTCTATCTTTGGAGATCTGATTGAGTGTTGTTTCCGTGCATCTATCTTCAATTTTAGCAATACGACTCTCCCCTCAATCTTTCGCCCTCACTCGATTTCATCATTTCTTATCTCGTACAAGTTTTCCTAATAAAAGTTTCTTAACAATATGAGTTGGGGTTGTGAGTTGAGTATGAATTGGGTAGGGTATGAATTGCTAGATTTGTATTAAATGGAAATAAACCAATTTGGAATAAATCATTTTCAAACCGACCCACTCATTTGATGAGTTTATTATTTGGTGATTAAAATCGATGCATCATTTTATTGCTCCATAGGAAGAACATTTGTCTCAAATCTAATTTATATAAATTGAAATCATCATAGCCGCTTATAAGGCTCAAACTTATGACGAACTTGATCCAATCAACTCGGGATTTATATCTTAATCAGATTCCGCAGCACGGGATTTTTTATAATTCAAAGTTGTGGTCGAATCATTTACGAAAGGAGACAGTTTTCCCCCTTTTCCCCGACTCGACCATGTCCGGTCAATTCTAGAATGATGGGGTCTCCGCTCCTCATGTTGTAAAGTTCCCAACTTAAGGAAGCCTACGTGGATTGCTACGAACTAAAATTGAGCCCATTAGCCATGACTCGCATGAAGCAATTCGTATGAAATTCCACGTGTCATTATTCTTAGCATGATCATGTTTGTTTTTTGGTTTTTGTTTTTTTCAATCCTTTCTTTTACAATGGAATTTCTTATTGATAGATTACATATTGTCAAAATTTATATTTAAATCCAAAATCTTGAGGAAATCTCCCAGCCTTACAGTGATTTTCAATAAGCGAGGAAACTTTAATTTTTTCAAAGATGAAAATATTTTTTTATTCTTTTTCTTTACACATTAGATTGCAAACT
The DNA here is from genome assembly GCA_017140325.1 of Eucalyptus leucophloia subsp. euroa. Taxonomy (NCBI): domain Eukaryota; kingdom Viridiplantae; phylum Streptophyta; class Magnoliopsida; order Myrtales; family Myrtaceae; genus Eucalyptus; species Eucalyptus leucophloia. The sequence goes on along the minus strand of CM029471.1, from coordinate 856,362 downwards.
ATCACCCTATTAATTATTTTCTTATAAACAGTTTCTAACAATATTATTCTCCATTAGAAAGCACATACCCGATTGATTTACCAAAAATATGTACTAAATGATCTTGGCGTAAATGGTGAATTTTTTTGTTACTTTCTTGTCAAAATTTAAATGTTATTGAAATATGAAAAAATTATTAAAAATCTCGTACAAAATTTTGTTATTTCGAGCTTAGAAAAGTCGAAGAGCATACCGTTGGAATTATACATTGAAATTCAATCCAAAAACATTTGAAGTTTCCTATTTTAATTTGGTCAGAAAAGTTTCCTATTTTACAACGTTGCATCCAGTACATATCGTCTCAGTCTTCCTCTTCCATTCTCATTCTCTCTTCCCCGTCTCTGAGCTTCCCGTTGCTGTCTCCTTGCTCTCTTGTTGCAGTCAAGAGATTTGTCTCGCTGCTCTCTCTCCTTGCTGTCTCGTTGCTCTCTTGTTGCTGTCTAGAGATTTGTCACTTTCTCTCTCCGCTAATACTCGTCCGACCATGAATTCTATTGCGGCGAAGCCTGCCTGCGCAGTTCCACTGGACAGGTGTAGGGCTAAGGGTAAGGCCGTTCTCTGCACGAAAGGCGTTGAATTGAAGCAGACGCGCAATATTCTGGGCCCTATGTTGCGCATCAAGATAGGGCATCTCAAATAGTACGTCTGCTACTCTCTTTTTTATTTTCTTTTTTTGCCAATCTTTTTTCTTTTCTCTTGCATGTTAGCTCAATATCTCCTTTCATTACGATTTCTCTGATGGGTTTTATGATCTTGCTTACTCTGTTTTTTCTGTTTTTCTGACCAGTCACCAATGCCAACCGGTCAATGCCGAGATTTATCCGAATAAATTTCCAGCCAATGTAAGTGTATTGCCCACAACGTCCATCTAGTGTTTGTTCTCTGTTTTTGTGATCATCGATCCCTGTTTCTGTATGGAATAAGTTTACAGTTGTCTTGCTTCACTTACGTTAGATGTATATGCATTGACAATGTGATCTGTATAGCATGCTTTCTTTGCTCAATCCATGTCGTCTTGTGTGCTTAATATGTGTCACATGTATCGTCAGACATTTGCATGTATTTCCAATTCTTGATGGAAATATCTATCAAACTTCTTAGAAAGAGCATGATTTACTGGTTTGCTGATTGTGTATACATTGTTGATAAAATTGATAGTACCTCAATTCGATAATTCGGAAAGGTGGATGTGCTTTGTTGTGTATATCATTTTCCATGTGGTTTCTTGATTCTTCTTAAAAGTATGACTGTTGTACTTTAAATCTCACCTCTACCTAAGAATACATATTACGGAGTTGGATTTGGGGCGACCATAAGTTGTGATTTACTGTGGAATTATTTTTGTTGCCAAGGCCTAGAGAAAAGCTTACTTATGGGTTTGATTTGAAATGCAGAAGAAAAAATTTTCTGAAGAATCTCCGAACAAGCCAACAGATCCCCTGACGAAAGATACTTCTAGTGACTTGTTGAATAACAGAGGTATGTCACATTTTTTGAACATGTTATTTTCAATTGCATACGCACTTTTGAATGATGGATGTGTTGAAATAAAGAGGTGTGGCACTGCCCTTTTCCTGCAAGTGCTTTGGATTGTATTAAAATGCAGACTACCTTTGTGGAAGTAGACCTGACTTTTAGAAAGTAACTTTTTCCATCTGATGGTGGAAGTTTCTGCAAGTTTTCTGCTTACATTTCCGTGTCTTTCCATTATGTTTGTGGTCTTTCAATTTTCATTTAGAAATAAGTATTGCTTGGTTGTTCCACGGGCATCTATAATTTATAGGGATAAATATTGCTGGGCAGTGACAAACTCATGTCCTTGTTCCTTGTTCATTGACTAATACTTCTGTTTATGTTTAACAGGAAATTATGTGGGATCAGAAGACCGGAGTGCTTCCTCTGTGCGAATTGGTGTGGTAAAGAAAGTTGATCCAATCTTCAGCATTGGACTCCAGTTGGTATGTCAAAATTATGAAAGTAGTGAAGATAGCGATTGAATATTGGATTCCATTCATTATCCAGTTGTATTAGCAGTTTCTTGAGTCATTAGCCTGTTGTATTAGCAGTTTCTTGAGTCTATCTTCCCTGTAATTACTCACTGAAGGAAAAAGAAATGCAAAGTAGTATTTTCTGATGGGAACTTTGCTCTCATCTCTTATGCCAATGTTTTCGTTTTGAAATTTTCGTCTTGGTGCATACTTCTCATGATTCTGCAATTTATGTTGCGCTTTTGTTCTTAACACTGGCACTGGACTGATTAAAGAATCACGTCATGGCATTTTTCACCAATACCAGTGAGAGAGTTGAATCGAATGCTAAACTAATCATTTCACATTTTGTTTCTGAAAAGCCTTGAGTAATTGCCCACCATCTCTCCGGGAGATGTTTGCAGGGATTCCAATAAAATAACCACATGCAAAAGGGTAAGGCTTTGTTAGCAGGAATTGCAATCATTCACCGCGAGAGATTGCAGTTTCTTGGAATTAAACTGGAAAAATGTTAGAACAATATTACCTTATAAGCATACTTAGACCGGGATTCTATCAAACACGTTCACTCTTGATATTTGTGTGTAGATGTACTCCTTTCTCATCCTTTCCTCTTCATGTTTACTCTTCCACATGAAAATTGGCAGTTTTGTGGTTACTGTGTTTTTAATTGTTTCATGGATACAAAAGTTGTCTTAACTTGTCTTAACTAGTGAGCTGCTGTTCAATCTGTTGATCAGGGTGCTAGTTTTTTGTGCTTACCATGTTTTTGTTTGTTTCGTTACTTTTTGTGCCGATTTTTGCTTCTTGTCTAGATGAATCGGTCCATGGGTATTTGGCATTATAAATTTGAATGCACCCCTGAACCAGCAGCCTTCGTAGCAAGCAAGACCACCCTAAATTTTTAATGATCAAGTCAAATCTTAACTTGACCTGCTCATGGATGCAATGTTGAAGTGTAACCATGGGTCATGACTATGTGGAAGTGGAAAAGAGACAGGATGATCAGGTCTCTGCTTCATATTATGTTGGAGGAGAAATTAGCCAATCTCAGTAGCTTGGTTGCCAAAATTATCAGATCTCAGTGCCTTAATTCTCTTTTATCAGTCAGAAAATTAAGAAAGTGGAGCAAACTGCTACATGGCATGATGATGATTGTTTTATGATATGTACATCTATTTGACGGTGTTAATTCATTCTGAAATCTTGATTGTAGAGTGCCGATTAAGCTAGATTGACCATGTTAGCCATAAGGCCTGTGATATTGGTGACAGATGAGAGCTGTATCAGCCTGGTATTCTGTGCTGCACAAGGATGCTATACCTCCTCTTAAATGGTACGTTTCTTTGGGCTCGCTTTCTTGTCCATTTTCAAGCAATGTGAATGGTGTGTTGCTTTCTTGAAGTCCGAAGTTGTTGTAGGATGAGAAAAGTTAATGTTACCCATCATGCGATGTACAAAATGATGATATTCTTTGTATCATTGATCCATCCTTTCTTTTCATAAGCTAGTACATGCTGGATCTGCATCCAATAACTCCTTCAAGTTCCTTTTTCAACCACTGACTGTGTCTGAGCTCGTGATGGTGCTGTTATAATATGCTTCACCTCCAAATAATCTTTACTTACTCTTATTGCCAATAACAAGTATTGTTCTTTTTGGTAGTCTTCAGTGGGTGATTTTTTGAGAAAGATAGTTCTTTACTCTTCTGTGAAGTGATAGATCCTATTTAGAGACATGTGATGGTGCAAGCACACATGTACGTACACCCACAGAGATTTAAAAGGGGCACTCTGTAGGTTTCATTACCTTCTTCAAAGTCTCTGTCATGCAAACTGATACCAAATGGCTGTTTTTTGGTTTGATTAACCGCTCAAAACATTTTAATCATATCAGATTTGCCATAGAGTGGACAGTATTGGATCTGTAAATATAGATGACTTTCCTGTTGGCTGATCACCTGTTGCTTTTACTGACCATACTTCTTACTAAGACTCCCCAGAAAAGCTTCTTCGTCCATCTTTCTTGGCAATATTTTATGGTTTCTCAAATTGAGGATTACATTATGTGATATTGGTTTCTAGGTTCAAAGGTTGTCTTGCATTCCAGTAATCAACAGATCTTTTTGGATGTAGGTTCTATTTATGCATTTTCTTTCCTCTCTGTGATTGTCATAGGCAGGGTCAATGTGTCAATGATACGCCACATTGACGCCTAGGTTTGGAGAAATGTGGCTTTGGTAGTTCGTAGTTATGGATATAACATCCCAAGTGTTTATTTCCAGATGTTTAGTTGTGCTGGGCGTGTCGGCTTCAGGGACTATTGGGAAGCCAAAAGGAGTCTACATTGAAGTCTCCATAAGCCATCCAGCTTTGCTCATAAAATCTATGGCAAAAAAAGGCATATGTGATTACAGTTCGGATGATGTATGCCCTTTCCATATTTCTTCTCTTATATATTCTTCATGATTGGCAAGTGGAAATTCTACAATCATTGTCACAGTAAGTCTTCAACGATTGTTTCCATATTTGTGTTGGCTGGGTCCACCTTCATGTGGGGCCCAGCCAGCATTAAAAAAAAAAGGAAAAAGAAAAGAAAAGAACAAAAAGGAGTGGAAGTTGTCGTACGTGGTGTGTGCGCCCAAAAAGTGACGAAGAGAGAGAAAGAGAAAACAAAAACTGCACAAAGGAGAAAGAGAAGAGAAGAAGAGCGCTGCAACTTTGCGGCTTTGATTCGAAGGCCAAATATTATCGGAATCGGCTCAAATTTCAGTATGTTGTTCGTGAGACCGAGGGCTACGAGTTGATGGTTTTTGTTTGTCGAGAACCGTCTCCAAATTCTCCAGTTGCGGTTAAGGTTTTCTTGCTCCAAACTTGTTTGTCTACCTATGTGGTGAGAAGAAGATTATTGTAATGTTGATGTTGAGACTCTAGTGTGTGACTAGAGAAGAATACTTTGTGTATCCTGCTATTCTTGGTGATTAGTGGATGTTTTTGGGCGGTCCGTGGTTTTTCCCGCATCGGGTTTTCCACGTTAAATCTTGGTGTCGTTATTTGCTTTGTCTACTTATTATTTTGGCGTTATATTTGCATTTTGTGAGGCTGTACACTGCTGGTTGTTGCTGGGGGTTAAGAGATTTTAGTTGATTTTGCTTCGGGGGAGAAATTGATCCTGGATTGCGTTTGGCCGTGGAGAATTGTTGTACCCGAGTTCTCCCCAACAATTTGGAAGGTCTGCAGACAATTTGAGTCAGTAATAATACGATAGAATTTTTTTTATTCGATTTTTGCATGTTTATTTGCACACTGCTCCTTTGTGCCACATCGGTGTCTGTCATTGGCCACGGCGATATTATTGTCTGGAGCTTGCCATGTCTGAACACCCAAGTTTGAAGCTAATTCTGCGATTGAGGTTATAGAGAAACACGAGGTCACCACTTTGATCACTCTTCTGGCCACGGTCGCTGATCTAATATCCTTTCTCAGGTTATCTACAAAGAGTGATCTTTCACGAGCAATCAAAATACTGAACATCATGTGTGGAGAGCATCAGCCACTTACATGGTGTAAGTTCAAAGTTACGCTCTTCAAGTGGTACTTTTGCTAATTTCTGAGTTTCCTCAGGGAGAAAGGACTGGAGAGCAAAAGACTGCATGGAAGAGATTTTACTTGCGGAGGAAGTCTGTCGATCGATCTCATCAAAGAAGCTGGCAACTTCTGCCTAAGAGCTAAGATTCTCTCAGCCTGTGGTGTGCATCATCTACAATGCTAGTTGGTAGTACCCGCTAGCAATGTCCGTTGAAAACTACTGTGCTTATTATGCTACCCTTTCTTTGTCCTTTTTTCAATATGCAGGGATGACAGAGACCTATTCTCGTTTGACGTTCATGACTCTCTATGACCTACATTTCCCTTTTTGCTACCAGTCCCCAATTTTCATGTTGGAACAGATCTCAATTCCGTTCAAAGCCCACGGGCCATCTGAGTTGGCAAACCTGCACCACATGTTGAATTGACGACAGATAGTGATGATTTTATTGGCACCGCAAAAATTCCAGAGGTCTGCATTTGATGATTGGATAATGGGATCAAGTTCCAGCATGAAAATCTAGCAGTCTTTCATGGTTTGACATGGGTGATGTCAGTTTCATTGATGAGCACGGTTGGGCGAGGGTCATTGGTCGAGAAAGCTCGGATCAAGACCGGGGAAGAAAATTTTTGCCCTGAAGAGGTACAGAATGAATTGTGTATGAATTGGCTGGCAATGAAATTATTTTTCTTGTGAGGATTTGTTGATAGGCTCGAATGGGTGATGCATAATTCCTGTGTCTTCAATCCTGAACCTGTTTTATTTTCTCCAAATCGTGATTAGCTATTATGAGAAGATGTACTCTCAGCTCATTTTCTGGGGACATGTTCTTGTTTTAGAACATAGGTGGAGGCAATACACTTTTACAACATCCAGGAGTCACTGGAATCGTTGTCGTGGGAATACCTGAAGCTCGCCTGACTGAGATGGTTGTTGCCTGTATTCGTGCGATTAACTGGTTAAGATCTACGAGTTTTGAGGGGTAATTTTAATCTAATGATTTATAGGAAGTTACATATGATATAGATTATAAAAAGTAGTGTATAATTACTGTTGAGGGTGAAGATCATCGAGAACAAATTCCTCATATGTACTCTTTCAGTTTATCAATGTTAATTCATTTTAAATTTCTGTCACTTGCAGTCTTTTATTTCTAAATTCATCATTCTTTGTCTTTACTATGCAATTAAATTCTTGTCAGAATCACCATTGAACTTGTTTAACATGACGCTAAAGATAATGAAAAGTTTTTCACCATGCCCATTTTTAGTGAAACGATTTCATGGAAAAGTGAGTTGAAGAATTAAGTCCGTGAGGCGAGCTCACACGATTACAAATCTAATTTGTGGAATTAGAATATATTATTATATCTAAAAATTAAAATTGCAGAAAAAGCACGGCAAAAGAAGGGGGTACTTACCGTTTTGTTTTATATGTTTGGATTTTATCTATCCTTCTATATTTTTTAGGAAATTGTGCAATCTTCTGCGATGATTCTAACTAATGTGGTGCTCACCACTCAACATCACTTTGATCTTGCCATGGAATTATTAGGAAAAGAAATTCCTTACCCCATCGATTTATGGTAGGGATAACAACCTTTAGAATGGTTTCCATTACAAAGATATCTTATAATCCGTATTCATTACCTAAAAATAAAGGTGGAAAATCAAGGGTATTCTTCGGATTCTTGGTATTTGGTTATAGGGTTACCTAACCAAAGAACGGGATGTTTCCACCCAAGTTGGGGTCGCCTTGCTTGACCGATTGCTTGGTTGAACTGACAAGATTATATGCCTTATTTTAATGTATCGGTGCCTGCATGTCCAGTCTCCCAATTCCCTCAAATATTTTTCTTCCCGGATAGAGGGAATATGGGAGTGACATTGCTGGGGTCTTCCATTTCAAGACGGATCTATCACCCGTTTCTTCCCTTTAAGCCTTTTAGGGACTTTCTTAGGTTCAAATTTCCTTAGTAATATCAATAGACTTTTATTTCATGCTTGAGAAAAGTTCACTCACTTCAATACTTACTCAAGAATCTCAAGTAATAATACCCAATTATAGTCTCATCACGTCATTTTTGTACTAATTTTCTAGGTTAGATATTGCATCTCTGTATACCTTGAACAATAATATATATATATATATATATATATATATATATATATATATATTTATATATTTATTTATTTATTTTTTGGTAAAGTTGAACAATAAAATATTCATTTACAGTGTGTGGACCAAATTCTATACCCCTGGGTTTTAGAAGTATCATTGCAGTGTCTGGTTCATTTACTCAACCACTCTCGCATTCTTGGAATTTCGATGAATAAAAAATGGTGGCTGTTAATAAAGTGGCTCTCTTGCTATTTCAGTGCATCCATTCAACCACGTCAATTCCATTTTACCATACACAATCAATTGATGCACTTACTTCTTAAGAGAAAATTGGAAATTGTTAAGATGAATTTCGTATGTGGAACTTATTCGATCTGTTATAATCGGTAATTTCTATACCTGGATATCTATGATTCAGTTACAAAATCGTATTGATCCTAACCTACTTTTGATGCTCTAGACTAGAAGTAGGATTGAAAAAAAGTATTTATTACAAGATAGATGTAAATTACTCTATACTAACGCTTATATAATCGATCATATGTGTTAATTTGCTTAGCGATTAAAAGTGTTTCCACGCTTTCTTTGACTAAAACATTCCATTTTTACATTAAATAGTCAAGTTGACATATCAATATTTCCTGACACCTTTTTTTAGGCAAATTAGTGATACATGAATTGTTAGCTTCCTATCTCCATTCAATACAAAGATTTACTTTTTCTATTCCTTCTTGAACTTGGCCCGAAGAAAACAATTCATCTTTTCCCTCCAAAATAGCAAAAGCAAAACCGCATGCGTATGCAACTAGAAACTCAATTCAAGATTTTAATTTACTTGTTCTCGCACTGAAGGAATCCTTCTAGCACTGGCCTCAGGCCCTCAGCAGTGAAGATGGACAGGATTTGTCTGTCCCTGGACAGGCTAAACGCCTTCCATGTAAAAGGTACTGACTATGGAAAATCTGTTCCTAAAACAGCAGTTATTTACCTTGTCTTTCCATCATGTCAAAAATTATATTTTCACAATCTTATATAGTTATAGGAAACACTCCATTGACATACTCAAATGTCTTGTTTGTATGCAATGTTGATTTACTGGGCAGGTCATGTACTCGCCATTTTTAGTAATGCACGGCTTTCATCACCGGTCCGTGTGGTAACTGCTCGGGTCACTGGACGAATGAAATGAAAACTGGGTTATCTGGGGCAATTTTAATGAAGCATTGTTGACCCAAGTTGTGGAATTCAAGCACGTTGGTCAGGTGCCCAGGGAGCTCTCTTTAGGAAGCGTTTGAGAGGAAATAATTCCATCGCCATCCTTAATTAAATGCTTCCTGGAAACATTGTTGAGTTTACAATTGTGTTGCTTGCATACTTCATCATCCAAAGCTGAACTCGACATCGTCCAACATGATTACTATCGCCTCCTTTCTTACTTTTGTTTCCAACTTTTTCCTTTTCTATTGCTGGACAAGGAATGTAGGGAAAGATGTGGTAGAGATGAGCTGAATCACCATCGATTCTTCGCACAGGTGCAAAGCACGGAAGAGTACGAGGGCTGAGTCCTCCTCTTGGGCTTTCCTCGCCGATTCCACCGACGGCGTCGGTGGAGAATGCTGCGACAACTGGATGCCCCGAAAAAAATTCCATGTAACGTTAGTAAAAGCTATATGTCAAGCTTTGCCTTTCTTGCAGAGAGCTCATTTCAGGTGGCCAAAACATGACTGATGAGGTACACCGGGATGTCATGAACAATTACCGACCATCGGTTTGTGCAGAACTAAATGACTTCCAGGCGGAGAGAGAATCCTGTTCCACCTGGGCCGGCAGGGAAAGCGTCGTGCTGAAAAGGCTGCTGAACGTGAACAAGCGTGATCATCTCCACCTCATCGTCGTCCGCCGCCAGACCGGGGCTACTCCTCAAGAGCAGGTGGTCCAGCATCCACCTCTGCGAGTAGAAACTCCTTGCTCTCGTCCACCGCCACCATCACTTTCATCTTCGATTTCTTCTCCGCTGCTGCCGCCGCCGGCTCCTGCATCAACATCCCCCACCACCGTGCTCTCCTCCGCTGCTCCACGTTGCCGTCGTCTGGCTATTTTGGCTCTCTCTATTGAGAGGAAGCAGAGAAACGGGAAAACGCGGTGGCAAAAGCTGAAGGAGGAATGAGAACGTGGGCATGTGGCGTCCATGCAAATGCTTACACCCAAACTTTCCGTACCCTATCTTCCAGGGGCATTTCAGTAATTATGCAAAAATTTTCATTAATCGATATTGGTTCAGTTTACTTTCGCGATCACGTTTCTGCTTATAGGCTGGGAATTTGATTTTTCTGAAACTCTAGTGCCACGGCGATTTCATTTTTACCGAAATTAATCTCACAAATCTAAGCATTCACACATTCAATGAACCTCTAGAGAAAACCGAGTGTGGGGATGATTTGAAGTAAAGAGTTGCCAACGTTCAACTTTTCCTTAATGTAAAATCGTTGGTATTTCCGGATAATGGTGAAAAAAAATATACATTATCAATTGGGAGGGTGTAAGGCGTATGGGTATCGACACGTTAAAATAGGGAATGCAATCTTTCTGGGTACCTCACTTAGAGGACTACCGGAGATGGCCCTCACAAGTGTGTATTTTGTATTTTTGAATGATTAATTATATTTAATTGTTCATTTTTCTTGATCCGGCCCTTCATTTTCAATTTAAATTATATCTCCACTCAATTTTTTTTTTTTTTGATCATCTATCTCCACTCAACTTAAACAGTCCAAAAATTGAAGAATTTGATCTCACATCCATATAGTGATACGTCAAACCCTAAGAAAGATTAGATTGATTCATCAACTTGGTGGTATAGATATGGGTCTCTCTGGGTTTATTAATGAAGGGACTCGCTATAAACTTAGTTTGTTGTAGATTACACATTAATTATCTAGAGAAAACCAAATAAACTGTGTAAATACGATCAAACTTTAATATTGTGCCAGCATAGGCCACCGAGCTAGTTATTTAGTACAAGCAAACATGATTTTAGCTTTAGAGACACTTTACGAAACTAAAAAACAAGTGAATCTTACTTAATTGTTAACGACAAAAACGAAAAATAAATGCATCCAGGCACTACCTATCAATTGTTAATTACAACAGGAATAATGCTTAACTACGTATGATTTGCCAACGGTCCGGAATTCCAGTGATTGAGCACCTCCGCTGACGGGGTGAGGATTTGATTGGAGGGTTTCGAAGAAGTTTGGGATTTTGATTGCACGGCGGAACGTTCTCCTCCTCAAAATTTGGCTGTGCCGCGGTGGCAGAGCACGCCAGCAGCGGTGAGGATTGCTGCTCCAGGACCGTCGTCGTTGTCGTCGATGATGTCCTGGAGGTCTGGTTTGGCTTCGACTTCGCGTCGTATGAGATCGTGCTCCCAATGCTCCAAGCACGAGTGATTGCAGAGATCCTGCTTTCTCCGTTTAACTCTTTTGTTATGTAAATATACTGAAGATCGTATGACAATTATTAGCCGGGAAAAGTATCAAAAAAGTACTAGACCTCTTGCATTAGTACCAATTCAGTCCTAAACTTTTCAATTGGGCCAATTCAGTCCTAAACTTTTTGATATTTGTACCAATTCAGTTCATCCGGTCAATTTTGGCCGGCGGCCGACGTGGACGTCGGCCGGTGGTTGGACGCCGACGTGGCAATTTTTATGATTTTTTCGAATTTTTTATGATTTTTTATGATTTTTTATTAATTTTTTCCTTTTTTCTTTTCTTTTTCCTTTTCTTTTCGCTTTCTTCTTCGTGGTTGCCGGCGAGCCTCCGGTGAGGCTCGCCGGCCACCGGGCGAGGGCCGCGGCCCTCGCCCGGCCTCCCGAGCCGGCGCGGCGGCTTCGCCGGATCGGGCAAGGCCGGCCCTCGCCCGCGGGCCGGCGAGGCCATGGCGGCCATTGCCCCGCCTTGCCGGCGCCGAGTCCGGCGCCTCCTCCGCGTCGACCCGGAGCTTCTCGACCTCGTCATCGCCGCCCTCACCTCCACGAGATCCCATTCGAGGCCCCGGTCCCCCACCTCCCACGACTCACGCCGCCACTCCTCCGCCCGATCTTCGCCTCCGAAACCCTAGCCCGCCGCCCCAACACCCTCCTCTCCTTCTTCGAGGCTGGCCCGCCCGCGGCCCCGGGCGAGGCCGAGCGAGGGTCGCGACCCTCGCCGGCGGCGGCGAGGGCTTCGCGGCCCTCGCCTCCGCCCGGCGATGGCCGCCATGGCCTCGCCGGCCCCGCGGGTGAGGGCGGCCTCGCCGGCGGCTCGGGGAGGCCGGGCGAGGGCCACGACCCTCGCCGGCGGCGGTGAGGGCTTCGCGACCCTCGCCCGGTGGCCGGCGAGCCTCACCGGAGGCTCGCCGGCAATCGCGAAGAAGAAAGCAGAAAAAAAAAAAAAAAAAAAAAATTAATAAAAATTAATAAAAAAATGCGAAAAAATCATAAAAAATCATAAAAATTGCACGTCACGTCCGTCCACCGCCGACGTCCACGTCGGCGGCCAGCCAAAATTGGCCGGATGGACTGAATTGGTACCAATATCAAAAGGTTTAGGACTGAATTGGTCCAATTGAAAAGTTTAGGATCGAATTGGTACCAATGCAAGAGGTTTAGACTTTTTTGGTACTTTTCCCATTATTAGCCCTTTCTATGTGCTCTTGCTTTTCTTAGTGAGTCACTTCTTGTGAATTTATCGTATAGAATATGCTTTTATCCGTATAATACTTTTTTTTTTCCATTGGATCCCTAGTTTTAATTTTCAGTTTTTGCGATGTTTTCTTACTTTCTGGAACAAATGAACAATCAATCATTTGTTGTAATTACCTGCAAAATGTGTTTGTTTTGCTTTTGAAAAAAATAAATAAATATTTACCATCACAGCAAAGATATAATCTCAAATATCGACAAATCACAAAAAAAAAGAAGAAGAATAAAGATATGAATATTACGTTGTGAAAGATTTAATATATTTACAATTTAAAAAAAGTCAAAATGCGTGCTTGATATATATCGCGCGTTAATTAATAATGAGTAAGAGTTTTTCATGAGTTGTGAAGAGGCAAAAGAAAAAAAATGAAAAAGAAAGGTATTAGTGAGTTGTTTGGCAGCGAGACGGTGAAGTCCCTGCTATTATTTGCACCATATGGGGACGTGCCGCATGATTAAACAAATGATTTTGTTATAAAGTGTCCAGGGGCACTAGTTTAAGGAACTAATTATAGAAATGAACAAATGTTTAATAGAATAGCCTCATTTGAGATCGATTTACTATGGTAATGTCAACGGAACCAACTAGATGAGTTTTGATTTTAATCAAATGTAAAACTTATGTTTGATCTATCTCGATACTATGATAATGTCGACGAAACCAACTAGATGAGTTTCGGTTTCAACTAAACGTAAAACTTATGTTTGACCTATCTACTAAAAAAACAACTAAAGATCAAAAGCAATTAGTTGCTTTAATCACTACCTTCAATATAATTGAATGACCACATGATCGATGTATCGAGTAATGGAGTTGTGGAAAGAAAATATTTAAGCGCAAGAACAATTTGTTTTGGGTAAACATTTCTTAGTAGGTCACCCATCTGTCATATTAAATTAGATCTTAAGGCTTTTACAATTTCTAATGGCATACATGTAATTTTTATTATAATTATGTATGTGCTAGATTCTTGTTATATATTGGGGCAATATCTTTTATAGTTGTAACGTTGAGGCCATGTTTGGTTGTTCGGATCTCTAACAATGATAAGGTATAAAATCCAAGAGATTTTACTATATCTTATCCACTATTTTGTGATTGCAAATCAGAAATATTCATATAATAATATATATTGTTTGGTATAAACACCTATATGAGACGCAAATTTTACATATAGAGATGGTAAAAATTTATCGCGACACTATTTTCTACTTTATTTTTATTTTTATTTTTATTTTTCCCCTCTTTTTTAATTAATTTCTTTTTTTTTTAATTTCCTTCTCCCCTTTCCATCATTCTCAAATAAGATTTTATTAAAGAGAAAATTGTACTAATATACCTTAAATACTAACAGACCAAAAATATGTAACAAATTTATATTTATATATTGAATTATATAAGATGGAATTAAATTTGAATATATAAATAAAAATAAGTTTAAATTAAAAAAACGAAATTTTTATTTTGTTATTTTAAATTTCCTATATTAGAATTCAAAAATTATTTATACTGAAATATAATTCTAATTCATTAATTTAAGAAATTTGTTATTTGAGAACAAAGATGGTAAAAAAATAAAGTGGAAGAGAAGAATTGGGAAATTTTTTTGTGTATTTCAATATATCAAAATGAAAAGGACATCAACCTAAGTTTTGTGATATATTAAAAAAATATATATCGATAAAGATATCCATAATCAAAGAAAGATACATAGAATCGACATAATTCTCAAATATCTCCTAACATATGAAATTATGTTAAAAAAATCCTAAATATCTCTAATAAAGATTATGTAAAAACAATTTAGGAGATTTTTCGTCGTCTCCATCTACCGTATCGTCTGGTGATATTTACAACGGACTGCGGGCTTTCCGGGTTCGGTTCTCGTTACCGTTCCTCGTACTTCTCCGAAAATAACTCGGACTCTGCTCTTCGATCGATTTCGTCCGTTATCTCGGAAACCTCGAGCGACATCGATCGATCTGAACCGAGAGAGATCTCGCGGGCGTCTTTCCAGCGTTCGTTACTAGCGTTCGTCGTCTGAGTTTGGAGTTGGAGAGAAGATGCTGCCGGAGCTACACTTTGAGTCTTCGTACCTGCCTAGGGTTCGGAGGAGGCCCATGAAACAGCCGGTTAAGGTTCGGATCATGCTGCCGATGAGCATCCGGTGCAACACCTGCGGGAGTCACATCTGCCAGGGGACAAAGTTGAAGTCCAGGAAGGAGGAAGTCGTCGGCGAGGTCAGTGCCGCACGCCTTCGGTTCCTTGTTTTTCCATCTTCTTCCAAGTTCGAGTTGTGATGATGCTTTGGGTTCTGTATCTGTCTATGAAGTTGACCCGCTTTGTGCTTTTCCTTTCTTGGCCTTCTCTTGTATTTTGGCAGACGTACTTGGGGAACCAGAGATTCAGGTTTTACTTCACATGCGCCAACTGCTCTGCCGTGCTCGCGATCAAAACCCAGCCGCAGCATCCCGATTGCGAGGTGGAGTCAGGAGCGACTAGGGTAGGAGATCGTGCCGTTTGAATTGTCGGGTTTTGTTGGGTTTTTTCTAGAGTTGGTTGGACTTTGGGAGAATTGAACGTGACTCATGCTTTTTCTATTTGGGCAGGTGGTGGAGAATGGGCAAAGGAAGAGGGAGACTGAAGAGATGGGCGATGTCATGAAGTCTAGAACGTGACTCATGCTTTTTCTATTTTTGTTGCTGTTTGAGTATGGATTTGTTGCAGTCCCGGGATGGGATATTATGCTAATTGATTTATTCCAAGTTCTCAGTATAACATTGTTTCCAAGGACATGAATTGATTTCCTTTCTTCTGTTGCTTAGAAAATTTCATATCCTTGCGATAACTGTGTGTGTGATAATTGTGAGTCTAGATGCAATGCTAGAGGCATCTGCTGCAAAGGTTTGACTTGTTTGCCATTTAAATCAGCATTCTTCTTGCCGTATATAGGGGCACTTTCCTACTTAGAATCCACATCACCATTCTTGACCTCTTTGGTCTTCTTGCCTCTACTTACGGTGTTAAGTTCGGTTGCGATCATGGTTGTGTTTATGACTTGATGGTCAGACCTTTTATTCCATGAGCTCTGACTAGGAGAATCTTCTCCGTACTGTGGTCCAATTCCCATCCCTGACCGACAAAGAAATTGGTGGAAGAGGATGAAGTGCACATTAACTCATGAGTACTAGATCAAATCCTCAGTGCATATGCATCTGATGCAAAAGTTGAACCTGTTAAGTGCCAATACATGCATTTATTTCCAACTCTTAATAGAAGCATCCGCCAAAATTTTCAGAAAGAGCACGGTTTACTGGTTTGCTGATTTTGTATACACTACCAATAAAACTGATAGTACCTTGATTGGATAAGAAGGAAAGGTGGTCGTGCTTTGTTGTTTAGATTGTCTTCCATGTGCTTTCTTGGGCCTTCTCAAAATAATTAGTAGTGTTGTTTGAATCTCCCCTCTACCTACGAATACATATTACTAAGTTGGTTTATATTTCTTCATGCGATTTGTTAGGATAATTTCGCAGTCATTTTAGATCCGATGCGAGCATAAGTTGTTGATTTAATTGGAAGTGACTTTTGCTGTTGAGGCCTAGAGAAAAGCTTACTTGTATGGTGGTTTGATTTGAAATGCAGTAGAGAAAATTTCTGAGGAATTGTCGGACAAGCCAACAGATTTCTTTACAAAAGCTAGTACCAGTGACATCTCGAATAGCAGAGGTATCTCATGTTTTTCGAACATGTTTTCTTCAATTATGTTGGCTCTCCTTGGATGGGATTTATGGCATTAATATCTGCCTGAATGATGGATGTGTGGAGATAGATAGGCTCAGCACTTCCCTTTTCCTGCAAGTGCTTTGGATTTTATTAAATGCAGTCTCCCTTTGTGGATGTAGACTTGACTTTTAGAGAGCAACTTTTTCCATGAGACAATGGTTGCTTCTGCGAGTTTTCTGGTTACGTTTCTGTGTCCTTTCATCATGTTTGTGGTGTTTCTGTTTTATGTTAGAAAGATAAATTGCTTGGTCGTTTCACGAGGATCTATATTGTATGGAAAGCATCTAAGCGATTAACAAGAATGGTGGTCTAAGCACTGAGGACGGGGATTGAGTTGCAAATGATACCATCTGCTTTCTTGCTGTATCAGCAGAAAGCTTTTTGACTCTGTCTCCGCTGTAATTTCTGACTGAACCAGGGATTGATTATCAGATTAGCTTTCAATGAATCGTGCGCTGTGGGAGTTGACTGGGCGGGGTGATTAAAGACGCTGCTTCCATTAAAGGATGAGCGTATGGCTGTAGACTGCATCTTTGTGTTGGCTATGTAATCTGCTGATGTTGGTGTTGTTGCGATTCAGGGCCAGTCATCCTCGCAAATTAGATATATACTTTTAAGCACTAAGCGCACTTCAAGGGTGCGTCCCTTGAGGAACGTACGACGGAGTACTGTCCAATTGCCGAAGTGGAAAGTAAAACATGGATAGGAATGTGGAGGGAGACGTATAATGGGGTGACCAAAGATGTGTCTTTAACTTAATGTGAATTGTTGGAGAGCTTTAAAATATATATGTTGATTAGAGATGCACGACAGTCCCATGAACTATGAAATGAGGAACAGAACCATTAGCTTCTCGCCGCTGACAATTAGCCGATCAGTATCCAATTTTCCGGTAGCTGTATGTGGTTGAAATCCTGTTTTAAAGGGATTCCGCGGATCACCCTGAACATTGACTCCAGCCCCATTACGAACTTGATGACACATGGCATTTGGTGAGAAGACTTTGTTGGTTCGATGCCCTTGGACAAGCAGGAAGCTTTCAATTAAGGATGGCGAGGGAATTATTTCCTCTCAGATGCTTCCTAAAGATGGCTCACTGGGCACCTGACCAGCGTCCCCGAATTCCATGGCTTAGGTCAACAGTGCTTAATTAAAATTGTCCCAGATAACCCAGTTTTCATTTCATTCGTCCAATAACCTGAAAGGTTACCACACGAACCGGTGATGAAAGTTGTGCCGTACTAAAAACGGGGATTACTTGGCCTGCGCAATAAATCAACATTTCATACGAACAAGACATTGAGTATGCTAGTGGAGCATTTCCTTGAAATATATAAGACTGTCAAAATATTATTTTTGATATGATGGAAAGACAAGGTAAATTAATAACTGCTGTTTTAGGAACAAATATTCTATAGTCAGTAGCTTTTACAGAGAGGGGGTCTAGCCTTGGTAGGGACGGACGAATGCTGTCTATTTTCACTGCTGAGGGCCTTAGGCCAGTGCTAGAAGGATTTCTTCAGCGTGAGAAAATCTGCAAAGCGGTTGGAATTCGGAATGAATGCAACAGGTAAGAGAAGAAAAGCATAAAATTTGAGGAAGAAAAATGGAAAGAAGAAATCATAGCTCACACTAGTAAGAGAAGAAATGATGGATGATCTATTCATCAAAGCAAGAAGTGAAACTGATGATCGGCTCTGCAACATTGATTCTAGTCATCTCAAAAAATCATTCACCGGCTTTCTGTCCCATTTCAAGTTTCGCCCAACTACATCGATTCATCGAAGACTAGAGTTTGTCATGACAGGACAGAGACATTGTATGGGACCATGATTCTGTCAAAATCCACAACTCGCAGGACAAGATGATCTGCTGGACTATTTGCACCTCCTACGGATGAATGCTGGGCCAAAGAACAACAATTTCTGCACAAGCCGAAAATGGAAAATTTGGACCTGTTATACGCAGAGATTCCGAAGCAGAGCACAAGCGAGCCCAGAAACGACTTCCACGAACTGGGGTTCCGGTCATTAGGCGGTCGCCGGCAATGGCGACCAGGGAATTCCACCTTGCGGTGGCTATGCGAGACGAACCGCTCGGAGTCGGAAAGCAAATTCGGGGAGGCGGGTCTTGGGTCAGTGTTGAAGAAAAGCGTGGGGATCGTGGCATGCGTGGCTTGGCGTTGCTTGTGGATATTGGGAAGAAAAGCTTCCACGACAAAAGACAGCCAAGACGACAACATCTAGAACATCGTTGTCTTATCATATGAAGAGTCGCATGAACTTATCCTAATTCCCATGCTCATGCAAGGAATTCTTAGTATCCCAAGGAGCACATTAACCATATGAGCGTTGATTCATGAAAAAGATTCGAATGTCAGGCTAATTTTAATGACACATGTTATTTATCCAAGGATGGGACCATATTAGTGTCTTTTCAGTATCAACAAAGAACCTAATAACAATGCCACATCGTTTAAAAACCTGATTTTTTTTTCTTTATTTTCGTTGGCTTAGTTTTTGATACATTAGCTTTATTTTGAAGGCAGCGCTATATCCACCTCTTATATGACTAAATCCACTCAATTTTTATGAAAAAGACAAAGGGGTGCATGATAACCAAAATTTCTATTTCGAAATAACTTTTTTATTCCAGATTTGTTTCAAATAAACCTGTTTGATAAACCTATTCAGTTTTTTATTTACGGAATAGATTTATTCCAAAAATTGATTTGGAAGATAAATCGAAATAATTTCTCCCACTAAACACTAATTTCCTTTAAGTCCTCCCTCATCTCCTCTACGTCTTTGCCCTCCTCCTCCTCGACCTCTCCTCATTTTATTAAAAATAAAATAAATAAAAATAAATATATATTCATTTTATTCATTTAAAAATAAAAATAAATTTATTTAAAATAAATAAATTATTTGTATTTATCATCTTATTTTTAGTTTATTAAAAATAAATTTATTAAATTTATTAAAAATAAATTTAATAAATTTATTTTTATTTTCCTTGAGTGTTTTGCCAAATAAGTTTTTTTTTATTTTTATTTTTATTCATTTTAAAATAAATTTATTGGTAAAATAAAATAAAATAGAATAAATAAAATAAATTTATTTTTAAGGATATTTTTATTTTATTTTTTATGATTTAGTTTATTTTATTCTTTATTTTTTTGTTACTAAATCATTTTTATTTTTTTTATATTAAAGTCGTAAACCGTATTGCCGCGCCGTCCGAAAGGAAGAAATTTTGTATCGTTATCAAACGGTTATTTTTGCTTAAAAACTCTTCTAGAAATAGAAATAGAAAAATGTATTTTTGTTTTCCTTAAACTATTTCGAAAAGGAAATTGTCATGCGCGCCCAAACTTCCCCCATCTTCAATCGCAATTCAAATTGGTGATACCAAATTTATGTACTTTTCTTTTATAGTTTTTCTATATATACATAGAGTTTGCTTACCATAATTAAAAATTTCATGGCAAAAAAATATCTAGAGTACCAAAACTTGGCATGGGGGACATTTATGTGTCAAAAGTTATGAATGTGACACTTAAATACCACTTTTTTTTTTGAAAAATTGGATACTTGAGTATTAAATTCAATAAAGGTGACCGGAAATCCTATGTGTCAATTTTTTAATAATATAACTTGCCTACATGGCACATTGGAAAATTGAGTCGTTAATGAAGAACCAAAATGATGTTATTTTGTTTTTTTTGAATTTTAATATATATATATATATATATATATATATTGATTAAATTAAAATACTTTTATTACTAAAAAAAGGAAGATGAGGAAGAAGGCGAGGGTTCTTCTTACCACCTCCCCATCATCACTGGGAAGGGCTGGTGATGGTGTGGGAAGGGTCGGTTGGGGTTGCCAGCTCTTGGCTAGGGTTCGACAACCTCGACTAACCAACGGCGAGGGCCCGCAAGCCTTTGTCCAAATTTGGGACGAGGGTCCTCCCCTAAATTTGGAGAGGTTTGCCAGCCTTCACCTTACCGAGCCAAGGGCAGTCACTCGTGGGGCGACCCCTTAGCGAGCGGTGGCCCTTGGCCCAATCGGGCGAGGGCTTGCAGGCCCTTGCCACCAACCCTACCCCCATTGTCACTAGCTCTTCCTAGTGACAGTGGCGAGGTGATAGCGAGGGCTTGCATAGCCCTCGCCATTCTGTGATTTTTTTTTTTAATGTTAGTTTTGAATTTAGTTTAATTAATATTTATATTAAAATACAAATAAGAGGCATAAGAACAATGACTGCCTCTTATTTGAATTATAATATAAATATTAATTAAATTAAATTTAAAACAAAATTATTATTTAAAAAAACAGATGAAGATTGCAGGCGGCAAGGCTCGTCGCCACTCCCCCACCATCGTCAAGTGGATTGGGATCCTCTAAATTCACTTTTCTATAGATAGGTAAAGCCATTCTCTCGGTAAAAAATTTTCCGTTCCCTTTTTGCGCTTGGTTCCACTTTGATCTCCTCACTGCGCCCGACCGAACCCCTCAGTCATTGTGCACAAATGCCAAGCCAACATCGACCGCCGAGCCACGACGGTGCCTCTGCCGCCCCTGATGCTGCCAGACCCCACTTGCCACGCGATGCAATCGCTGCTGCTTCTGCAACCACAGCATTGGAATGAATAAAAACCATTAACTTAGGTAGAGATAAAACTAAGAGTTTCCTAATGACCGGTTTGCCATCAACTTTCTGATGGTAAGATTTTCCAAAAAGTCCTAAATTTTTTTACCTTTAATTTTTGTTTTCTTAAGGGTTTTGGAGAGAGGGCTAGCAAAGGTGGTCAGCGGACCCTCACTAGGTGAGGGTCGTCGACCATGAGGGGGTGTTAGGGCCCTCGCCAAATCTGGCCAGGCGAGAGCTTGGCAGCCCTCACTAGCCTCGAGTGAGGTTGCACCCCAAGTGAGGTCACACTCCTCGCTTGGGGCAAGTAATTTTAAAATTTTTTGAATATTTTTAATGATTTTTTCTTTATTTTTTTTAGGGTTTTGGAGAGCTCACCGGCCACCCCTGCGGGTCTTTTCTCCAAAGAAAATTAAAAAGAAAAAAGAACAAAAATTTCAAAAATTACTAAAATATCAGTAAAATATCATTTGAAGAGGTATCACGTCAGCTTCGGCAGTCCACATTTATTTGCGTATTAATTCAATAGATCAAAGTTTAAGATTGGATCTTCCATAATAGGGAAACCTCACCTTTATTGGTGTCGCCATCGAGCACGTACATTGTTTCCGTTTACAAGTTCGACTCGGTGAAGAAAGAAGACAAAAAGGAAAGTCAAATTGGTGGAC
Organism: Eucalyptus leucophloia subsp. euroa; assembly: GCA_017140325.1. NCBI lineage: Eukaryota > Viridiplantae > Streptophyta > Magnoliopsida > Myrtales > Myrtaceae > Eucalyptus > Eucalyptus leucophloia. The sequence continues at coordinate 834,771 of CM029471.1, read as the reverse complement.
TTTTTTGACAGAACTTTTGACTCTTTCGGGCGGTGGCTATTTAAATATAATTAAGAAGGCTCTTTTCCGGTTTCGCTCGGAGCAAGAAAACAGGCGTGGAAAGTCTCCCGCTTTCTTCTCGCCTCACTTGCTTCTGTCCATCGCGTCAGAGGATCGCAGGTATGGGAAATTCTCTCCGCCATTGAAAATTTATGTTTTACTTTTGTGGGTTGGATACGACTGCGGTAATGTGATGAAAACCCAACTTCTTTTTCCCCCCCAACCCCTCATTCGCAATTGCATGACATGCTTGCTCGGACAGAATCGATGTTGCAAAGTATTGACTCTTTAAAAATATGCATACGTTTTGGGTCAGATTTCTCGCTCAATCGTCCTGATGGTAGTGGCCAAAGTTGTTCTAACTCGCGTGCTTAGTTGGTGGTAGTTTGGAAGTTTGTTCCATCCATGATCTCACTTCTACCAGATACTCTTGGCACTCGTGAGTTTGCTCTGTGAATTGGGCTGTCTTGTTTTTAGTAGTAATCTGTTATGATTGATGGTTGCTGCTGAGTCATTCTTGTTTCTAGTAGTCAGCAATTCATTCTTTTATTTTGGATTTGTCACCGTGAGAAGAGATCACCCTAGTGAGTATCATTCTCTTTTCCATCTTCTCAGGCTGTGGTGATCTTTCCAGCAGCAACACATGGGGTTTGGATCTCATCGAGTAAGGGAAGACGATGGGAGGAGAGATGGACGGGAAAGAAGATGGAGGTATGATAGTGACCTGAAGCGGAACGAGAAAGAGGGAAAGGGAAGAGACGGTGAGAAACAGGGAATGGATGGCAGAAAGGCTGATAGTTGGAGACCAGAACAAGCATCATCGCAGCAAGGCCAGATGAATAATGACGAGGAAGAGGATGAACAGATGAAAATTAAAGATGAGACAGAGACGAGTCTTGTTAATCTCCGGAGAACGATATATCTAATGATTATGTCCAGTGTCGATTTCGAGGAAGCAGGGCAAAAACTATTAAAAAGTAAACTGGAAGCTGGACAAGAGGTGAGACAACATTTCATTTGTTGCAGCCGAATTTGAATACCTATCTTATTTCTTGCCCTTGATTTCTAAGAAGGTTGATTACTCATGTCTGGTGATATTGATAATATTAGTAAATATGGCTGATTTTGTTCCCAAACAAGCTGTGTAGTTAGATGAGGACAATATTACTTTTGAACTTGCTTTTAGGCCTGAACTTTTAGAGCTGATTCCTTTGCATGTTATGATTCATCTGTAAACGAGGATAGACCGGCGTGGCCTCTGTGTATTGCACCAACTTTGAAACTGCAGCAATTGAAAATATCTATGTCCAAGTTTTTTGCATGGATGCAAAAATGGTGCTTTTGCTTTTCTTAATTTGTTTTTGTATTTCATATGCTCCCACTATGAAGTGATCAATTTTGTACTTACATGTATGGTTATTCGAGGACTTTTTTGCTCGTTACTTGTGCCACATGAGTTTTGAGTAGATATGGAGTAGATGAAAATTTGAGATCTTTTTGGCACTTCTGGTTTTTCATCTCCTTGGTATATTTTGCTTCATCATTTTCATTTGACTCAGCTGATAAGGCATATGGCAGCTTAGACCAGATAGCTTAAAAGTAGAATCCGTTTATTTGGAAGCATTTAAGGTTTCACTGTTTCTGCAATTAGTATGGTAGATGGCGCATAATGCTGCATTAGTGAAGTTTTGCTTGGTTGTGTGACTAAGCGTCTGGGGTTGAGTTTCCGCAGAGTGTAGAGATTTCTAAAATTGACTAGTTTAAAGGCCAACAGGGGTGAGAACTTTTAAAGGGGGTGCCAAGCTTATTGTAAACTAGATGGTGGATTCGGTTAATATCTTTGATTGCAACTTTTATCGATGATGCTAATCGTAATTATTTATTTGTTGCTTGTAGTTTCTCATGCTAATTTGTTAGAGAAGTTCATATAAAGATTCTTTTCAACATTTTTCTTTCTTCCTTTATGTGTTTTTGCCTCCTTTACATCATGGACTTTTAGAATTCCTATTTTAGTCCATCAGCTGCTTCATTTGCTGTCCTTGGAACTAGTTGTCTTCTTTACTTACTGTCTTTTTTCTTTGGGGCGTGCAGATGGAATTATGTATAATGATGTTGGAGTGCTGCAGTCAAGAGAGAACTTACCTCCGCTACTATGGTCTGCTGGCACAGCGGTTTTGCATGATCAACAAAGTCTACCAAGAGAACTTGGAGAAGTGCTTTGTTCAGCAATACTCAATGATTCACCGTCTGGAAACAAACAAGCTAAGAAATGTGGCAAAGTTTTTTGCGCACTTATTTGGCACCGATGCTCTATCCTGGCACGTCTTGGCGTACATACGTTTGACTGAGGAGGACACCACTTCATCATCACGAATATTTATCAAAATTCTCTTTCAGGTTAGTGAAAACCCAACTGATAAAATTTCAGACTTACTGTTGGTTTCTTTTACTAAAATTACAATGGTAGAAACAACTTGTGAATTCTCTAAAGAAGACTATTTGTTATTTACTTGCTTTGGTGGGGAGAAATTACCGATGGTCAGGTCTCACCTCTTTGATGTTGGCAAAATATGAATATGGCCCATGAAATAAGTCTATGGGGCACGTTTCCTTATAGTATCCAAGAATCTTTATGCTGGGCGGAATGTATGCAATCCTGATCGTGGTCTCCATCTAAGTTCTAGATAGATGCACCCCGAAGATTGTTATGTTTTCTGGTGCTCCTTTTAGTATTTGCTCTGTTCGTTGGCAAATGTCAGTTAGTACTCATTATAATCTCAAATTAAATACCTCTTGAGTGCTAACTTAATTATCGTTCCCTGAGATAGGCTTTCATTGACATCACTTTCCCTCTTGTAGGAATTGTCAGAGCATCTGGGGATCCGTTTGCTGAATGAACGCCTGAATGATCCATTGATGCGGGACTCTTTTGAATCAATTTTCCCTAAAGACAATCCAAAGAACACAAGGTTCTCCATCAACTTCTTCACATCCATTGGACTTGTGGGATAACTGAGAACTTGCGTGAGTATTTGAAGAACATGCCGCGTCTCATCATGCTGCAGCAGCAAGCATCATCAAGCTCAGATGATGACTTGGGAAGTTCGAGCTCTACTTCTTCTGAATCATCTGGAAGTGATAGGGGTAGAAAACGCAGTAGATAGAATACATATTAGGGGAGACATTTGTTTTGCCTGAGCTACTGGTGCAAATAGATTAATGTGATTTTGTCATATTAATGAGCAAACGCATGGCGATTTTCTGAAAGTAAACAGTTTCTTCTCTTAAATGTTAGCAGTGAAGGCATAGTGGCAGAATTGAGGGATAGGATATGCTAAAAGCTGTGCCTAGTACTGTTATCATATATAAAAGCTCTGTCTAGTGCTGTGCTTGATGAACTTGTGCATCTCGCTTAGGTGGGCACTCGCTGAATTGCAAATTATCAGATTTCCTTGCTTTTGTTGGAGGATGACAATGTGTCCTCGATGACTTTGTTGAACTTGATAATGTCAAAAAAAGTGAAGACCTGCCTGCTTTTGCTGATGGTCCAACCTGTAGTTTTCCTTGTTGCGATTGGTATGGGAATGTATGCTCTTCATTCTTCTCCATTGTTCTTTTTACTATGATGCCAAATAACCGGCTATTTAGCACTGTGGATTTTACAGAAGAAAGAAATATGAAGCTGAAAATGTTTATTTGGGCAACCCTGTCCTAGGGTCAATAAGAGCCCGACTTTCATTTGAGGGCAGAACTGTACCCCTCCCAGGTTTTTGTAGATGAAGTAAACTTCAACTCTGTTCTTCTGGGCGGGTATCTTGTCCTTAGCCCTTAATCTCTGGAGGAGGTGGCAAAGCTTCCTCATCGTCCATCCCTTGGATTCCAACATCTTTCGGTATTGACTCCTCACAAGAACGTAGCTGCACAGATAAAGAAAATCTACGTGATTAGGAATCGATTCCCAAACTTCTTCAGATCTCTTCTATGTGATTATTTGTCAATTCCCAGACTCCTCCGGATCTTATAGAGAGAACGACAACATTATGACTTTTTAGAAAACTAGAATGTACCTGTTCATGTTGCTATCTGCGCTGGGAGGGAAGTAGTTTAGCAGTCGCTGAAGCATCAGCGAAGCTGCCTTTCTATTGCGTGCAATGAGAACCGCATTTGGCCACCATCAAAGGTGTGTGCAACCTGTTATATCTTCCAGTATCAGCCCCATTCTTACCAGTTAAAAAGGCATTTGAACCACTACGTCGAGGAACAAATTCAAAACGCTGCATGTACTTGTTTTCCTGACTTTTTCACTACAATGAATCTTATCCTAAATCAACCCAATTAATGCTGAGGCTAGAACTCTTGCTTTCTTGGTAGCACCATTGCCATCTGTACTGGAGGCAACCGGATGAAATTGAAAAGAAGAAGAAGAAAACAGGAATTATCTGACAAAGGCGAACCGCTTGTCAAATCTAAGAAAG
>CM029471.1:757900-830157 GCA_017140325.1 Eucalyptus leucophloia subsp. euroa | reverse complement strand
CCTGTCCCCGAGCGAGCTTCCACTTGCAGGTACCGTACCATCTGTTGGGCTAATTATTGCACACCTGATAATGATTTATCGAAAGAAAACCGTTGGAGCCGACACCGGATTCCATCTTTCCGAAGTTTCTGCGTGAATCTTCAGCGATTCAAGGCAAATTCAATCAGATTGCACTCTTTATCAAACTAGTGGCCTAACAAGATTTCACTCTCTTCTTAAACTAGCGATATTGTTAATAATTGGAGTAGCTTGGGATCCCTACCTTCTTCGCTCTTCCACTGGGCAATTGCATCACTAGTTCGGACACTAGACCTGGAGACTTTGAAAAGAACACTGGTTCTCTGAGGTCTAATCTCTCGTCCGAGCTTGATAATTATCAAATGGATTGGTGGAGAAATATTGGGAAGGGGATGCTTTTTATCAGAACAATTTTGCTTCAACTACTTGTCATAGTTCATTTGGGTCAACAAAAGAGTTGTGGGGCCCAGAAATATTTTTCAGCTGTAGCCGTTGACTGCTAGGAGCACCTCTTGTTGCTAATTGGATGATCTACCTTATCTTCCGGATTTCAGGTTGCTTGAGCAATAGAGAAATCTTTTGACTCAACCTGTCATTGATTTGGGAGGTTGAAGAGGTGCTGTGTTTAATGAATGGGGATGAATCCCCTGGACCTCACGGTTTTCTAACTCGGTTTTGCAAGGACGCTTTGTCAATTGTGGGGCAAGAGTTCACCTCTCCTGTCTTCGATCTCTTTAGCACATCTGAGTTGCTGAGGAAGGTCGAAATGCCTGATTTTCGACCCATTTCTTGTTGCATTACTCCTGACAAATCCATAAATAAGTATTGCCAAACAGACTGAAGGAGAGTCTGCCTGCTTCCATAAGTAATAACCAGTCAGCTTCGGTGGAAGGATGGAATGTCTCAGACCAATGTTCTTTTAGACCATGATTTAGTAAAGAACGTTCATAGGTTTGGCATTCCTCCTCGAGGCATGATTAAAGTTGATTTGGTGATGGCTTTTTACTCAGTTAGTTGGGTCTTTTTTGTTAAGATTTTGCTTAAACCTTCCTGGCATGTTTGCCATCTTCTATATATGGAAGGAGAGAAACGATGCGTGTTGTATAATGATAGTTCTCATCATGCTGGTTAAGTGCTCAGACGTGTGAAGTTTCTGAGTCGGAGTCGGACCCATATATTTGGGCTCAGTCTCACGTTAACCGAGGTGAAATTCTGGAATTGCTTGAATAGCAAGTTTTGAGAGAGAGAGAGAGAGAGAGAGAGAGAGAGAGAGAGCAATAAGTTGGGCTAAGTCTAACATATTGAACAGTGTTAGGCCGAAAGCCTTCAGATCCTATATCCATGTGACAAAGGTGGACCACATAAAACTTTGTTTTACAAAGCCATTTGACATTTTATGACCCCATCTTCGTGGAAACAGTGAACTATGTCGAGTGATCATCAATGTGAGATTAGGATGCAGTGCATTACACGAGCAATTTGACATATTATGACCCCATTTTCGTGGGATTTGCTCCAAAGTTGAAGAGAAGCAATTCATCTTTCTAAAGCAGCGAAGCCGTTTGCATCATTTTTAGGCCCATGATATAACTGGATCCGGCAGACTCCCTTTTGGGGAGAGGACACGGTCAATCTTCATTACTCTTCACTTTGCAAGAATTTAATAGTTGGGACTGAAAGGGGAGGGCAATCCTTCGGCATGTCGGCTTTCCATTTCAAGGAGCATCAGTGATTCCCGCCTCTGGTATCGGTTTCTCTTAGCAGCAAGCGCTGTAAAAGAAATTTCGGTGAGAATGAAACCAATAGTCAACATAAAATCCAATTTTGAAACAAGAGTTGGTGTTAATTCGCTGTTGCAGAATCCAATTTTGAAACAGGAGTTGGTGTTAATTTTGAAACCCAGGATATTAAAACCTTCTTGATTATAGTGAACTGCAGCACTAGGTCTGAATCTGATAGTGAGGCATATTAACTATCAACCCTACTTGTGCAGGTAAGGAGTGTTTAAAGATGATACTCGCACATTGGCTCTTGAGGTAAACCAAAGTCATAGTCATTGCGTCTTCTTTTGATGCAGAAAATGAATAGCACCAATAGCAGCACGATGAAGGTTAACAGCAGATGATAGGCGAATGGCAATTTTAGCTCTGGAAGATAAACCCAGATGATAGCCATTGACCCTCAACATCATGCAAAATGCCGCAGGCAATGCGGATTTGAAACGCACTACCATCTGCGTTAATTTCAATCCATCTGCAACTAGGCGGCATCCAATTCACAGCAAGCTGATGGCGATGACTAGGACAGGTCAAAGAGAATGACGTAGTAGAAGTTTTCCTCGACAGAAGTTTTACTAAAAGATGATGATACAACCGAATTGTTATGCATGTTAGTCGTCAGACAGCAGCGTAGTAATGCTTTTTTATAAATTCAGGTGTATGACGGCATTTAGGAACCGAAAATTGAATAAAGAGCTTGATTACCCTGATGAGATTTTGATTGGCAGAAGACAACATCTCGACAGAAAAGTGGAAGACCGCTTAGATGAAATGCGAAAATCAATCTTGTTCATTGAGATCGCTCTCATTGAAAGTCGACATCTTTAAGGGGCTTCAACACCATGACCTGCTTCTAAACTTCCCTGCTTTTCGACTGAATACTTGCTTCTCCAGAAACACATACATACGGAGATGTGCGTATCCAGGACCTAAGACGACTTTTATCTGATGGCAAGGCAAAAAATGGACAGCAATCTCTCTTTCGTCCAAATGGGGAAAGAACTTGTTTAAAAACAGAGGAAAGAACTTGTCGATGGGCTAGAAGAATGTTTATCACAATGAATGTGAAAGCTAACGAGAGAGCACAAGCAAGTGAAATACTAAAACTAGCAACTATGGTTTGATGCTAGCAGGAGAGTGAACGCGGATTGCACATGTACATAAAGATTTGAAAAATTAATGAACAGGGACATTGTTTGTGACTGCAGAAGAATCGAAAAATTCACAATATAACAGTCGCAGTGCATATTAATCTGCAGGGATGATCGGATGTTGATCTACAAAAGCATGTAGTGCACTTTGGATGCTGCAAGTCAGATAACATGTTCCAGTACAGTAAAAATCGAGGTGATCTTATGTGCATTGAACTTCCGACGACGACAACAACATATGATCAGTAATGCGACTTTCTCTTCCCATAGTATACTACTAGGATATAATCACGTGAAGTTCCGACTGAATCTTTTTCACGAGTTAAACATGATTCAATGACAATATGTTGTCTACCAAATCAAAAGGTCTGCATTCCAAGTAAAGAGCCCTATACCGATAAAAAAAGTGAAAAGGGGGACCATGGATTTGAACCTTCTTCATCCTCTTGCTCTCGACATTGTAAGAGAACAAATACGCCTCAGACTGCTTGTATATAGTTGCGGGGATGAGCAAAATGTCGCCGGAGCCGTTGCGTGGAATGCTAATGCGTAATGATCTAGGAGGAAAACCTATGCCCTCCTTCCAACTATGGGGCAGAACCATTCTCAGCTCCTTCCAAGCCCGACTCCTGTAATCATCCAGAACATACATCGTTATGGTGTCGTCGTCCCAAAGGCGTCGGCACTCTAGCAAGGCCAGATGCCCTCTGAATAGCTTCAGCTCGACCTTAACCGCGCGGACACCTTCAGGAAGCAATAACATCCTGAACTTCTCACTCGCGAGATCGAGTGTGCCAACAATGTTCCCCCTCATCGAGTCACGTGTCAGGATATGTATAGCCCCTTCTTCACTGATGCAATCATCCCAGGGAAACTTAATAGGGCAATCGTCCACTGTCCTCCATGAATTAGTACCTAGCGTCAGAACCTTATGAGCAGCTGCTACACCACCGTATGGGCTGTACAGAATCCACGTCTTGAGGACTTTGTACTGTTTCGAGGCTGAATCATAACTTAATGTGGCGAAGCTGCTGATCTCACCCTGGAGATCGTCGGGGAAATCAGGGCTGGTGAGAGGGAGGGCTACGACTTCCCTGGTGCTGGGGTTACACACGCAAGTGAGACCCCCGTCGTCGAGGCAAATGAATCCATGGATGCCTTCTGAGATCTCCGCGGTTTCAGAGGGGGGCATGTCCGGCAGAGGTACAAGAGCGGAGAGCCCCGTCTGGTGGTCCAACCTGAAGAACTGGCAAAGCGACGGGTCCGGTTGGGTCAGGTAGGAGATGGAAACGAGGAGGCGACGGCCGGACGAGCAAGGGAACGAGCCAGGAACGAACTGGCGAAGGAAGGGTCGGAGATAAGGGAACGCCAGGGCCTGGAGACGCACTTGAATCGCAGCAGGTCCTTCACGGGCAGCCTGACAAGTACGTCGGTGATGATGCCGACGGGCAAATTTGGTGAAACCGCCTCACCATCTCTCCCACTCACCTCGTCCTCCTCCTTAGTTCTCAGCTTCTTCTCGCTCTGATCCGCCATCTTCGCCGAGGCCCTACTAGCAAGTAGCAAGCACGTGAATCACCGAACAAGCGACAGAAGGGAGCCTCACCTAGCTTTTAAACAGAGGGAAGAACACTCACTCACAAGGTACTACATTCAATGAAAAGCAAATTCATACTCAAGCTCAAAGTTGAGAGAAGTAGGGATTTCTTAAGATATATTTTGAAAATTCCACTGATTATCCGTATCTTTTAAGATTGCATGGATATCTTTATTGATTGTGCATATCTTAATAGAGATACTATATTAGAATAGTTATCTAATAAAGTGATGGTTTATTTTTTAAATATATACATAAATTCCTTATTCCTTTATGTTGATATCTAAATTTTGTTATTTTATTTATGACTCAATTGTATACAAAATTAGGAATTAGTCACTAAAAAACAAAAGAGAAGAGAAAAAGAAAAAGAAAAACAAACAACAAAAAAAAAAAGAAAAAAAAAAGGAACAACAAAACAGCAAAAAAAGAAAAAGAAAAAACGCCTAGAGGTCGGGTCGGGCCGGATCCGGCATTGGCCCGGCCCGCCGCCGGCCTCTCTTTCCCTGCGCGGCCCAGGGCCGTTTTCCCTTGGCCCGGCCCACGCTAGCCTTCGTCCTCCTCCAACCTGTCTCGCACGATGACCTGCAGAAGAGAGGAAAGCAAAGGAGAGAAGGAAAAGGAGGCAGCAGCACAGCAACAAGGCAGCAACATAGAGACGGAGAGAGAAACAGAGAGCAAAAAGGAGCAAGAGTGGGGGACGAGAGAAAACGAAAAGGAGGAAGAAGGAACAGGGTTCATCACCCCTGCTGCTGCCCCGGTCACTGTCACCGCCAGAGCTCCGATCACCGATGCCTATAACCCAGGATATTAAAACCTTCTTGATTATAGTGAACTGCAGCACTAGGTCTGAATCTGATAGTGAGGCAAATTAACTATCAACCCTACTTGTGCAGGTAAGGAGTGTTTAAAGATGATACTCGCACGACAGCTCTTGAGGTAAACCAAAGTCATAGTCATTGCTTCTTCTTTTGATGCAGAAAATGAATAGCACCAATAGCAGCACGATGAAGGGTAACAGCAGATGATAGGCCAATGGCAATTTTAGCACTGGAAGATAATCCACCATTTCTTCCCCCAAAGAAGAGAAGAGGTAGGAAAAGATGGTGCTCCACGTAGGGCTTTATTACCAGAGAGGCTGAGAGAAAGAGAGATTAGAGCGACAGGTTTTAAGCTCAGAACCAAGAGAATTAATACCAAAAATAATTTAGAAGAAAATGCGGGTAAGCAAAATTCTGAGCTTTGTAAAATAATGTGATCGCCCCATATGAGTAGTTAATGCTCAGGCTACATTGCCACGTCCGGAATCAGTGAATGCAGGTCCTCAATAGATTCTCTCTAATTGTTATTGAACCACGTCTATAGTATTTCTTTTTCCCCTATAAAATATATCTAGATAGGTTGTGCAGTGGTATTTGTGCCTTCTCTGAGGATGCGCTGACTCAAACCATGGCCAAGTTGATTGTTTGGACCGAAAAGTAAACAAATAAATTAAGTTCATTGTGCTCTACATACTTGTAAGAGAACATGAGCAGACAGATCCATCGATTAGGCTCCATTTATTTCATGAAAAAAAATAACATTTTTGAAAAATATTAGGAAAATCTTTTTATAGGAGAGCGAGGCGTTAGGCTGAAATATGAAAATAAATTGGAAAATATATTATTTTGTTTCGTAAAGAAATTCTAATTTGATTTTTCCATATAGATCTATAGTATTTACGTGCTAGTGAGTTGCCCATGGGTAGCCGGGGAATTAGGCTCGAGTTTCAAGGTCCCGAGCTTGGCTCCTTGACTTCTAGGCACAAGCACAAGCGCCGATCGTGAGTCCACAAAAAGCAAACCCAAGGACCTAATGCCCATGCCTGACTTCAAGCGCCTTGACTAGGGACCCCAAAACTTGTACTTGGGACCTCGATCGATAAGCCCATGCTTGGACTAGGGTCCATCAAGGCCTGCCCAATACTTTTGCCTTGGCCTAGGTCCATTGAGGCTCAACCTCGGGCCCTAACGCCCTTGCCTTGATTTATGGAGTTTGAGCTCAAGACCTGGTGCCCAAGCCAGGTCCTTGACACTTGAGACTAGGTCCATTGAGGCTATGCTTGTGACCTTAGTACCGGTGCCATGGTCCTCGATGCTCGTGCTTGGGTCCATGGGTGTTGGGCCTCGAACTAGGTCCCAGGGACCTAAGCTTGGAGACCATGTTTAGGGTGGCACTAGGGTCTTGAGCAGCACTAGGGTCTTGAGCTTGAACTCACGCCTCTATGGACCTGGGCTTGAGCACCGTAGGCTTGAGGAAACTATGCTTTAGAGGTGAGTGTCATGGATTGACCAAACCAAGAATAGCTTGAATAGGACTGAATTGGCTAGTTTGGTTCCATAAACTCATAAAATGGGGAATTTTGGTCAGTTCCTGGTCCAAGGGGAACCGGACCAACCAGATATTTATATATTTTAATTTGTTACATGTAAGCTGATACTTCCTCTAGGTTACGCCAACGCCATGAAAGATGACCCATGGAACAGTAGCCTTCCATCTCATACTCTTTCGAGTCTTTCCTAAGTTTATTAGATTCCTTTGGCCAGTAACAGACTAGCCCATATAACAGGATCATTATGAGCAGAGAGCTCACGTTCTTCATCGCGTATAGAGCTCCCCTGAAGCCGTTGAAAGCGTCGCCATCTCCTCGAATCTCAGTGAGAGTTGCTTGAACTTCGTCTCCATGGGTGTGCTGTTCTCCTCTAGCCCCACGGCTTCTCTCCTGCGTCCAATGATAGCCCTAATAACTGTTTCAAATTAGAACATACGCAAAAAAACAGAGAGAAAAAACAGACTCGGCGTGTGTTCAACCGGTTCCATTAGACCACCTGCGACCAGACCACTGTCCTAAAAACTAGGAACCGGTCCACCCAGTCCCTTAGTGGGACTAGACGGGACTGGACTGGACCGGACAGGAAATCAATTACCCCTACTATCTTTTAACCACCTATCATCTGGGCTTAAGGAAACTATGTTCCACTCTTTCTTTTGATTGATAACCTGCCTTATGTCTTTGGTAATTGCTTGGGCACTCTAAGTGCAATGCATCGAATCGAGGATCGTTTCTAGCATTTTGCTGTTGTTCTTATGGAGGTTTCTCTGTTCTTATAGGGGCAATTACGGATTGCAATTGCAAGTGCTCCTTGCTTCTGCAAAAGCCAATGCAACACATGCGGGAGCGGATGGCAATACCGTAGTGGAGTCAACCCAAACATGTTGCTGGGAAATCGATTACAATGCGATGATAGGAAAATGTGAAGATTCTTCTCAATGCTGGACCGATAGATCCATGCAAGGTTTCAAGGTGCGCATTATAATGCGCAGTCTCCATTGCTCTTGACAACCCAAGCAATATTGGTGGAGCAAACGAAAAAGTCCAAGCCACCCATTCCACTTGTATTTGGGATGACACCTTAAAAGTAAAACGAATGAGCGGATGCTTCATCGCTTAGGATAAATGCTGAGTCGGAGAGCTCTCCTTGATAAAGAAAATATCCGAGCTTCATAGATGCCTGCTTTTCCAAATGAAAATGGGCATGACATCTTCGGGGAGCTAGAGAGGTGTAATCTCAGTTATCTGGCTGGTGTTCAAGATCCGAAACCGAGGTTGGATATGAAAGCTGGATAGTTTTTCTGAATTGCTTAATGGCAGTCACATTTCTGCAATCTGTGCAACATGTGAAAGCCTCTCTCTCACATGCGCATTCTTTGAAAAAGCATTGTTTCAGCTAATGTTCTCCGGTGTCTAATACCTTGTACTTTCTTTTAAGACTGAACAATGTAATGCCTTGTACGATAAAGATAATTATTGCGCTATTTTCATTCAAAAAAGATGATCCCCGTAAGTCTCATGCCCTAATGAGACCGCTTTAGCAGCGTCCGAAGCATTGAGGAAGGCACATTGGTGGCTAGTGAAATCAGCAAGCATCATTTTTTGGGGAGGGTCCTCACCTTTTGTCTTTTGCGCCAAGCAGATCGGGTCATTGTCATCGAAGTTGATACGTCAGTTTCGAGATAACACTTTCCTCTTTCTCAAGGAAGTTAATCAAAGGTTGACCAGCAGGAAAAAGTACCCTCTTCGAGGTTTCCACATCCACTTGCATCTCAAGAAGAGGAAAGCTTGGTGAGTCATGTGATGAACACATTTCTTATCATTGCCATTTTGCAATTTGATGTAAGAGGCATGTCATGAGTTGCGTCATGAGTTGCGTGAGATGAATAATCAAAAGGGGGAAAAGGACAAAAACGGAAACAGGGTTTTCTCCAGGATTAGTGCTCCACAGAAATGACTTCACTTTGAAGCTCACTTTGAGAAAAGAGAGGATGGCTACAAGGGACCAACATGTCTATGTTCTATAGGTGAATACAGCCACATTTTTTGCAGTGAGAAGAGGCAATCATGCTGGCTTGATGTCTAAGCTAAGTATGTTTTCTTTTGTTCCTTATTCATGTCCTAATTAACTGATCCCATCAAACCCCACTTCCATAAAGAAGAAGTCAATGACTTATGAGGAATAAATATTTCATGCTTTGTAGATCAACAACAAGGGATTTTGGTGATCGTGCATCCCACTCACTTGGGGTTCATCATAGCTTATTTTGGGCTCTTTGGTATGAATGATCCATTTCAATTTTGTTTACTTTTGTTAGTAACCAAGAAGGATGGTGTAAGGGTGCAAATAAAAAAAAAGATAATGAAAAGAAGATAAAAATGGGAATTGAAGCATTGAAATTTTGCTTCCATGTAAATCATCTGGTCCTTGTTCATGGAGGGTGGCCATGTCAATAAATTCTCAGGCATAAATGGTTACTTTGGGTGAGAGGTGCAGTGGATTCAAATAAAAAATATATTGCGTCATAAGGTTAATTTAATATATTTCACGAGAAAATGATGAAAAGCTAAGAAAATTGAATCGAGCTACAAGTAGGGCGTTCAATGTTCACATGTATTTGTGGGGCTAATGTAGTTATTTGATCCATGACTTGTTTCACAAACATAAATAATGCCTTAGGGAAGAGTTGAGGTGCTTTTGAAGTCTTAGGATGTCTTTCTATCTATGTAGGACCACATTGATGAGCTACAAACAATTAGCAATTTCATGATTATCTAATGTGTACAGAAAAGGCTCATTACATGATTTGTAGGGAGAAGGTGCGATTACATGTATAGGGCATGTTACACCAATGCTGTCATGAAATGTAAAGTTGATGTTTAGCTCCACAAAAATGATTAGGCTTTGGCCAAAATATATTAATTTGTTGTATACTCGTCAAGATTAATAACTCATCCATACCTTATTAATCTGGAAAATTGACTATGAAATGCAAATAAGGCCCCAATCCTAGGGTTGGCAATGTTGGATATGACCCCATCTGCACAACACGAGATAAATCACTAATTACATAAGAAAAATTTGAATACGACATGATACGATATAATACTTTTACTTTCTATATCAATGCAAATCGGTACGAATTGGCACCAATAGGCATTTTTTTTTTCCCTTTCACAATTCTATTATTCGACATGTAAAATCAAGATTGAAATTCGATAAATCAAATACGAAACAATACGGCCTACATATACGAAATTAATACGAATTACGAATACGATCATTATGGTACACCAAAACGAATTGCCTGCCAGCGCCAGCCATCCTGAATCGTGCATGCCTGTATTTTGCCCCCCTGGGCGCGTCTCGTCCACTCGCGTCTCCTAATTTTAACGCGCTTCTACTCTCGTTCTCTTCTTCTTCTTCTTCTTCAGTGGTGCGGAAATTTACCTGCTCTCAACTAATTCAGTAAACCTTTCCCTCCTTCTCTCTCTAAAACCTCCCTCCCTCTCTCTATCAGATCTGAAGCCAAAGGTTGGTCGCCGGCGAATGTCGGTTAGCCGCCGATTCCCGGGCTCTTGGTCTCCGGCGGATCTCTGAGCAAGAGGTCGGTCCTCCTTTTCTTTGCTTCCGGCGACCCGGCGGCGAGCGGCAATTCTTGCTCAAAGCTCGCTCCTGGAAATGGTCGCGTCGCGATTGGTTATGATTAGGAAGTGGAATCACTGAATTTGGGAAGGCGAGCGCCGCCGCCGCCGCCGCCGCCGCTTCTCGCCATCGTTCGTTTTGCTTGTGTTGTTGATGCTTACTATCTTTGAGTACGTCTTGCCCCCCCTCTGTCCGTGCTGGCTATGCTTCCGCGCTGAATGGTTGATTGAGGAGTGGAGATGCTGAGCTTAGCTAAACCGTAGGAATGTCAGCTTTTGGGAACTGTTGTTGCTGTCGTCGTCGTCGTCGTCTTTTCATGCTTTTTGTGGGTTGTGCACGAACGAGCGGCGGAAATGTCGAACCTTAGTTTTTTTCACTTCGAGTGTTCGTGCTTTGTCGTTCCCGCGATGCAAGCTTAGAAGTCAGTTTTTCGAAAATTCGAGGGGATTGGAGTCCATTTCTCTGTTCTCTCTCTCTCTCTCTCTCTCTCCCCATTTGCGCACCGGCGCGTCTTTTGAGCACTCTCCTTGGGAGCATTTTTGGGAATTTTACTGACTTTGTACTGGAAGAATAGTGGTTCTAATTCATAGCTTCTTGACCACAGTCGCGTGAGAATTTTGCTCTTTTACTTGCTAATTCAGTTCCTGCTCCTCCTAATTTGCACTTTGGCACAATTTTTACCTATGATATTTCTAGCTACCTTCCCTTTGCAAAAAATGATCGAATTGCCTGCGAGTGCCGCTAATTTAAATGCCTTGTTGCAGTCGTTTGGTGTAGTTATTGATGGCGAAATCGCGTCAGCATCTTCCCAACCAAGATATATCGATGTCATCCACTTCCTCTAGGTCGAGAGAATGGGAAGGCCCCTCGAGATGGACTGAGTACCTCGGCTCTGATATGACTTCTCCTGCCACAGCCAGGGCCTCTAGGAATGTGGGTCATGATGAACAGGTCCAGAGCACAAGTGGATCCCAGAAGGGTCTAAACATGCAGTGGGTAGTTCAACTTAACGAAGTTGCGGAAGGCCTCATGGCCAAAATGTATAGACTAAACCAGATTCTTGACTTCCCAGATCCTGTCAATCATCTGTACACAGAATCGTTCTGGAAAGCAGGTGTGTTGCCCGGTCATCCGAGAATATGTTTGTTGCTTTCGAAGAAGTTTCCAGAACATTTCAGCAAACTACAGCTTGAGCGTGTAAGACCTGGTATTCTTTTCCTTTTAACTTTCCCTAAATGCTGAAGGCCGGTCCACTGAAACCATAAATTTTAGCAAATGATTGGAGAACATGAACGCAGGTTGACAAAGTTGCCTTGGATGCCTTGCATGATGATGCTGAAGTTCATCTGCAAAATTTGGAACCATGGATTCAGGTAGGATAACTTTATACTTCATTTCATTTTTGGGTTCAACAACTGATATTGGGAAGATAAAGGTGTTTTTCTTATTGCAAATGAGATATCTCTTATACCCGCTATGCCTTATGCTTTATCCGTATATTGTCTATTACTTCTAAGAATCAGCATATCTCATGCACTGAGTTTGTTAGGCTTGTTTACCTAATCTCTCCACTGAACCACGACACAAGGTCTTGCCACTGTGCATTGTTCTATGAAGAAATCGAGCTCTAGTATTGATAGCTGTGGAATTGCTACTAAAACACTCTTGCAAGATCTGTTAGTTTGTTGTTAGAATATGATGTATCGATAGCTTACCTGGCAATTTTTGTGGGTCAGCTCCTTCTGGACTTGATGGCATATCGAGAACAGGCTCTGCGACTTATTCTGGATCTCAGCAGTACAGTCATTACCCTGCTGGTATGGTGCTGAGTTGGTTTTTTACTTCCATGTTTCACAAATCTATTGTTGGGTCTGGTTCGATAGTGGCCTTTGCAGGCTCATCCAGAGTCTTATTGCTTTTTGATTTCTCAGATATGGCAATTTCTATAAAATAGAATGATGGCTCTGGTTTCTTTATTTTTCTCTGAAATCTCTGATAACTTGGGACAGTCTTTTGCAGCCACATCAGAATTCACTTATTTTGCATGCTTTTATGGATCTCTTTTGTTCTTTTGTCCGCGTCAATCTCTTCTCTGAGAAGGCAAGTTTTCTTTTGTCTTAGCTATCAATATTCCCTGCTCGATTTACTTTACTTGATTATATATTGCGAACTTATATGTTTATCTTCCTGGAAATGTCCCTTTTTATATGAATCTTATTTTTATCTTATTACAGCTACCCAGAAAAATGATGCTGCAAACTTACAACCTCGTACACTCAATGGCAAGAAATGAGCGAGACTGTGACTTTTACTATAGGTTGGAACCTTCACTATTTGTTGATTCCCCAACATTTTTCTCTTATAGAATGTAATTTAACCAAAGTCGCTGTGGATTTATGATTGGTTTGATTCTTACACCTGCCTGATTCGTCACTTAGCAAAAGTTAATTTGTTGCCTTGACTCACACAAAGGGCTGGAGGTAATTGTAATTGCGTGAAGGGAAGTAGTAATTAGTACAGGACTTGGTAAATGAAATTTATTATTATTATTTTTCCTTTTTGTAGAGTCCTAAGGGCTGGCATAAGGCACTTGGGTGCACTATTTTTGGGTTAATACTGAAAGATTATCTTTAATCTAATCTTTGAAGTCCACAATTTGTCCGGCATGTATTCTGTCTTTGCCTTGTCAATGTGACTTTAGGATGATCTGGTAAAAGATATCAGTATCTGATGGAACCAAAACAGAGAGAATTGCTGCTGACTAAGGTTCAGCTTTTCCTCCAGTCTGCCTGTGCTGGATTTATATGTCGCATCTGTAGTGTATCTAGGAAAGATACATATACATCAGAATAAGTTAATGAAGCAGAGGCAATGCCAATCTTTGATGTAGTTAATGAGTGATCATCTTACTTTTCTGACTCTATTTATGCTTACTTCATCTGGAGCTCTATTAAGAATATTGTTGACTACTCTTTTATTTGATATTGATTCAATTTTAATGCGATATACGTATGTGAATGTTATTGTTATGGTATGGGGAACTTAAATACATAGAATTTGCTTTCTCCATCTCTTTTTAATTACCATATTAAGAAATAAGGCATGTTTGGAATCCAGAATTTACCATACATGATGATCATACAAGTTGACCTTAAAGAAGAAGCTCTGAATAGGCAGGACATTGGGGCTATTTTGACACTCCCATTTACGTCAAGATTAATCTCTCATTTGGTACTCAACATGTGCATTGCGCACGTAACAAAACAGGTTAAAAACTATGATTGAAGCAGAAGCAGAATAACCAGAATAAACTCCCATAAGACCCAGGGTTCAAATTTGGACCTTAACTTTTTCCATATGAATGAGTGTTTATCGTGAAAGTTTCATGATTGTTATATTTGTTTAAAAGGTGGATCCTAACTTTTTCAGCTTTAGTTTGAGCACGACTAGCAATGGTATCCTGATCGTATCAGTTTCCTTGCATGGCGAATCTACCATCTTCATACTTTCTAATCTCTATCTGAAATACAGGTTAGTGCAGTTCATAGACTCTTATGATCCACCATTGAGAGGACTGCAAGAGGACCTAAATTTTGTCAGCCCACGCATTGGGGAGGTCAGTCACGTATTTGGGCTTTTCTTATCTTATAGAGTCCTAGTGTTACTAGCCACATCTTAATTGGCCTTCTAGTTGCGGATGCCTTTATAACATAGATCTATCCCCTATTATCTCACCATGGAGATCTCATGATGAATCTCTTTTCTTCAGGTTTTCCCCCCCTCTTGATGGATGCAACTGGTCATTTAGAATCTTAGATTATAGCATTAATATCTCTTGCCGACCTGCCATGCAAAATAATAATATTTTACATAATATCTCAATTGCATCCTTGCATATTAGTTTTCTGCCTGCCAAATCAACAGAAAAATGTTTGTTGTTAGTTCTCAGTATGGGTAATATGAAAAGTTTTCCAGCATTGAATTCGTGAGAATATGTGTCACTTATGGATGCAACATGCAACTTGATACTGGAATCTCAGATGAACCCAAAGTCGCCAGTGGTTGTCTTGGGGGCATGTCTCCTGTTATTAATTTCTAAGGTTTTTACATATATTGTGCAATTTATACCTTTATTTTCCTTTTCCAGGTGTTAGAGGCTGTAGGTCCTATAATTTTTCTCTCTACAGATACCAGGAAACTTAGGAATGAGGGATTCTTAAGTCCATATCACCCGAGATACCCAGATATACTAACCAATTCTGCTCACCCAATGGTATGTCTCACTTTGATTAGAATGAAGCTTTTTAATGTAAATTGTAATTTCGGTTGACCTGATTTTTTCTCTCTTATTGCAAATTCTACATGCAGAGAGCACAAGACCTTGCAAATGTTACTTCCTATAGGGAGTGGGTATTGCTGGGTTATCTTGTTTGCCCTGATGAGCTGCTTCGTGTTACAAGCATTGATATTGCTCTGGTATTCTGAAAATTTGTGATTCCATTTTACCTCTGCAATAATGATTTAAGCAAGTGCTGCATCTCTATTACAACAGACTTGAAGAATTTGCATGCCTAGTCTAATATAAACAATTGCATGAAGTTTGTAGTGCTGAATTTTCGTTTTGCATGATGCATGTTGTTCAGAAAACCACATTAGCTACATGATTGTCAAATGATAGTTTCAATCTAACATTGAGTTTAGTTTGAATGCAAATTCGACCTTTGTGAGGACAATAAAATCACATCGATATGTTTTTAAATATGTGAATGTATAAACATTGTTAGAATACATGATAAGTACCATTAATCTATTTGGCTTGCAAGTTATGTGCCACTAATATCAAGCTGGAGCTTGACTTAACTGTTACTTGAGTTACTCAAACTTGAATAAATAAACAATTTAAAAAAAAGAAAAGGAGTCGAGCTCTAGTAATAGCTGCATTTTAAACATTGAACTATAGTGTCGTTGGGGGATACTGTAGCACGAATGTTTGGTACTACTCCACCTAAAGTGCAATGCTTCTAACTGAAGCCTCATATGCATGAAAATAAGTTCTTTTTATAATGTTCTGATGTAGAGTTTGAACGATTCAAGCTATTCGTAAAGTACTTGTAACATTAAATCCCTCTAGTACTTTTGCTGAGTGTTGCAATTTTTGCATCAACCGTCAACTGCCAATTTCCATTTGTTTGGGGCCTTACATGATTAGAAAAACAGATCAT
Organism: Eucalyptus leucophloia subsp. euroa; assembly: GCA_017140325.1. Lineage (NCBI taxonomy): Eukaryota > Viridiplantae > Streptophyta > Magnoliopsida > Myrtales > Myrtaceae > Eucalyptus > Eucalyptus leucophloia. The sequence continues at coordinate 814,374 of CM029471.1, read as the reverse complement.
CAACAACAAAGTTTCTGGTTGATGGGTGCTCCTTTTGGGTCTGATTTTCTGGTAGATTCATGTTGCTAAATATCATCTTACCTGGTGTCTTATTTGTTTTGACACTTGGTATTCAGGTAGTACTGAAGGAAAATTTGATCCTCACACTGTTCAGGGATGAGGTGAGTCTGAGTGGCCGTTATGGAGATGGATTCTTCTTTTATCTCTTTCGATTTTGAACTTACTCTTAAAAATTGCAGTTCGTGCTATTGCATGAAGATTACCAATTGTATGTCTTACCAAGGATACTAGAATCAAAGAAGATGGCAAAAGCTGGCCGTACAAAACAAAAAGAAGCAGATCTGGAGTATAGCGTTGCCAAGCAGGTTGAGAAAATGATCAGGTACAGTTAAACTACTACAATAATTAGCTATAATATGACAAGTGGAAGAAGGAAAGCCGTATAAACTGATAAATAAATTTCTCAATTCTTATATAAAGAGTGCACAAGGAGTTCACTGTCAACATGCTACTGCTGGGTCCTTGCCTGTTTTACTGGACATTTTCCTAGATTGAGTATAATCCTTATTATTTACTTCACCTTATTCATAAAAAAAGATTTTATTAAATGTGCATGCTCAAGGGACTTATCAAGTCGTAAGTTGTGCTTTTGGAACGTGAAAAGATACATTTTGCACATCTATTTTCTTCTTCTGTGCAAATTTATTGTACTTTGCTAATTCTCAATGTCTTGAAACACGAACTTCAAAAAATAACAAGCTGCTCTTACCCTTTTCGGAATGCTGAGGAGTGATCAATATTGTTGATCCTCTAGAGCAGGATGCAGAATTTGGGTTTATCACTAAGTGATATGTTTAAACCATATTTCAAAGGTTCATCTTATAGCTTACTAGTTACAGACTTTGAGTTCCCTTGTAAGGGCAGGTGGGCATCTATGTCTTAGCTTACTATGCACAATCAGCAGCTTTACTGCTGATTGTTGTGCTTGTGTCTGACAACCATACCCTTGGACACTCCTGTTTGGTGTGGATATTGAGGGGTAAGACTGGGATGATGTACGTTAAGTAGGCAGATGTTCCTCTTTCATACAGGTTCATTGGATCACTTTCTGAAACGTTGAGAGGGCCAGGATCGCTGAGGACTCTGTTTTTAACCTTCTTAGTGTTACCATGTGCATCACTGGAATATGAACTGATGATTATACATTTTTGACTGCCGCAGTGAAGTGCATGAGCAAGCATTATTCTCTTGTGATTCTATCCACCGTGAAAGAAGAATACTGTTAAAACAAGAGATTGGAAGAATGGTGCTGTTCTTCACTGATCAGCCTAGTTTATTGGCACCAAACATACAGGTAAAAATTTTGGGTTCCTTTTGATACATCATGGCTTAGGGCCTCTTATCATGGTATAAATGACTCTGGCATCCCTTCATTTGTCACTGCTGGACAACTAAATTTCAAAATTCTGAGATGGCCTAAATCAGTTGTTTTAGTTCTAGTGGCCTGAGTGATATTAAAATCATTTCTTTAGTCTAGAAATTTCATTGTTGAATAATCGTTAACATGGACTATACATCATCAATCTCGGCCCACTAGGACCAAGAAGAGGATGATGTAAAATAACATCAGGATTGTTATATTTTTCAATGGGACAATGATTGAAAGAAGTGTTGGGTAATTTTCAGAAGAAAAACAAGAGTGTCCCTGCAAGCAAACAAAACCGTGGGTTATTGGGATATACAATGTGATATATAGGTTGTCTACTTTTGTAAGGACATGGTATGGCTTATGATTAGCCACGCTTTATACTCTGTTTGTTTGTTGCTGTTTCCATTTTTTGGGGTGCCAACTAGAATAAGTGAGGTTAGCTCTGATTCTCATTACATGGGCAATATTGATGCTTACCTTATCCTTCTTGGTCTGTTGGTTCTTTCCTGCAGATGGTGTTTTCTGCCTTGGCTCTAGCTCAATCTGAGGTTCTTTGGTACTTCCAGCATGCGGGGATTGTATCCTCAAAGTCGAAAAGCACTCGTGTGGTGCCAGTAGAAATAGTAAGTTGTCTTTACTATTATATTAACCTATGCCTTGTAGCATCAGTTAAGAGTAGCTTTCTTTCCCAGGTTTTACAGGCTTGCTTTAATTTTAAGCATTATGAATGTTGTTGCAGGATCCAAGTGATCCAACTATTGGGTTTTTACTAGATGGAATGGACCGCTTGTGCTGCTTGGTGCGAAAGTACATTGCAGGTTGGATTCTCTGTTAGAATCTTTTCTATAAAGGACAGATTAGATATCTCTGTTTAATATGCCATATTGACTAAGTTCCAAAATTTTTGTCATGGAAAATGATCCTTTTTATGCACCTTGTACATTATGGTTTCAAGATAAATGGTCCATGCTTCTGGCTTTGAGATAATTAATGATGTCTTGTGACAGAAATCTCACTTTTTTAGCTTTCTCAGTGCACCAACTTTCTGTTTTATTGGTCACATGAGCATTGTGTAAATCAATTTACAATGTTTGTGCAGCAATACGAGGGTATGCGTTATCATATCTATCTTCATGTGCCGGTAGAATTCGGTTCCTACTGGGTACTCCAGGAATGGTGGCTCTTGATCTGGGTCCAAACTTGAAAGGACTCTTTCAGCAGATTGTTCAACACCTTGAAAATATACCAAAACCTCAGGGTGAAAATATTTCTGCCATAACGTGTGACCTATCAGTAAGAACTCTTAAGAACTTTCTGAAAGTCATGAGCATCACATTGATAGATTTTGCAGTGTTGCTAACTTACATCAACGCTACCTTCCAATTTTGAGTTTTATTGTCTCTTAGTCTTTCAGAATCTTTTCTAATAGCTTCATACTTAACGCATTGCTTGCTTACGGAATAATGTTCTATCATTACTGATCAGGAATTCCGAAAGGATTGGTTGTCGATATTGATGATTGTCACATCTTCACGGTCATCAATAAACATAAGACATTTGGAGAAAGCTACTGTTTCTACGGGGAAGGAAGGTTTACTCTCTGAAGGGAATGCAGCGTACAATTGGTCCAGGTACTTGCTTACAATTGCAACTTTAATTGAAGTTCATTTTGTGGAAAGATAAAAGCATTTTGGCAAGGTAATGTGGTGCATGATTTGCAACATAAATTTGGAGATCCACATCAAACTATATTTCAGAATTGCGATAGAACAAGAATATCATCGAAGCATTAATCACATGCAGTACTGAGTTTACAGGACAAAATGTCTGAAGAGTGTAATTTGATTGGGAAAGAACTTGACATATACTACAACATCAAACATCAGTTTCCAGTTCCTCTTTTACTTTTTTTTTTTTTTTGGTTGTACCTCTTTTACTTACTTACAGTGAAATTTCTGCACTTTATTGTATGTCTAGACTTTATACTTGTATTTCCATTTTCTGAATTTGCATGTGCACACTGTTGAAGGATCTGCCAGTCTCCCTAAGGTTTGCAGATCAAAGTAATCAACCCACAGCACCTTCATCCATCCAAAATATAATAAAATATGAGAGAGCTGTTGCAGTTTCATCTTAACGAAAATTCCATTTTGGTGGCTCAACCATTAAGTTTCTTCAGCATAAGTTTACCTTAAGCTCATCACTCTAAGATTTCCATGGGCAAAAAAGTGGAAGTCCTAAATTGATGCTTAAATTGGAGACAAATGGCATAATTAAATTTGATAATTTAGGTGTGTTGATGAACTGGAGCTTCAATTATCAAAGCATGGAAGTCTTAAAAAGCTCTATTTCTACCATCAGCACCTTACCGCAGTGAGTTCAGCTTTCTATGACCTTTTGACTCCTTATTAGCGTAACTTTTGTGCAGTTCTGATTTAATCTCGTGTTATTATTGGAAAAGGTATTTAGAAACACTATGTTTGGACCAGAAGGACGTCCTCAGCATTGTTGTGCTTGGCTGGGAGTTGCTAGCAGTTTCCCAGAATGTGCTTCTCCAATTGTTGCTGAAGAGGTAACCCTAGACATAATCTAACCGCAAAGATTATAATCAACTTGTGTCTTTATCTCTTTCTTATTAGCCTGCTGAGTGTGAATAAATGAGGCATAACATTGCACACAGAATCATTGGTGAACATTTATTGTAGAGAATTATGTATGGAAGAATCCACTCTGTTTTCAGTATGTTTTGTTATCTGAATATTTTCTCCTGGATGATGAGTAAAAGATTAATTTTATTGCTCTTCAAATTTGACTTTCATTTGGTATCTCATGATTTAACGTTGTTGGCAAAAAATTAGGAAAAAGGATAACTGCAACATTACTCTCTTCTCTGACAGGTCACTAAAATTGGTCGAGATGCAGTTCTTTATGTTGAATCCCTCATAGAATCAATTATGGGAGGATTAGAGGGATTAATTAATATTCTTGATTCAGAAGGGGGCTTTGGTGCTCTAGAGACTCAGGTACCATATGCTGTACATGTAGAAACCTTCCTGCATATCATTATTACATAACTGAACTTCCGAATATTCTCAGCTTCTTCCGGAGCAAGCTGCTTTTTATATGAATTATGCAACAAGAGTTGCAGTCCCTTCAGCAAAATCTCCGAAAGGACCTCTAGGTTTTCTTTTGCCAGGGCATGAAAGCTATCCTGAGAACACTAATTCTATTAAAATGTAAGAAATTTCTGTAAGACCGGCCTTTTTCTTTCCTTCTATTTGTGTTCTTTATTCTTTCAAAAGAAAGAGTGTGCCGACTGTATAATAAGGTAATTTCTGTCGTCCCATCTACAGGTTAGAAGCTGCAATGCAGAGGTTGACCAATTTATGCTCAGTCTTAAATGATATGGAACCAATTTGTGTTCTAAACCATGTTTTTGTTCTAAGAGAGGTGAGGCATACCAACTTCTTCCCGTAGGAGCAATTAATGTTAATCACCTTCTACTTCCTCACAACACTCCTCTTCTTTCTCTTTTTGTTTGAACAAACTCCAGAAAATGCAATGGTTGACTTGTCAGTCGTAATATGCAATCACCAAATGCACAATACTGTATGATAAGCTATGGTGCTGCCTTGCATTAAGTTTTTCGTGTGCTTTGACTGTATCTCACCACTGCAGTCTTATTCTATCATGGGCAATATGCTCCGTAACTCCCTTTGCAAGTTAATTCAACACTTAAATAGTAGTCCTTGTGTATGGTTGACAGGTATTCTGAGTGCTTCTGATATGTTACTTCTACAAATTTATTGCAGTTTGTCAAATTGTAGAAATTGTATAGTTATATAGTTTCCATGAGCTAAGTGGCAATAGTTCACTCTTAAATACGAATCGCAGACATGTAGGAATATGTTTTTATTACCCTAAATTTACTTACATGTGCAGTACATGAGAGAATGTATCCTCGGAAACTTCAGGAGGCGACTGCTTTCTCTACTGAAAACTGATAATGATCTGAATCGTCCCAGCATCATGGAATCCCTGCTTCGAAGACATATCAGCATAGTCCACCTAGCAGAGCAGCACATCAGCATGGACCTTACTCAGAGTATTCGAGAAGTTCTACTCACAGAAGTGTTTGCTGGACCTGTTTCTTCTCTGCACTTGTTTGAGAAACCAGCAGAGCTACATACAGGATCTGCAACTGAGGCTGTATGCAACTGGTATATCGAGAATATAGTTAAGGATACATCTGGTGCTGGAATCCTGTTTGCTCCAATTCATAATTGCTTCAAGAGCACTAGACCTGTTGGAGGATATTTTGCTGAGTCAGTCACTGATCCGAGAGAATTACGAGCGTTTGTTCACATATTTGGTGGCTATGGTGTTGACCGCCTGGATAAGATGATGAAGGAACATACTGCAGCACTGTTAAATTGCATTGACACGTCACTGAGGTCAAACCGTGAGATCCTGGAGACTGTTGCTGGTAGCATGCACTCCGGTGATCGAATAGAAAGAGACGGCTGTTTAAAACAGATTGTGGATATGGACACTTTGATTGGATTCTGTGTTCAGGCGGGTCAAGCCCTAGCTTTTGATCGGCTACTAGCTGAAGCAGCTGGAACTGTGCTTGAAGAAGGTGCACCGCTTATATACTCATTACTTGGTGGGATAGTTAAACATATACCTGATGAAATACCAGAAAAGAAAGAAATCAGAAGGGTAAGAGGGGTGGCAAACAGTATGAGCGTTGCTGCTGATCATGATTCTGAGTGGGTAAGGTCCATTATGGAAGAAGTCGGTGGTGCAAATGATGGTTCATGGAGCTTGTTGCCATACTTGTTTGCCAGCTTCATGACATCCGGCGTCTGGAGTATGACTGCTTTCAATATCGAGACTGGTGGCTTCAACAACAACATTCATTGCTTGGCAAGGTTGCTTTCTGTACCCTGTATTCCGTCTTTTACATCTGCAAACCTAGTCTACTGTTAATTCATTTGACTGTTGTTATGTTTAACAAACACCAGACTTATATGTGCGTTGTCTCAGCTTAGGAGCACTTGGCCCTTGCAGTTACCTATATGATAGTTATTTCAGCCAAAATCTCTTCCATGCTGTTATCTAGAGTGATATCTTTAAATTAAACTGACAAGCTGAACTATGGGACAATTTGGTTTGAAAGTTGCTTCCGAAAAAAAAATGGTAGATCAGTCTAATAGAGGAGTTGAGAGAATAATAAATTGTTTATTTGATACTTTGGCCGGACTGTATAAGAATCAAACATCATATTAGTCTTTTGAGGTGTCTTATGAGGTTAATTCTTGTTGCTGGTGAATGCATGGACTGTGTGGTGCCAGGGAATATACTATTTCTATTGATTCTTATTCTTTGCTTTCCACTGTTATTCTATTTTATTTTAGTATGAGTGATTTTTCTGCATTTATTGTGAACTGTTAAATTTTGAATATGTCATTTGTGATAAATACATTGCCTGGTGGAGGTTCGGTAGCTCAGTCAATGAAATTGTTGATCTGGCGTCCCATTGGCAGGTGCATTAATGCAGTAATTGCAGGAAGTGAGTATGTTAGGATGGAGCGCGAACACCAGCAAAGACAGTCTTACTCAAATGGCCATGTTGGTGGGGATGCTGACATACAGAGTCGCCTTTCTGCTGAAGCAAGTATAAGGTCTTCAATGCAACTTTTTGTCAAATTCTCTTCTGGGATTGTATTAGAGTCCTGGAATGAAATGAACCGGTATGTAACATCTTTTCTATCTATACCATATGTTCCTCATATGTTCTAAGTCATTCTGAGTTCACCACAATGCTAGAATGTTTATGGTGAACTCATTGAAGGGACAAGCACGCAAGGTCACATGGGCACATCACATCAATACCATCGTTATGTAGGTAGATGTAGGTGTTTCTACGTAATCTTTGTTTTTGTGGGATTAATAAACAATGTTAAAGCAGCCATTGGTCTGCATGTCTGGTGTCTATTGGGCTGTCTGCTTTGTACTTTCCAATCTCTATGTAAGCCTTTGCATGCAACTCTTGGTTGCATCAGCAGAGGAGTTGGTATGATAATCCTTGGACATGATGATTCGATGGGTAATTCTATATTGCAAGCTAAGGAAAGAGATCCTAAGATTTCAACCAGACTTCTCTGGAAGATATGCTCAAGATTCTATTTGGATGGCGTTTGCTGGCATCTTATGGTATTTTGAACTCTATGCAGATCTCATCTGGTGGCTAAACTCATATTCCTGGATCAACTTTGCGAGATCTCGCCGTTTCTTCCAAGGAGTTCTCTGGAAGCCCATGTTCCTTACACCATTCTTCATTCCATATATGGTCAATACTACGGAAATACTCCATCAACACCTCTGGCATTGCTAAGCTCGTCACCTCGCCATTCACCTGCTGTATCACTGGCACACTCTTCTCCAGCATCAAGGCCGCTGCGCGGTGACTCGACTCCTCAATACAGTGCTAATGACTCGGGTTATTTCAAAGGGTCCTCATCTCACAGCCAGGACCACCATTTCGATACTGACGGTGGGAGCCTCCATAGTACTGAAAGCATGCACAGGAATGTGCGGCGCTCTGGTCCTTTGGGTTATAGCTCGAGCAGAAAAGTAAGGGTTCCGGAGGGTTCGAGTTCGGAGAGAAGAGGTCCGACTCCACTGCCTAGATTTGCTGTATCTCGGTCTGGTCCGATATCATATAAGTAGAAGAGAGCGTGCGCATTAACGAAGAGGAGGCTTAGTAAGTTATGTAAAATTTGCTTGCGTTCATGGATCGCTTGCAGTCGGTTGCATAGCAATTAGTGAGTTCATACAAGCGAATTTAGCTTAGTGAATTCGTATGTCTGATTGTATCTCACAGCTCTTTCTATGTTTACTTAAAAACAACATTTTCTTCCGCCTCTCTCCAGATTACTTTTTTTTTTTTTAATCGTAATATGCAGATTATTTAGAAATTATTATCTTTTGCTCTAACTGGATAAAAACTTAAATGGATGCATGTAATATGTAAAGAGGTGATTACTAGTAATTAATTATGTATGTTGACAACTATGTAATAACTTGTTATAAATATCGACTAATAAAAAAAATACTAATTGATCGTAAAAAGATTAAAAATACATGCATTTTAAGATGCATAAACATAAACATGCATTTTAAGATCCGAAAAAATGCTCATAATATTTTAACCAGAAATTTTGAGTAGGGTAGTGTTTAACTGAATATGTAAACTAGTAAGGATTTGAATTATCTTTCGGTAATCTCTGGGTAAAGATATCGGGCTTGTGCAAGCAAGTCAACCCAACACTTATCACTTGTATTTTCCTTTCTTTATTTGCTTTATGTGTACTCTTACATGACTAGAAAACCGATGGTTTGCCCTTTATTTGTAATTTTGCGAAGAAAAAATTGACTGCTTTTTGAAATTGTATGTTTTATATTCTTATGACAAAAAATTGATTTCTAAACTTTATGTGGCCGTTCTTATTGATGTGTTACTCAAATGATTATCTAATTAGCGTCTACAATAATTTTTCCTTGAATATGCCAAAGTCAAAAGAAAATGACACGACCCGTGTAAATAAAGGAACCTTGTTAAACTACCCTCAAAACAACTCAGAAATGTTGACTAACATCACCTCACCACCTTGATAACCTCCATGAACACTGAATTCCTGAACAAAATGCAGCATTGCAATAACTATACCTTGAGAAGGATGATGGCATTCGAAAATGAAAAGCAACAGCTCACAAGATCCTTCTGCAGCCTGTTTAACTGACGTAAAATTGTGAATTAATGATCATTCGCAAGAGCTCCACAAATTCATGTGTTCCTGGATCAATGTAACTGTCATCTGTCATTGGTAATTTGACGGAGAAAAAAGCATCTAGTCACTCATTGTGGTTCATCTTCTCACTCCAAACTTAGGGAATGACGTTCAAGATCCATTAGCCAAGCGCATTTTGGTTAAATTCACCAATCTTTTCCCTTAAACTGCCCAGAAAATATGAGATCCTCCTAATTTAGAGCAATGTTTGAAAGATGATGTGGCAATTTTTTCCCTGGAAACTACTTCAAAATAGGACATGCATCTGTAGTGAGAGTTTGATCATGGTGCGAGGTAAATAAGTAGCGGCACTGAGGATCAGAAAGACTGAACACCGCAGTTAAGCTTGCTGAAGCAATGTATGTTGGAAAGAAATCTTCAGATGTAATTTGAAGGGAAAGCCATTCAAACCTTTTCAATGGCTATACCTTTGCCAATCCAACTAGCTAATGAATGGCTACTGAGATCGCAGATTGATCATCTCACAACATGCAATCTTTGTAAAAGAACATGCATGGATTTGTAATTATAAGTTCATCATTTCTCCACTGAACACGATTAATCTGCTAGACAATAATGACAACACCGTTAGTCAATTGCAGAAAACACAATGCTCATGACATTATTTCACTTTCTTTGGAAGCCAAAGATGCATCCTAGATTATTCCATCCAAAAGACGAACCTTAGAATGAACCACGACCCTTAACAGGAAATGACACGTAAATCAGATGGCACCTCTTCATCTGCGTGCAAGTGCCTTCAAAGATCATCATTTTCCCCATAAATCCATGATGAAATCTGCACAGGAACCGCTGTGGTACACTTGCTCCTGGTGCATGCACACAAGGGCAGGGGCCGTAGCCCCCATATGCATGTCCATGCCACCAAAATTCTCTACAATTTCAAGATCTCTTAGAGCAGGAAATTGTTCCCACAAGATTTCTTCTTCTTCAATCACACTGCATGGTGGATGCCAGCTATTTTCCGAGGTTTTGTCATCACGGTGAACCCCATAGGAGGTGCAGAAGCTATTGGCACTCACTGTTGGAATTTCAGTTTGAGATCCAATCTCGGGTTCTAATTTCGGAGTATCAATGGTGGGATGAGATGCACGTGGATGGGATGAACTCTTATTACGATCGGGCTTAACTTTAATATCACATGCAGCCGGAATTCGCAACTTGATCCTGTTGTTGACGCGTTTCTTCAAGCGAGTGTTCCAATAATTCTTTATTTCATTATCAGTCCGTCCAGGAAGTCTAGCTGCTATTGCCGCCCATCTGCGAGGAGAATTTAATCAGGAATCATATATTTGTTTACAAGTACGAACTTATGTTCGTGTAGTACAAGTGCTATATTTCTCTCTCTCTCTCTCTCTCTCTCTCTCTCTCTCTCTCTCTCTCTCTCACACACACACACACACACACACACACACACACACACACACACACACACAGATCTCACGCTAAAATTTTGCTTAATCATTCGGATAATATTCATCTTCTGTAGATGCTAGCTTCCGTATTTAAAGACAAAGGTAGCTTAACATGGTTAGTCGATTCATCAAGCTATGCAATCATTGTTTCCGAAGCCATCAAACTCTGACTTTCTAGGAGTTATATTTGATTTTCTATCTCTGAAATCTGTATGTTCATAGATGTTTTTCTGAAGAGCATTAGCACTCTCTTGGTGCGTATAAATGTACATGCGCCAGTGTGATTTTGTGCGGGTCATTTGAGCCAAAGATCATGCGAAAGAAGGGTTTTCTTCCAAAAGAAGAGGAAAAAGACTAAGCAACAATCCAAAACAACAATTAATCCAGAGATATTTTCAGTGTATCATCGTGGAATCGAAAGTCGTTTGTGAGAAAAGAAATGAAGTTTTCTAGGCAATAGTGATTTAAAAATTGTGCTTCTGCTCTTCGTGATGCTAAATAAATTTACAGAGGTGAATTTTTTTTCCCTACTCTTTTATCAGGTTTTTGCAGAGCTATGATTGTGCAAACTTACTTATTTCCGAGAAGTCGGTGAAGCTCGATAATCAGATCCTCCTCTTCTTTGTTGATGTTTCCATGCCTGATGTTAGGCCTCAGATAGTTCATCCACCGAAGTCTACAACTTTTCCCAGTTCTTGCCAAACCTGAGTCATTCACACACATATTTAAGACCAGGGTTGATATTATACCCAACGAAACCAGATACAGAGATCAGCGAAAAACAAGATCAGCACATGAATATTTCATACCAGCAGGTTTGGGCATGTGAGTCCAGTTCCAAATGCCATATCTCCTGATATAAGCAATGAGCTTCTGATCTTCTTCTGCACTCCAAGTGCCCTTTCTCACCGTCGTATCGTAGTTCTTGCAGGGTCTAAGTGGGTGTCTCACCATTTTTGAGCTAGCTTTTAACTTAGTGAGGGAAGAGAGAGAAGTAATGTGGCTCTGCTATTAACTCTTTGCCTTAAATGATGTTCTTAGGAACTCGAAGACTCGCTTTCTATTTATATTTGGGGTTGGTCCCAGATGCACATGTTTTGAAAAGTCAACCAAATTCAAAAGGTTCTCACACTGTTTTTTTTTTTTTAAGCAAATTGAATTTCCAAGAAACTTGTGAAATGGTGTCATTTTCACTGGTTGGAAGCAGTGTTGATTGGTGTATATTTTGGCCTCTTCAGTTTGAAAACCCTCAGCCTGAGAGATTCCATTCGTCAAAAAATTTAAATAAGAAATATACTTGATATACGTGATACTTTCTAACTTTGTATGATTTTAAAATAAACAGTCACCTGATATAATATTATATATCTCATAAAGGGTTTAGATTCTATTTTTTCATCTTCTTGTTATTATACTAGTTAATCCAATTTGCCTATGACTTATATATCGATACATTCACATCAACAAATAGTGCTTCACATGTGTTAGCCTCAAACAGAGAATCAAAGAAATTTCCTCCCCAATAGTTTGAACATTAGATACAAGTAAGTCGTTGATGTTTATTAAGAGTATGTAATAGAAACCAGAGAAAAGGGGACCACGCTATAGTAAGGAAGCATCAAAGATTCATTTGCGCGTGTAGCTTCCTATGATCATTGGACTTGCTAGAAACTAGAGTCATAAGGATGAATTTTTAGGCGTCCCAAATCATTCATTAGATAGGTTTAAATAAGGTCATTATACTGTATATTTCTTGTATCTATGACTTGGGCTTCCAGATATATAGCCATATATATTGTTCATATCCTATATTTATTTTCTTCATGAGGAACTCGAGCTACCCTTGCTAGGATGCCCATAAGTCCGATCTCTTTATTATACGGTAAAGCAAATTAAACTAAACCGTCAAAACCAACTAATGTAATCAAATGTCTAGCCTAATTAATTAAATGTTTCTAGTTTTTCTCATTAGTCAAACATATCGTTAGTGTTTTGGCACCAAGAGAAGATATGTGTTTCACTTCTTGGAAACCTCCTTTTGCATCTTCATTTACCGGGACGTCTCCCTTAACTTGAATATGTTCGTGATATAGAGATCAGCTTCATATAGTGTTAGTTTACCCTTCGGACCGATTACTAAACTAACAGTAATCGCTATTAAGCAACTAATATTAGGGAGTAAGACTTCAAAATATTAGGCAGACAAAGAATAATGAGCGCCATTTCATGTTGATCAAAAGAAAAAACAAAATAAGATATATTTTATAAGCAAATCTAGAAGAAAAACTTTAACAGGTAATACTAAAAATAGAGATCTGGTTTATGAAATTTATTTATAAATAATGCGACTAACTGTAAGTGAGTATGTGTACGAGTGTTATTAACCAATAATGTACACCGAGTATTGTGAAAAGATTTGTAAATTGTAGTTAGAAAGGTGATCCGGTACACATAGGAAATATCCGCTCCATGCCTCCATCAAAGGATATTAAATTCCTCAATCGCTGCGTGTACGTGTTTGAAATTTGACAAAAGTTTGAATTTTTTGATATTATGGCAGAGGTTCCGCTGATGTGAACCAATAAAGCATGAATTAGTTAATGTGAAGTAGATCCCAAAGCATAACATGCGAAGAGCTAGTGGCACATAAATATCGAGAAAATTGTCTAAAAAGTCCTAAACCTATTACACTTTTGCTAATTTAGTCATAAACTTTTTAACTTTGCCAATTCGGTTTTAAACCTTTTAACTTTTTGCCGATTCAATTCATTAAGTCAATTTTGGTGGGAAAATGCTGACGTTGACGCTGGCGGTGCCACGTAGGATTGCCAGCGCCGATGTTGATAATTTTTAATAATATTTTAATATTTTTTGAATTTTTATTTTTATTTTTATTTTTCTGTTTTTTCCTTTTTTTTTTTTCTTTCCTTTTTTTTTTGTGGCTTTCTTGGCCTTTTCTGGTGGCTGGCCACCGGCCATAGGCAATGGCCGGCCACCGGAAAAGGCCAAGAAAAAAGCCAAAAAGAAAAGAAAGAAAAGAAAAGAAAATGGGAAAAAAAAAAAAAAAAAAAAAAGAAAAAATAATAAAAATTCAAAAAAATTCAATTTTTTTAAAAATATTTATTAAAAATTATCCACGTTAAGACCAACAAGTCTTAGGTGGCACTATCAAGGCGTCCACATTAGCATTTTCCGGCCAAAATTGGCTTGATGGACTAAATCGGAGTGAAAATGTTTATTACTAAATTGACAAAATTAAAATGTTTAGAATTGGGTTGGAAAAAGTGCAATAGGTTTAGGATTTTTTGGACAATTTTCCCCAAAAATACCCTTAGCTTTTTGTTACTTAATTTGACCAAATCTGCTAGGTAGGATTAAATAAATCAAGCACAAATAACTAAAGTTATAAGAGGGAAACTATTATAATTAACTGGGCCATAAAACATGTTGATTATAATCACACTGAACTCGGCTCAAGCAAGATAAATGTAAATATTATGTAATTATTTATTTTCTAATTGTTAAACACCCATAATTGACTGTCCTTTAAGTAGTATCATTACAGAAAGTTGGATCTTTTGTTTTTTGGTAAAAAGATGGATATAATTTCTATGAATGGATAGGCCTTTGGTTTGAGAAGGAGCTCATAATTTTGGTATCTATCCGAAACCACATATTTGTAATTTTTCAAATTTTTGTGATCTTTTCTTGTGGCTATCATGAGTTAGTGGAGGTGCGTGTCAAGTTTTGTGGGACCAACTGCGAACAAATTTTAAAGTTCATGCTTGGCCAGTACAAGGTTAAGGTTCCTTAGATGCCACTGAGTGTGAGGCTTTGTTCTTTCATAAAGCATATTTTGTTTTTGATAAGGAGGCTAATAACCTAGCCGATGAGATCACAGACTTCGGCATTATATTCATAAGGTAAGTATACTCAACAATTTCAGTTTGCTTTCAACCTATTTCGTCCCATGCCATTAGAAGCAAGGTCCACATAACGTTCCCCATTGGCTAGGTGGTTAGCCTCTCCTATAAGTTTATGATCTCTTTCGATCATATGTCATCCTTGGAGATATATTGTTCTTTTGTTAGTTCACTCATATACAATTGTCCAAATGATTTATCTTCTGAAATATATCTGAATTTAATAGAGTAGCATAGGGGAGTCATTGCATAATTAAACAAATACACATGTTTGTCTATTATTCTCGAGAATTGCGAAGTACGTAACATTAATTAATGAAATTTTTTATCTGATTATCTATAGAGACAGAATAGCCAACTCAGATAAGTGAAACCTCAGATAACACGTCGCTTAAATCAATGTGATGTACATCATTATTTTAGTCTACTTGAGAGAGTGGCTGTGCCAGAAAAGAATCGATTCATCTTTAATGTCTTATTCACTAGGTACATCGCATCAAATGACCTAATGGAGATTGATTCTTTCTAGCTTATGATAAAATACTGAAATCTAAAACCGCGAGAAAAGTTTGTCCCTTGAAATATCCAAACCCTAAAATGATGACTAAAGCGCATCTTGCCAACGACAATCAAGATGTTCATTATAGCTATCTGACAAGCTTTTCTTTGGAGGAAACAAAAAGAAGACAATGTGCACACATCTCCCCATAGATCTGGTCAATTAGACCTAAAGAAACAGCACATAAATTCTTTTTAAGTCCTTTTCGCAACGTGCGTCTTATACCCGCCATCTCTTAATTAATAAGTTGGTGCAACGTACAACGTGAATGGGCATGATTATGAAGAGTTTCCACATAATCAGTTATCTGCGCACATGAAGTCTTGCAATTAGGGTTTCAATCACAGGACAATGAGAATCCTTTTCTTCTCTATTTTGGCCGCTGCACAGCGAGTATCATTCAAATATTTTTTTTCTCAGTGATTCTTCTCATAAACGGAAGGAACCCGAAGGAAAAAGTTGGAAAGAAGCTCAAGATCTGGCTTCACGACCCATGGTTACTGTTTGTTCCTCTTTGTTAATTCAACATGGAAAACCTTCAAGAAATAATCAACCTCTTTTCTGCCCTATTTAGTTGGCTGATGCAAAGTCCACACAAGGGATAGGATAAATCAAACACGCTCCAAAGTCAAGAAGGAAAATGAAAGTAAATTCAGAGTCAAATTGTATATGGGTATTTAAACAAATAGGACCATATGTGAATGCCCAACAGGAGTTGTCGATTAACTATATAGTCACGAGATTTTGTGAATGGGTCTTAGTAGAGACTAAAGAGTAATGCTAGAGATACGATTAGCTTACAAAGTAGATTCATTGAGTTATATGTCAAACTAGAAGAGGGCATTGAACTAGTGTCTCATATGGAATCCTCCAATAGGATTCTGTCGCACCCGCATTATTTTGTAAATAAATTTCACTAACTAGTATTAGTATCTCTAGCATTATTTTAAAGAAAAACAGTACTGATAGCCTAATCTATTGTCCCCACCTCCATTAAACTTCCAAGGAGTAGCTAATAAAAATTTTATTTAAGAGAATGACCCATGTGATGATGACAGCTATCTTCTTGAACTTCTTTTTAGGAAATCCAATTGAGGAATCATATTGAGCACACTATGTAAACACTGGGCAATCTTGTTGTGAGCGCACGGAAACTTGAGTTACCTTGGTTTAATATTGTTGGGATCACAATAAAAGCCTGATACCTATAATTGAGGATCAATAAGAGAAAATTCAAGTCTTAGCTCATTAACAAACCAATTGGAACCTTCACTAAAAAACTAACCTAATAAGTAACGGGTCAAATAGGATATATTAACTATTCCATTCCGTATTAATTCCCTATTATGAGACTTTTACAAACCATGAAGGCTGCCCAAAACCACCTCTCCTGTCAATCATCAGCTTTAATAGCATTTGTTGGGAGCACAACACAAGCCCGACACCTGTACTTGGAAAGACTATCAAGAAAGAACCCAAGTTGAAACTTGTCAACATCTCTAGTGAATTTCAAGGAAAAAAAAAATCAAGTTGGACTCATTTTGACTTAAAAGCTTAAATTAATGAGTTATAGATTAATATATTAACTATTCTATACCAAATCAATTCTTGAGACAAGAATATAATGTAACTCACATGTGCATCTCAACAAATCAATTGTTTTGAAATGTTAGAATTTTCTCAAAGCTCAAAACTTATAACAGGTACTGTTGGCGCTGGACTTGCATTTTACAAACTGTCAAATAAATTTTGACATATGATGACTCTTCGAAGGTTGGAAGGACAACTCTTGCTCAACCTATAAAGTGGCAATATGAAAGGTGCTCCTAAAAAGTAAGAAAGTTACAATGACTTTTAGTTATGTGGTTTTTTCTTCTCCATCTATTTATAAAGTAGCAAAAGACAAAACAAATCACGAGTGGAAAAAAATGGTGAAAAAAGCTTTAAATAATTAGAGAAAGAGATAAAGGTTTGAAGGTTTCTTTTATTTGAGAAAAAAGAATTTCTAATATATAAAATTAGAAAGCTTCAAATTTAGAAAAAAATAAATGTTTTTAGTAACCCCCTCAAATTATCTTGTTTACTTTTAAATTATGGTGATATCAGCGAATGGATAATGGAGAACGAAAATTATGCTGCAGTCCTGCTCCCCACTTTGTTACTCTTGCAGATTTGGGAAAGTGTCAGTGGCGTACCTTCTTGGATAATGGAGAACCAAACGTGCGTGGAGCAGGACTGCAGCATCAATAATTGATTATTAGAATAACCCCAAAAGTGTGCAAAAGTTGTGTAGTGATGTTGCTGATGACATGTGATCTAAACCATTCTTAGGTCATCTATGAGCGAAGCAGAGCATAATTTAATCATAAGCCGATAAGATAATGCAACTTGTATGCCTCGCTAGGGTTTTACATAAATTTACGAGAAAGACGATACTATAATGCAACTTGTAAGCCTAGCTAGGGTTTTATGAAAATGTACAAGAAAGACAACCAAACGTGCATCAACTCTGAAAGCAAGAATAATTTTTCCTTTTGGCCATCAGCTTTGAAAGTATAATCCCGCTAATACACCTTTAACCACTAAATAATCGAGAAATGCTTATGTGACTATTTTTAATCCACTAATGAGAATAATAACCTATTTTGGGCGAAAAAATAAATAATAAATAATTAGAAATTATTGTTGGATCCACTCCTTCTAGAATTTGTAACTCACAATATGCTGATACTCTCATAGTAGTCCAAAAGCTGTTATATTAGTAAATCCCCTAAATAATTTTATTCAAAATCAGAGCAAACAGGAAAGTTGAGGGTGTATTTGATACTGAAAAAGTTGCAACTTTTTCTTTTATTTTCAAGTGGATTAGAACTGCGCTTAGTGGCCTGTCTTGTTGTCAAATTTTCATAAAAAAAGGAAAAAGAGAATAGGGAGAAAGCAAAAAATTGTTCAAAACTCATAATGCCTGATTGATTTTAATGATAACGTGGAAAGAGCAACATATATTGGTGCGTGGAAAAAATAAGTTGGAGACATTCGCTCAATTTTTTTTTTTAAAAAGCTTAAATTGTTATTATTAGATTGGAAACATTTAATATGAATTTAACAATACTGTAATGTCACTTTCAAGCCTAGATAGGATTTTATAAATGTACACAAGAAAGACTACCGACTTCTGACCAAATTGAAGGATGGGCGCGTCCCGAGGATCGGGATGTCAAAAAGGGGATGTCACGCCCGATCCCGGGACGCGCCCATCCTTCAATTTGGTCGATTATTAAAGTGCGATATCCCAGGATTAATTATCGCGATCCTTTCTATTTATTACGCATGCGGAAGCAGCGATTATAAATCCCTGACGATAATAAAACAATAGGATAGAAAAGTAGGCCATATTTTTCATATTGAAATTCACAACCACACTTTTATTATTAAAGCATATCTCATAGTATATTTACAATACTATTCATAGCATACTTGTCTCACACCTATCTGCACTAAGGCGGGGTTTATAAAAGGATGGGATCTCAATCCACATCCAAGCTATACTCAAGATCCCTCTGATCATCTTCTTCTTCAAAAGTCTTTCTCCCTTTCTGTGTTCCTCCTCCTCGCCTTCTCCTCGGTCCCGATACATGTTATTCAATAACCAATGAGACCACGTCCGAGCGCAGTCCTTACCCTAAGACTTAATTAGTAAACTAATCACGCCATACCGCTGCCTAAGCACAACACGAGTGAGATGACTTACCTCGCCTCGCCCAACCTGGTAATTCAAGGTTAAACACATATATTCGAACAATTTACTTACATAATCGATCAAGCATTGATCAATCAACTTACCGATTACATATCAATCGCACCATCTCTACGTCATTCCCACTCGACTACGATTCCCAAATGGTGTACTCATTCACTAAATCACACGTGTTTTCTAAAGGCGTTCGATTTCGCCAATGACATACCGATCACCGACACCGCGTTTTTAGCGCCGTTTTCACCAAATGATATCCTCAATCATCGAACCACGTGTCTTTTCTAGGTGCGTTTTTCGCAAAGGTGACATAATAGATAACATCGTGAGTTCTTTAAGGCTGCCACCAATGATATTTCCTTAATCACCGAACACGCTTTGTTTATAAGTCATTTACGGTTTTTTAAAGGCGCGTCGTTTTAGCCACAATGATACTTCCAATCACCAACACGTATGTCCAATAACATCGACTGATTGGCCCACCCAATAACGTTCTCAGTTAGCTCTCACCATTCTCCTACTATATAGCCCATCAATGTACTGGCGCTATATATCCATGCTCGGCCATTACCAATCAAATATTCAATAACAAACAACTTATGACAATTCCTCAAATTTCACAATTTAAATCAATTTCATACAAATTGAAGCTCAATTAAATAAATGGACTACACCACGACAATCGATAAGACGAAATTCCGGTCACCGACCATCCTAGGTTGAATTTCCGGAAAAATAAATAATTTTGTAAATTAAATAAATAAATAATAAAAATCCAATTTAGGCCCGTATTGCTGATTGGGCGAAAAGCAAATTGGGAAAATCCCGAGATGCATTCAATAAATAACCGAACCTTTCTACTTGCTAATAACTAGGTCTAACCACCTAACATGCATCATTAAGTCACTAAATTAATTGTTCTAACCTAATCTAACTACCTAATTGCACTTAATCAAATCTAACCAACCCTAAGCATAATTAGCAAACTAATAAAGCGTTAGTGAGTAAAACTCACTTGATCAAAAGCGGGGATCGGGACACCGCGACAGCCCAGTCGAACTTGGGCCCGCGACAACTTGGATCGGGCTAATGAACTTTACAAGCCCACATAAATTTCTGGGCTTAGGCCTGCTGGAATCCTTGGACTGAACTTGGATTGGGCTGGGCTTGAAGACTTCAACTGGGCTGAAAATGGGCTGATCTCTTAGGCTGAAAACTGCTGACCTTGCTGGGCTTTGGAGCTAAATTTTCTGGGCCTAACTTGCGGCCCAAAAGAAATTCACTAGGCTGGAATATGCGTGGACTTCAAGTGGTCCAGCTGCTGGGCCGAACAAGGGAATCCGCAAGAGACGCTGGGTTGGGCTTGCGGCTTCGGTGGTCCAAGGAGCTGATGACGTGCGGTTCGGTGAGGCGTGGGGCTGCTTCGATCTTCGCTGGAAGGTGCTACGGCTTCGATTAACGATGAAGAAAATTCTCGGGCAGCTTGCTGACTTCTGTGGCCGACCAACCTCAGTGGAGAAGGGGCATCCGTTGGCAGCTTCAATCAACAGAAGAGGAGAAGCTGCTGATTCCGTTGACTCCGTTGAAGACAAGCCGAAGTGGAGAATTCTTCGTGGCAGTGGGACGCGTGCGGCTTCGGCTTTGCTGGCCGCGAGAGAGAGAGAAGACACGAAGATGGGTGGTCTTCGTTGATGGAGTCAACACCAAGGCTTCGTTGATGGTCGAGTCGATAGGACGTGGCAGCAGCTGCAAGAAGAAATCGTGGCAGAGATGGAGAGAGCTGCTGCGGGGTCTTCGGTGGCCTAGCCTCGTACGCGTGCGGCTTCACTTCGGTGGGCTTCTGCGGGCGTTTGTTGGGTCAACAAACCGGTGGAGGTGCCCCATGGTTGACCAAACTTGGCAGCAAACGGTAGAGCTGAAGTTTTTTGGTCGGTAGACAACCAACTTTGCAAGCGAGATTTGTTTTTTCAGCCATCAACTTTGAAAGTGTAATTCCATCGATGCAGTTTCAACCCTAATAATAGAATTCACAATTAGAAGAAAAAATAAAGTTGATGGCACATTTAGCTTCTAAAGAATGTTAAACTTTTTGTGTTATTTCCCTCTAGCCTGATAATACGTTTAGTAACTTGTCTTGTTTTTGATTTTTCTGAAAAACCGAAGGAGAGAATAAGGAGAAAGATGAAATTCACATAAGATTGATGTCTGATTGATTGTAACGATAACATCATAAGAGCACACATGCTGGTCTACGGAAGAGTATAGGTGGAGAAAAATTTGAGCAATTTAAAAATGAACTCAAATCGTTAATATTAGGTTAGACATATTTGATAAGAACTTAAAAATATTTGAGTGATTACTTTCCGGGTATCTTCATTAATTTAAATGTATGCTTGTTTCTCTAATGGACATTTATGATTCATACTAAAATTTAGGTTTTCGAATGCATTTACACAATTCAAGAAAAGAAATAAAGCAAGAAAGGAAAATAAGAAATTTCCATATAAACAAACCCTAAATCTCTTTTGACCGACCATGCGTTTACGAAGACAAAAGCGCCAGATTTGGTCTGTTGGATTCTATTTTACCCGCACGTCGAGGCTAGGGTGGTTGGACAAGACTCTCTTCCTCCTGAAAACAGCAAACTATTTTTCCTGGGAAAAATCGGAGGACGTCCTCGAGAAGTGAAAATCCATCAAAAGTCGTGGCGTCGGTGAACCAATGCATTACAAGCACGCGGCCTTTGAACAATTAGATAATATACGTGAAAATTACAATACACGAACTTTTTGGAGGCTTGGAAAATCCTATAAGATCATATGGAACTAGCATGGCCTCGCGTCCACTGCTTCTATACCATTTTTGGTTTTGTGCACGCCTCGCAAGTTTCCAAGTTGATGAAAAAGATCTTAGCCCGTTTTAACTCTTGTATATAATATCTAAATCAAAACACTTTTTTGTCTCATTTTTAAATTGTTTGAATTGCCCTTTCATTCTTTCTCTTGTATCATAATACAAACTCATTTTGTAAATGATTAGTCACTTCTTTTCTCTCTTTCTACTTTAGACTTGCTAAATCATCTTTGCAATCTTTATCTCATACTCATCTATTTCATACATAATCACTCATTTTGTTTTTATGCGTAATTGTCTGATTATATGCACTCGTGTCATGACAAAATCATGACTCACATCCCTTTGAGATCTAATTTGGCAAATTGTGACTCATTAGCCAAGGTATCAAAGTGTTCAAGATTAGACACATTGATAAGTGTGTTTTCAAACGTGCATAGTCACGAAAAGAAAAAAGAGAGTTAGATTCATTTGTGTTCGTGTAGTTCAAGTATACATTTTTCTTGTTTTAAATTATAATTTCTCTAGAGGAAGAAATGAATCTAGGGTCTATGACATTAAAATAGACTGTGCCTTTCGTTGCTCGGCCAAAAGAAAAACTCTATTTCCTTTGATTTTTTTTTTCTGGATAGAAAACCAAGGAAAAATTGACAGCTCACTGACCTTAATGTACTAGATAAATAGTACGAGGATTAAAAAATATTGGGCAGAAAATCTTCTCAACAAATTATAGTTTACCGATAATGAAAAATAAATCATCCTCATTTCTATATCCTTTATGATTATTTGTGGGTCGCTATAATGGACATTTTTTTTCTTTGGCACCTAAATTTTAATGTGTTTCTTTTGGGTTATTTTTTAAGATGAAATGTTCAACTTTTGTCTTGATATATATGACACGACCTTTCAACACAAAATATTAGTGACACATGAAGTGATGTAGCATAGCAATCCTAATTTCCTTAATCTAACATAAATTCCTATGAATCCAAGAACACTAGACGTCCCTTTGATTCTCAATGTGTTGTCATCCTCTACGTACTTGGTCGGCCAAATTTGTTTCGCCTATCAAGCATTATGGCCTAGTTTGTCTGGAGCTAGCTCAACACGATATTCTATTGCCGTCAATTCAACATGTACATGAATCACAGCACCTTCTAACGACCCTTCGCTGTGGCTAGTCCTCATTTCCGGCTCCTGATTCATTGATTATTTGCATAGTATTCAGTTTATTATGACCAACTTGGAACAGTCGTTGAATTCTCACCATATCAAGCTTTAGTCCTCCGGCGGAAATTGTGCGCTACTGACTTTACGTTCCCAGCAAAGAATTGATGAGTAATACTAAGCGAATTTCAGACTCTACTTTTCTTGACCAGCGAAGAAGATTCTATGCATATAACTTCTCTGAACTTTCGTCAAGATATCGTTCACCTGCTTGTTGAACATCAAGTGTGCCGGGAACACATCAACGATCCAATTCTTCTGCGCACTCTGAGAGGACGAATGTCCTCAATATATATTGGGGTTTCTTTGTTAGGATATAGATGAAGTATGGTTTTTATTTTTTATTTATGACATGGCGTATTTAAGTATTTACCTCGACTTATCTCCATGTTTGCATGCAAACAATGAAATTATATAGTCATAGTATTTTTTTTATCTTTCCCAAAATTATTGAGATTGTCAAGTTTATTCTCACATTTTAACCGTTAAGATATATATCCACAAGTGCAACGAAGAAATTCAAAGATTAAGATTCCTAAAAAAATTCGGAGGCCATGTTCTCACTATGTGATGGATTATAGGCGACCTCCATAGAATCACCAAAGAAATTTTCGAAGCCTTTTGTCAAAGCTTTTCACCAAATAGACTAATATAGAAAATTTTAAAAATTTTAATAAAGAAATATGTAGCTCTTTAAAATTTAAAAAGTAAAAATATGTCATTACCCTAATGCTATTTGTAAAATTTTAACTGAACTAATGTACCGAATGAAAAAAAAAAAAAAAAAAAAAAAAGAGGTCATATGTGCGAAATTAACTCCCCAGCGGTAATTAATGTCATAAGTGGCTTTATCCATCCGCCGTGGAATTGGAAATAGTATATTTGGCTTTTACCTTTCCCTGTTACGTTGAATTTGACTTTTATTTAACTCAAGATCTTTTTAACTTTATAATAAATTTTATTCATGAACGCAATCAGGAGAATTTTCTGGTGTTCTTTATCCATCAAGTTCACTTGATGTAGAATCGCCGTCACCTATCACATTCGTGGTACAATGGGGTCTCGTTCTTGGAAACTTCGTATAACCCAATTCAACAAGTTTCATCTTCATCGAGTGGGAATATTATATGCTGAAGACATAGATGACCTCATAATTTGTCAGTGGTCGACGTCATTACAAAACGTTTTACACATTTGAACCTTGTTCCTAAATCAATGGGCGTAGCCCTAATTAGATGTACTGGCCAGTGCATGTAGCCCTAAATCTTATAACGAATTTTACATGCACAAAGACTTTTTACAAAGCTTTTACTCGTAATGAACACAAAATAAATGTCTAGCCAGTGCATCCATGCACTATTGATGGACACATGCTTGAATATCTAATGGAAGTTTGCTATTGTAAGGGTTCTTTGTAAAACTTTTTTATGGAAAGAGACAAAATTTTCGGGTTTTTTTTCAGCTTCAGAATTTCATATTTTTCTTTTTTGGCTTAACCCAAGCAACGCTATACGAAATCTAGAAATCAACCGTATAAAATCCTATGCAACTCACCAAGGTTTGTTGTCTCCACATAAATGACTTAAGTACAACAGCTCATCGTTTGACACATAGCCGTACGAAAAACATTAGAAAACACTTTGTACGCATAGTAAACCCCAATATTTGGCGATTTAAAGTTCTCTTGTTTTTATGATTTTTCGTAGTGACTTAAAAAAAATTATTTTTTCATGCTTTCATGATGTTTTTCCATCTCTCCGCAGCATAGAATATTTCTAGGTAAGAAATATCCATTCGATAAACTACACTAGGAGAATTATCGACTTCCAAATAAAATTGTTGTTCACAAAAACTTGGCAAACCATGGAAAATCTAAGGCCATGCATTGATTCTGTAAATAGTTTGACGCTTCCTCCTGTTGTGTGTGTCGTTGTCATTTGAATTTTCTTGCTTGATTGATAAGCTTGAATCAATCTATATTTATTTCTTCTATAGTGAAGAGATAACATTGACATTGACTGTTTGGCAAAAAGATTCTTTAATTGAATTTTAGAGAATCCAATGAAATCACAGTCTGTCATATTGAGTAAATCAATATCCAAAATAAATTAGTATTCAAAGTGTTTGGATCAATTCTTCTTTTGTCCTTTTGAATGCGACGATGAAGGACCAACTTGTGTTTCCTGTCAATGAACATTAAAAAGCACGTTCTAAAATGCAAAATATTCTATGTTTTCCACCAAAAAGTTGACCAAATCAACCAACTATTGCAGTGAAAGTTTAACATCATTATCAGGAAAACAACATAGCAAGTGGACCACATGCATTGGGAGATGCGTGCACATTATCCACAGCTTTGGTTCCACCAAAAACAATCACATTAGTGCATGGTGGACAGCTGTAATTACGTAATTTGCAGAAGCTTTTGTCACCATTTTAGTATCTAGACGTTCAATAGACTAAACTTTCTCTTTTAGTTTATTAGCCAGCGAGACCAATATGATTCAATTCATTTAAGGATCCCCATATACAGTACAACTTAATAACAAAAAAGTATATTGCCAGATCAAAATACGTTATATTTATTTTATTAGAATATGGTTAAATCTGAAATTACTCTCTTCTGATTAGGATAATCTGTCTAAATGAATTAAAATCATATGTTCCTTAAGTCATATTACCTTTTCAATTCTTTATTCTTTAAGAATGATGAAGAGACCTAGACACTACAAATTTTGTTTCTTACAAATAAGGTATGATGTGTAATATTTGGTGAAATTCTGTGACGGTAAATGATATGGAGCGTAACCATGCTTAGTGCTTTATCTAAGAAGCAAGCACAACTTAACCAGTGGAGGAAATATATCCGCAAAGGATAATGAATGATTAGGGATAAGATCAAAGAACTTAGTTAAAAGATACTATCGTCACATGACAAAAAAAGGCTTGCTTATTTTTCAGACAAGATATTTGAGTATGATGAAAACTTGGGTTACAAAGAACACAAGATGATTGAAAAGAATAAGAAAAGAGTTGTAAGGAAAGACATATACGTAAGACTCAATTGCACTTATGTGATAGATCTTAGAATTTTTTATACACTTATCCCTGTAAACCATAAAATTGTTCATTGCATATTGCAAACTCGTTAATTACATTTTGCTTAGCTTCATTGTTTCCATAAGAAATGAACCGGGATGAGAGAGCTCGCAAAAGCTAATTTATTTATTTACTTGATGGAGTAAAACCTAGATGCATTCGCTCATTTTTTAAGAGAGATGAGGAAGGCAAGCAACATCAAAAAAGAAAAAAGAGAGGAAAGTTCGTCTGATAATGAAAGGTCCAAATTGTGGAATATTGACCCTTTCTTGCCTCGGAAACTCAGAAACTTTGCTACTTCCCCACAAACTTCCTTAAATCAGCCTCGTAATCAATCCTTTTTTTTTTTTTTTGGGTTTGATTTCTAGCACGTCAAATCTAGAAGGTTGACCAAGTTATTGACTCACGGAGGGGGAGAGTACCTCAAGTAATAATACCCTCAAGATTTTCATGATTTGTTGGTTTGGTGAGTTTCGAATTTTTTTTGTCCTTTTTTTTAATGGAAGTGCTCCTTTTCTGGTTTATACATAACATAAAAAAGCTACTGAAGAACAGAATATGGAACAATTATAAAGAAGTATATAATTTAAGGTTTGATGGATGGCCTTGTCTGACGGAAAGTTTAAAAATGTTTATTTACGGTGGGAGATCACAAAATAAACAGAAACTTTGTCTGATGTGAAAAATTTTGGAATTGGTCGTCTGGAAAGCAGCACTCGGCTCATAAGTGTAAAAAATATATGTTGCTTTTGGCATCTAAAGACATTCTAGTTTTAGGATCTCAGACCATAAACCGTGAGAAGGATGATTGCACTTGAAAATGGAAGCAGCACTCAGCTCATAAGGTTCTTTTGCAGCCTGGTTACTGGTTTAAAGTTGTAAACTGATAATCATTTGCAAGAGCTCCACAAATTACAGCAAGACTCGGGTCTGGGAAATCGAAGGTGGTTAAGAGTGACAAAAGAAAGGTAAATGAAAGTTTTATTTTTTGTGTCATTTGTTCTAGGTCAATGAAACTAAATATCATCGGTCATTGACAATTTGATGGTAAAACAGGCATCGAACAACTCGTAGTGTTGAGCTTTAATCACTCCAAATTTAGGGAATGAGGTTAAGGTCCATTAGATAAGCACCTTTTGATTAAATTCACCCATCTTTTTCAGAAAACTGCATAGTGTATATGGGCTTCTCCTTCTAATTCAGAGCAATTTTTGAAAGATGAAGTGGTATGAACTACGCATCTGTACTGATGGTTTGATCTTGTCGCAAGGTAAAGAATTAGTGTTATTGAAGATCAAAAACTTCCCTGAACACAGTGATGGAGCTCGCTGAAGCATTGCAGGTTGGAAAGAAATCTTCAGATGCAATTTGAAGTTAAAGCCATTCAAGCCTTTTCAATTGCTACTTTTTTGCCAACCAAAAGCTAGCTAATAAATGGTTACTGAGATAGAAGAATGGCCATCTCACAACATGCGATATTTGCAAAAGAATATGGAAACGTGATTATGAGTTTATCATTTCTCCAGAGAACTTGAATAAATTCACTAGACAACAATGACAACACTGATAATCAACTGCAGAAAACACAATGCTCATTACATTATTTCACATTCTGTGGAAGTTAAAGATGCATCCTAGATTTATTAAATCCAAAAGATCATCCACAGAATGAACCACGATCCTTAACAGGAAACTACCAGAAATCATATGGCATCTCTTCATCTGCGCACAAGTGCCCTCAGCAATCATCATTTTCCCCATAAATCCATGATGAAATCTTGACAGGAACCGCTGTGGTACACGAGCTCCTGCTGCATGCACACAAGGGCAGGGTCCGTAGCTCCCGAATGCATGTACATGCCACAGAAATTTTCTTCAATTTCAATATCTCTCAGAGCAAGAAATTGTTCTCTCAAGCGTTCTTCTTCTTCAGTCACGCTGCATGGCGAATACCAGCTATTCTCTGAGGTTTTGTCATCATATTGAACTCCATAAGAGGTGCAGAAGCTATTTTCACTCATTGTTGGAATTTCATTTTGAGATCCAATGCCGGCTTCTAATTTCGGAGTATCGATGGTGGGTAGACATGCGTATGGATGGGATGAACCATTATTGTGATTGGGCTTAACTTTAATATCGCAAGCGGTTGGAATTTGTAACTTGTTCTTGTAGCCGACACGTTTCTTCAAGCGGGTGTTCCAATAATTCTTTATTTCATTATCAGTCCGTCCAGGAAGTCTAGCTGCAATTGCCGCCCATCTGCGAGGAGAATTTAATCAAGAATCATACATGTACGAACTTATGTTCATGTGGTCCAAGTAACATACTTATATACATAAAAACGTCCTAATTGTATATATGCTTTCTCTATCTCTTTCACTCTCACAGATCTCATGCTCAAATTTCGCTTAATCATTCTCTGTCTGTCTGTCTGTCTCTATCTCTCTCACAGATTTCATGCTCAACTTTTGCTTAATCATTTTGATAGTAGTCATCTGTTAATACTAGCTTTCATATATATATATATATATAATTAATTGGAATATATTTATATACCAATTAATTGGAAGAATTTATATACAGTCGATGTCTCAATTTTTATGGCGCTTCATGACAAAATTGATTTCTGGCCAGGAATTGAGAAGTTAAAAATTGCGTTACCAAATGAATTTATATTCCAAATCTGTTCCAAAAAACATAGAAACAGAGAAATAGAAAAGTAGAAATTTATCATGCACGCCTTAACAAGGCTAGTCAATTCCCATTAAGCTATGCAATAATTGTTTCAGAAGCCATTGAACTTTGACTTTCTGGGAGTTATTTTTCATTTCTTTCTCTGAAATCTTTGAATACATAGATGTTCCACCTTTCTCCACTGTTTGAAGAGCATTCGCACTCTCTCTGTGCGTATTTAGTCAATGCTATTCATTGAGCCAAGGATCATATGAGACGAAGGGTTTTCTTACTCCACCACCTCCCCCCACCCCCCATTTAAAACAACAATAAATCCAGAAATACCTGCAGTCTATAGTGGAATCGAAAGTCTGTTTGTGACAAAAGAAACAAAGTGTTTTATCCAACGGTGATTCAAAATTTGTACTTTCTTTGCTTCGCAATGTTAAATAATTTTGCAGAGGTGATTTTTCTAATCTTTAATCAGATTCTTACGGAGGTATGATTGTGCAAACTTACTTGTTTCCGAGAAGTTGCTGCAGCTTGATAATCAGATCCTCCTCTTCTTTGGTGACGTTTCCATGCCTGATGTTAGGCCTCAGATAGTTCATCCACCGAAGTCTACAACTTTTCCCAGTTCTTGCCAAACCTGAGTCATTCACACACATATTTAAGACCAGGGTTGATATTATACCCAACGAAACCAGATACAGAGATCAGCGAAAAACAAGATCAGCACATGAATATATCATACCAGCAGGCTTGGGCATGTGAGCCCAGTTCCAAATGCCATATCTCCTGATATAAGCAGTGAGCTTCTGATCTTCTTCTGCACTCCAAGTGCCCTTCTTCACTGTTGGATCGCTGCTTTTGTTGGGTCTAAGAGGGCGTCCCACCATTTTTGAGCTAGCTTTTGACTTCGTGAGGGAAGAGAGAGTAAGTAATGCGGCTCTGCTTTAGCTCTCTGGCTTAAATGATAATGTCAGGAACTCCAAGACTTGCTTTCCATATATTTTTAGGGTTGGTCCTACATGTACATGTTTTCTAAGTTCCACCAAATTCAAAAGGTTTTCGCATTGATTTTTTTTTTTTTAAATCAAATTGAATTTCCAACCAACTTGTGACATGATGTCATTCGTACTGTTTCGAAGTAAAGCTTATTTCTTATTTGAAATTTCCGAACGACGAAATCTCCATTCTATTGGCTCTTAGACGGAGAATACTTTTTAACTGCGTATACTTTTGAAATAAATAGTCACTTACCATAATGTGAGATCTCATCAAGGGTTTGAATCCTAATATTTCATCTTCTCATTATTATGCTAGTTAATCCAATTTGCTTGTGACTTATATATCGATAAAAACACCTCAATATATTATGCTTCATATGTGTTGGCTTAATGAAGAATGCTATGAAATTTCCTCCCTGATGGTTCGAACATTAGATACAAATAAGGTTTTTTTTTTTTAAATGTTTATTAAGAATATATAAGAAAAAGGAGAGACAAGGGAATGACGCGATAGTAATGAAGCATCGGTTTAAAATATTTAAATATTAAGCCACACTTCTATCTACCATGTTAAAACTTTAAGAATGGTTGACAATGGTCTTACAAATTCTTGCATGGTATTAGTGCATGTGGTCTTAATTTCAAATATTTCCAGGCTCCTAATACAACATACATGTGATTTTAAATTAGTCAATAGTGGCCCCATAAAATCTTACACATTGCAAATTCATTTATGCATGTTGCTCCCTATGATCATTGGACTTGCTAAAACCTATAGTCAAGAGGATGAATTCTTAGATGTCCCAAATCATTTATTATATAGGTCTAATTAAGGTCTTTATCCGTACATTATTTGTATCTAATGCGTTAGGCTTCTAGATATATAGCCCTAGATATCGTTAATGCCCTATATTTATTTTTCTTTATGAGGAACTCAATCTGCTCTTGCTGGGACGCCCATAAGTCAGATCTTTTAGAATACGGTATGGCAAATTAAAAGAAACTGTCAACTTCAAACATTCACATTTTATGAAAATCTCGGAATAAGATGAATAGATGTGCATTACTATATAATGCAAATTATAATAATTTAAAAGAGCCAAAAAGGTGTTTGTTTTGATGGTAAGATGGTAAATGAGTTTGCTTCTCTCCTTATGGTTTCAGGTTCAAGCCTTGTTGGAGCACTCATAAAATTGTGAATGCACCTGGCCAACATGGGGAGTATGCCTTTAAGATCACCTAGGGAGGTGCCTATATTGAGTGAGACTATTTTTTTCATGGAAAATTGATGATTTGAAAAATAATTTTTTAAAAATGATCCTTTGTATCGATTGAAATAATTAATTAATGGAAAATATTTTCATTATTGATAATAATTTATGTGTAAATATTTTCATGAATGATAAAAATATCTTACATTGAATCAATTTTGTAGGTGATATAAGCAATCATTTTTAAGAAAATATATTTCAAATCATTTATTTTCTACGAAATAAACAAAGCCTTAATGGATGTGCTTGTGGAGTTTCGCCGGACTGACTAACAACTATATTTAAAGTTTAATATGTTAGAGGAAAGCGTGATTCAGTATTGTCTCTGTAAATGCTCATCATATGGTAGCATAAAATGCTGATTTTTCATATTTGGCTTCCATAAATGGTCTTTTTCTTTCTTAGAGCCATCATGAGAGCACAGTTTAGTCACATGGACAACTATAAAAGGTGAAACTACCTCGATTAGTTCATTCATCTAACAACAACTTCTTATAAATACTTTAACAGTTCATGCGGAATCCACCTCAAAATAGATGGATAAGTCGAAGGTTGGTTAGCAATTTTAAGTACGCAGTTTGGATAAAGTTGCTGCTTAGCCTAAAGGAGAAGGTTCAGGTTCCTTAGATGCTACTGGGTGTGAGGTTTTGTTGTTCTTTTATTTTTTTGTTGTTTTGTAAGGAAGGTTGTTTATCGCTTGGTTTTATAAGCTGCATCTGCTCAGATTGGCTTTACGTTGCCTTATGACATGGTATGTTGGATATGAAAATTGATTGTTCCACACCCGTCCTTTGCTTTTGAGCAATGAAGAGAGGTCCAATATGGCAAAAAACTATAGATGGAGATTTGTCAGATTTTATATGTTGGGGTGAGAGGAGAGAGTAACTCGTCAGAGGATAAATTAAGTTCAAGGGAGCTCGAGAACTTAAACACGTCAAAAGATAATTTAGATAGGTGGCATATATTGTATTCAAGGCTGTCTTTTCACCTTTAAATACTTAGGGTACATTTCAAAATCCCAGAATCTGAAGTTTACAAGGATCGTGTGTCCCCCTCAAGATGAAAGGAAACTGAAATTGTTGAGCGAACTTACTTTATGAGTGTAATGCCGAACAAATTATGTATATGGTGCTCACGAGAAAATAGAGATATATTTCAACATATGCATCGATTTATAGAGATATCCCCATTGGCCAGGTCATTAGCCTTTACTGTAAGTTTGTGATCTCTTTCAGTCATACATCATCATCCTTGGGAATGTATTGTTCTTTCATTAGTTCACCTTTCCTGACGGTTTATCTCATACCCAAGTAGCTACTCAAAATTGTCCAAATCATTTTATCTTTTGAAAAATATCTGAAGAAAAGGGTAGCATAAGGGCAACAACTTTCTGTATAATAATAGGGACATCTATCTATTATTCCTGAGAACTGTGAAATGCGTGACATTAATTAATACAAGTTTTTTAATCTAATTATCTATAGAGACGGAATAGCCAACTTAAATAAGTGAAATTTCAGATAACATGGTGCTTTAATTAATGTAATGCACACTTTTATTTTAGTCCGTCGATGACAGTGGTTATGTCAGAAAAGAATCGATTCTCTCTAATGTCTTTTTCCCCTGTCACATTGCATCTAATGACCAATTGGAGATGGATTCTTTCTAGCCCGGGATAATATACTGAAATCTAAAATCGAGAGAAAAGTTCGTCACTTGAAATGTCTAAACCCTAAAATGGTGACTAAAGCGAATCTTGCCAACAATAATCAAGCTGTTCATTATAAACTAACTGAGAAGCTTTTCTTTGGAGGAAACGAGACGAAGACAATGTGTGCACACATCTCCCAATAGATCTGGTCAATTTGCCATGAAGTATCAGCACTTATATTCTTTTTAATTCACTTTCGCAACGTGCGTCTGTTCCCCACTATCACTTAATCAATTAGCTGGTCCAATGAACAACGCAAAGGGACATCATTACGACGAGGTTTCACATAAATAATTGTCTGAGCATGTGAAGTGCTGCAATTTCTTAGGGTTTCACTCACAGGACAATGAGAATCTTTCTCTTTTCCGTTTTGGTCCCAGCACAAAGAGTATCATTCAATTATTTTCTTTCAGTGATTCTCCTCGTATGCGCACAATTACTAACAGATTTCTGCCCTAAAAGGAAGGAACCCGAAGGCAAAATCTGGAAAGAAGCTCAAGCACTACACGACTTATTATATATTCTTACTTCAAGTGGTTAATGTTTATTCGTCTTCGTTATGCCAAACTGAGAAATCTTCAAGAAATAGGAAGTGTAACGACAAGTTTGACATCCTCTTTTCTTGCCTATGTAGTTGGCTGATGCAAAGTTCAAACAAGGGACAAGATTAAAAAAAAAAAAAACTTCAAAGGTCAAGAAGGCAAATGTCTCACTAAGATAAAGGTCTCAGGGAATTAGGGTTCAAAGGTATAACTTCACACATAATAATTACAAGCAATTTCTTTTCTTTTTTTTTTTTTTTTTTTGTCAAGGTTAAAATATTTACAAGAAAAGTATTGCATAAGACCATGTCATCCTTCAATAGGATTTTATCGCACCCGCATCATTTTGTGAATATATTCGTTAATTGGTGTTAGTATCTCTAGCACTATTTTATACAAAACAGTACTGCTGGGCTAATCTATTAAACCTACCTCCATTAAACTTCTATATAATAATTAGTAGAATTGGTTAAGAGAATTACTCATGTGTCAGCTAGAGGTTTGTGAAGACAAGAGCTATCTTCTTGAACTTAGTAACAGGAAATCTAATCGAGGAATCGTATTGAGCACACTTCATAGAAGACTGGGTCAATCTATTGTCGTGAAAAGGGAAAATTTTCTTAAAGCTCAAAACTTTTAACATGTACTTTTGTGTAAAATATTTTTGCCATATGATGATTCTTGGAAATTTGGAAGGACAAGTCTTCCTTGACTTATAAAGTGGCAATGAGGGTGCTCTTAAGAAAGCAAGAAAGTTATTATTACGCCAGCTATGCCATTTTTTCTTGTCTATCTATTTATAAACTAGCAAAAGAGGGAAAATAAAATTTGCGAGTGCGAAAGAAAAAAATGGTACAAAAAAGCTTAACATAAGTAAAGAAAGAGACAATGATCTGCACATTTCTTTTATATTGGAAACATGAATTTCTAATTTATAAATAGGAAAGATTCAATTAGAGAAAGTGTAAATATGCTTAGGAATCAAATTTAAGATAATATTGTTTAATTTTAAATTATGCTTTTATTCGTATTAGGAGATCATCGTTAACGATTCATTGCAACAACTTACATGGGCTTCATCAAAGTATGTTCAGAAAAAGTTTGAGATTTTAATTCAATCGTTGGGTTTACATATATAGTAGAGATTATTGAAACTCAAATAGAAACAATGTTCATATATGTGCTTGATGCGCGACTCGTTGAGTTCATATATGGTTTTTTTTTTTTTTTTGTTCAAAAGTTTGTGTATGGTTTGCCTTGTAACTTTTTAACATTTCTGTCTAACATGACTTCTAAGTTAAACATAGATCAATGGTTTTTTTTTTGTTTAATGGTAACCGATGATTTGTTTGAGGCCCCTTTTGCTTACGCTATTTAGGGTCACAAGGTCCTCCAGCACTCGGTGGCGCCTTCGGACTTTAATGGCGACTATACCTCAGGGGAGACTAGCATAGAATCCCATCACCATGGCCCCTAACTTACAACGCTAGTAACCGCGGGTTTCGAACTCTCGACCTCGGCGACAAAGGTTAAGTTAAAAAGAGAAAATCTTATCTATTTATTATCTATATATTGTATACATAGAGTATAAATAATATATTGTCAAGTTACTATATCCACAAGATTTTATTGCTCTAAAAAGACAAGATTTTCGAATATCATCATAAATATTCTATTAAAATGTCTAGCGTATGTATATAAAAGTTGGAGGCGGAGGTAACAGATTAAATAAAGAAAATTAGATCAAAAGCATGTCGTATAAATTATCAACCAAAGGATATCAATGAATCAATAAACTTCCAAGAGAAAGCTCTTCAGGTAAGACACGTTTACCATAGCTCACTGATTAATCTTTCATGGAATAAAGAAAAGGAAAATCTGCAAGCAAAGAGGTTTTGCTAGGATTATATTATTTAATGAAAGCTATCTCGTGATAGGAGCAAATGGAGAATGGAGAATGAAATGAGCATGAAATTGGACTTCATCATCAATAATAATTGATTATTGGAAAAACCTGGAAGTGTGCAAAGGTTGTCCAATGACGTTGCCGATGACATGTAACCCAAACCATGCGAAAGTCATCTATGAGCGAAGCAGAGCGTAAGACATAACAAACTAATGCAACTTGTAAGCCTAGCTGGGGTTTTATAGAAGTTTACAAGGAAGACAACCAAACGTGGGTTATTATTATTATTATTTTTTCGGCCGTCAATGTTGAAAGCATAATTCCATAGATATATCGTTAACAAACAAACGAGAGAATTCATGATCAGAAGAAAGGCAAGTTGAGGGGACACTTGATTGATTAGGTTGGCTTTCAATTAATGCGAATTTAAAAATCTGTCAGTGCATACTTTCCGGGTATCTTCATAAATCTTGAAGTCACGCTTTTTGTCTCTAACATCTACAATTCATCTCAATAATGCAGATAAGTACTCATTGAATTTTAAAATAATATCACAAAAAACCCCAAATTATGCTTACTATGATACAAACACCCTGAACTAAATCCCCAAACTTATACCAATATGACAAATGTACTCTGGATGGAATTAAAATAGAGTGTACATATATTACATATGTATAAATTTTTTTGACACTAAAAAGTTTGAGGCATTTGTGTCATGATGAGTAAGTTTAGGATTTTTGGTAACATGAAAAAAAGTTTAAACTATTTGTGTTAGAGTAGGCAAGGTTTATATATATATATATATTTAAAGGCACAAAAAGTGTAATAGGAATTTCATGCTTTGGCACGATTTGAGTTCGATCATTTCTGATACAATGTTCAGTGTGTGTGGGATCCTAGATTTGTGAATCATGATTGAGGGGTGGTCGCCATCATTAGGCATCTTGGGGTGGCCGCATGGCTGTGAGATAGTCGGAAGCAAACATCTCTATCAGCCTAAGAAACACTAACTCCAGTATTATATAGCAAGCCCTTAATGACATTCTGTTTTTTTCTAGACGATATACAGGATATTAGAAAGCCTACAGTATCCTTCCAAATATGACATATGGGGTCGGCCATGTGTATCAGGTGTATTAAACACACGATATCTTCTAGTTTTCCTTTTCTCCGGTAAGTTAGTAACCCTCATTAGCACAGAACTCACATGGTCAATGCAAAGATACAAACCCATCAGACCCAAAAAAGAAAAATAAAATAAAAATGCAAACCCAGATTAGCTACGGGGCTAAAACTTTGTAAACCAGATAGTTACCAGCTAAAGGAAACTATAACAGACGTTGCATTTAGCAAAAAGAGGTCTTCATAGGCTAGCTTCAGAAGCTTTAACTGAGATATTACCCTTTCAAATGCAGAACCGCCTAACCGAAGATTAAATGAGTGTTGGAAAGCCACATTATAGCTTAGCTGTCCTCTGGAGGTTGAAGGCTTATTGACGCCTGCCTGGATGGAACGATTTCGTGTACTCATGATATAATCCGAGGTTGAAGTTTCGGATACATTTACAACATTGATGAAAAATAACAATGATAAAGAGACAAGAAAAGAATTGAGCGAGAAAGGGAAAATAAAAGACTTCTATATAAACAGACCGTCCCAAAACTCCTTTTACCGACGGTAAACAGAGACAGAAGAGACGAATGTAATCGGTTGGACAAGATTGTCTCTTCCTCTTAAAAAAGGACACGCTATGTTCTTAGGGAAAATCTAACGACATTTTCGAGAAGGGAAAAACATCAAAGTTGTGGCGTCAGGGAATTAACATTCGGCCATTATATTAATAAAGGTATGCTGTACAAGCGTGTGTGCTCTTCGAGCAGTTAATAAATGTACAAAATATAACAAATGCACGAACTAGCATGGACACTCGTCCATGCTCTCTATAAAATTTTTTATTCGATTTTGGATATGCGGGACATGTTTCTTTCTCTTGCACAGTCATATTAACTCATTTCATAAGAAATGACTTAGTATATTTCTCTCCTCACTTTTGGACTTCCTGACTTACCCTTTCGTTCTATACCTCACTCTTCCCTATTTGATGCTTAAACGTGCATAATTTTCTGAACCCCAAGAGGACATTATGAGAAAACTTCAAAAAGTTATGACTCACTCACTCCCCTTTGCTATTTAATTTGACAAAATGCAACTCGTTAATGAAGGCATAAAAGTGTTCAAGGTTATTCAAACTTGCATGGCCACTAAACAAAATTAAAGTACGAGTTTATATATGCTTAAATATACATGAAACAATTGTTTTTTTGTTTGAATCTAGATGTCAAAATAAACTATTATTTTCGTTGCTTCAGCTGGAAAAAAATCTATTTTTTATTGTCTTCCCCCCCCCCCCCCCAAAAAAAAAAAAAAAGATATTATAAGGATCCGAAATAGAGGGCTGATATTGAACCAAAAAATCACCTCAACAAATTATTCCGATGGTTAAAAGTGACGCCACTGCAGTTCCGTATTCTCCTTGATTAATTAAGGCTCGCTATGGTGAACGTTTTTTTTACTTTGGCACCTAAATATGAACGTGTTTATTTTATGTAACTTTTGAAAATAAAATCTTCCAATTTAGTCTCTATATAAATGACATGACCTTTGAAAACAAAATAGTGGTGAAACATGCTCAGCATAGCAACCCCAATTTCCTTAATCTAACATATGTTCATATGAATCCAAGAACAGAAGACGTAACTTTCATTCTCAATGTGTCCTCATTTTCTCCGTAAGTCAAAATTTGTTTCACTATCTAGCATGATGGTCTAGGTTGTCCGGAACTAGTTCCACTCAATATTCCATTATATATAATCGTCAGTTCAACATGAGCGTGAAACACAACACCTCCCACCGACCGTTCTCCGTTGTTAGTCCTACTTTCCGGCTCAGTTAAGTACTATCAACCTTGAACAGTCTTTGAATAATCACAACATCAAATTTTGGTCCTCTAGCGGCAATTTCTTGACCGGCCATGAAAATTCTAAGCACATAAACTTCTCGGAACTTTCGTCACCTACCTGTTGAATTCAGATGTGCCTGGAACACATCAACGATCCTATCCGTTTGCATACATTTAGAGGATGAAATGCACTCATTAGTTACTGGGTTTACCTTGTTAGGATGCAGATGAACTCCGTTCTTTTTTTATTTATCATGACATGGCATACCGAATATTCAACTCGTCGCCAGACATATAATGAAATTAAGTAGTCATGCTACCCATCTATTTATACCTATCTCAATTGACTTTCTCAGAATTATTGAGATTGTCAGATTTATCCTCACGATTTAATATTTAAGATAATATCTTTTAGGGGAAGAAGGAAAATTAATGGATTAAGATTCCCACATGATCGGGATGCCATGTTTTCAGTATGTAATAGATTATAGACAACATCCATGCGACTATCAAAGAAAATTTCCAAAATTTGTAATTTAAAAATTGTAAAAAAGGAAAATGCATCTATGAAAAATTCAAAAAGTGAAAGTATACGTTAGCATCCTAATTCTTATTGTAAAATCTAAACTCAAATATTGTACAGAGTAAAGAAAAAAGGGTCACATGCGTGGATACTCCCTAGCGACGAAGTAGTACCGATACTAATATTGATACATGACATAACACAACATGAGACGACATGAGATGACAACACGCCAATTCTCAAAAATAGAAAATTCTGACATATTGGGATACGTTGCATATTAATGTATTTTTTTTATAAACATAATAAATTATCATTTTTATCATTGTTTCAATCAAATTAATTTGATTCAAATTCATAAATAAATAAATAAATAAATAAATAAATAAAAAAAGAGCCTAGAATGAATTTATGCTAAAAAAACATAAATCCACAATTTGTTAATATCATTCATTGTTTCAATTTGATAAATTCAACTACATTTTATCCCAATAATCCATAAAACTTGGAGAAAAAAAGCAATCCATATTCCACTATTAATTTTAATATCTAATAATAAGTTGAAAAAAACAATTTGTATTTCACCATCAAATATAATAAGAAGTCTTTCCCCCTTTATTATTATTATTTTTTTATATTTACATTTTGATCATTCATTTATTGAAAATCTTCAAAATTGACCATGTAAGTACCGGAATTGCATGTCAGAATTCTAGGCTCGTATGTCAAACTATCTCAGGAGAATTGTTCATGTGTTGGATTTACCGACACCTGTTGACTACGTGTCAAGTGTCCGGCACAATATGAAAGTTTTTGGAAAGTGTAGGTGGTTTGCAGCCAAGCTTTAATGTTAGATGGACTTTAAAAAAAAAAAAAGTTTTGATTTTACCCCATTTGACTTTTATTTAACTCAAGATCTTTTTAAACTTATAATATACTTTTAATTCTTGCGATGAGGAAAATTTCTGGTGTCCTGTCAAATTCGTGGCGGGCAATGCGATCTATTTCTTCAAGGCTTCGTAAAGCCCAATGCAACAAGTTTCAGCTTATCTTAATGGACATTAATATTAGTTTAATGTATGCTATTGCTGAACACATGAAAGACCTCATAATTCTGGGGATTACATGTCAGTGGCCAGCGTCGTTACAAAACGTTTTACCCATCTGAACCTGTTTTTTGTTGATAAATCGAGGGCGTAGCCCTAATGACATGCACTTCTGAATATAAAATAATAATATTCCCCATTTTATTTTCATGATCTTCTTCCATTGCAGACTCACTGCTCAAGCTCTTAAGTCCCGCATGTTTTGGCTCAAACTACCCTTCTTATTTGATACCTGATGAATTCAAATGAAGTTACAAAAGTCTATAGTTTGCTGAGAGTAAAAAAATTTGGACATTAAGTAATGTCATATGGTAATTTGATTGTAGAGTTATACAATTACAAATCGAAGAAAGTTAGGAAATAAAAACTTGGAACTCCTTAAACTAGGATTAACAAACAATATTTTCTTTAATCAACATGCTTATTAACCTATTTCATTGAAATCTTATAAGAAACTTCGCATGCACAAAGAATTTTTACAAATCTTTTACTTACGATGAACAAAAATTAGACGCACTATCGATGAAACATGCTTGAATATATAATGGAGGTTTGCTTTTCTAAAGGGATTTTTGTAAAACTTTTGTAAAAAGAACTTGAATTTCGGGACTTTTTTCCATTTCACACTTTCGATTTTAACTCAACTCAAAGAACACTATACGAATTGTAGAGATTAACCATAGAAACTCCTTTGTAGCTCACAATTATTTGTTGTCTCTATATTGATGACTGAAGTGCAACAACTCATTAGTTGATACATACAGTTTCGTATAACACTCTTTAAGAAACACTTTGTACACCTAAGAAAGCGTTAAGTGCCTAAAAGTTCTATCGTTTAAACAATGTTTCCTATCGTTTCAACAATGTTTTGCACTGACTTATTATAAATAATGATTTGTCAAATCGATGTTTTTCAATCTTTTGCAACATGAGACAAATTAGAGAAATCAAGATAATTTTTCGATATAAAAAGTATTGCTTCAAAATAAACTGCACTAGAAGAGTTATCAACTTTCAAACAAAATTATTGCCACCAAAAGCTTGTTGTGACGGAACCCTAGAAAAGCCAAGACTGCATTGATCTTGTAGATCGTTTGTCGTGCTTGATTGTTTATACAACAAAGAAATCAAATTGATGATCATCGTTAAACAAAGAAATTTTTGTTTTTGATATTCTTTTTGAGAGAATCCAAAGAAGTCACGGACTGTCATATTGACTCAGTTAATAATTAAAGCATTTGCAACATATCTATCTATATATATATATATATATATATATATATATTAATGTGATGATGATCGTGGAGCAACTTATATTTCCCATCATTGAATATAAAAGCCACGTTGTAAAATGCAAAATAATCTATGTTTTCCACTAAAAAGTTGACCACAATAATTTGCTGTTGGAATGAAATAATTAACTTGATTATCATGAAAACAACATAGCTAGTGGACCACGTCTATTGAGCGATGCGAACGCATTATCCTCTGCTTTTTTTTTTTTACACCAAAAAAACACCTGAATGTATGGTGGACAGCTGTACTTATGTTGTTTGCAGAAGCTTTTCACGTCATTTTAGCATCTAGACATTTTAATAGACTAATCTCTTCGCTTTAAGTATACGGGAATATATCACGCAAAGGATGATGAATGATTAAGGATAAGATGGAAGGGATTCTTTGGAGATACTTTGATCACACGGAGAAAAAAAAAAAAGGCTTGCTTATGTTCTGGTCAGGATATTTGAGTATGGTGAAAACTTAGATTTAAAAGAGTAGGGGATGATTGAAAAAATAAGACAAGAAGAGACGCAAGGAAATAGTTTTACTTAATACAAAATTAAGCACGGAACTATGAAGAAAATCAGAGAGCCGATTCTATTTAGTTGTTTTATTGTTGTAGTAATAGCTAAAATCATTCACAAAATTAATTTAAACGCATATGAGATATAATGAAAAAGTATATGAAAAATACTATGCCATACCATAGTCACGAATCCATACATAGACTTATAAATTGCTCCAAATGTTGTTAGTTCACATATCTATAGATATATGAACTTTTTATTATCTAAAGATAGATTAATAGGATTTTTTATTAAAAATTTTATCAAAAAGTAAACCTGATTTTTACCAAAAAAAAAAAAAAGTAAACCTGATGAAAAGCTTTAAGGGTCTTAGATTCATCATATTCACCTTCCACCAATGGACATGTCTCGTTTGTATTAGTGATGGGTTTAAAGATTGTCTCTTTTATATTAAACCTGATGCTTTTCAATAAGTCTCTCCTGCCTATATATTTGTACGAGGATAGTGTCAAAGATGTTACATACTAAAATGCATCCTTTTCGAATAATAATTAAAAGGCATGTATACTAATGTGAGTTGTTTTGCTCTAACAATGGTTGTCGTTCGTGTATATGCCCATAGAACTTTTTTCACTATTTATGCTCGACGGAGAGAAAACTTCACTCTTCTTTTCCTGTTTGATTTTTTTTTTCCTATTTCATTTATATACGAGATGGCTGCATTCTTATTTATGTTTCGTCCTGATAGGATTTCGTGAAAGAAAAAAAAAAAAAACAAAGAAATCTGATAACACTGTACTATAAGTGAATAAGACCAGAGTCTCAAGGACAACTTATCTCAGATCCTCACATGTACTGAAAACTGCCATTTGTTTTTTTTTTTACAATTTTTCGAAAGTATATATTCTCAATATTAAGGAGAATCATCCCTCTTTGCTAATATCAATTATTTGAGCCCGTATTTGTGCAATTTCCTCTTTTTTTATTTATTAATAATTACTATTGATAAACAATACTAAAACGTCCAAAGTCCGAATTTGTAGACATACTATCTTGAAGCCAAATCCACGAGATTTGCTACTCTAAATACTCATCACCAAATAGGGTAATCTTTTATGGGAAGTCTCACACTTCATAATGACCGTCACAAGTGGAACTTCGAATTTTGAAGTGATAATTGACATATCAGGCTAGCTATTAAGGCCCAACAACCTAGGTGGCTTTATTGGCTTCCCGAAAAATGGGGTAAAA
The DNA here is from genome assembly GCA_017140325.1 of Eucalyptus leucophloia subsp. euroa. Classification (NCBI taxonomy): domain Eukaryota; kingdom Viridiplantae; phylum Streptophyta; class Magnoliopsida; order Myrtales; family Myrtaceae; genus Eucalyptus; species Eucalyptus leucophloia. The sequence continues at coordinate 771,475 of CM029471.1, read as the reverse complement.
TCCGATTACCAACATTTTAACTGGAAAATAGATACCGGTCATTTTTGTAGCTATAACTATGATTTAGATTCCATTCCACATTTTCATACCCATGAAACTATCAAAAACACAGTTCCACCGTCCGTCACTGCTGCCTCCACCGCGACCTTTGGTTGCTAGCCTCTGCTGACCGTCAACAATTGCCAGTCATTGGAGACAATCACCAACCGCCGGACTTTATTGCGGGTAGACAGACTTTGCCACCGTTCTTCAGTTGTCGGTCACGGGCAGCCAGTTGTTGTTCACAGTCGCCAATGAGAAATATTCTCTCGTTGTAGACCAAAATCTGTTGTAGTCCAAATAATTAAAAATGAGGAATGTGAAATTTAGAATGAGAATCTATTTGAGGATTTCTCGTCATGGAACTAAATGAGGCTAGAATTTCAAATGATAACTCCACGAATATTTTTTTATTCATTCCAAATTGGTTAATTTTAAGAATCCAGTTTGCATGGAGTTGTTTTTCTTCATGAAACGTGTGTAGGTGCATCCAAATTCACCTTGATCCTTGACAATCTAGGGTTCCTCATGAGATCCACATCATGATTCCAGATTTATTATTTTATTTGAATGAGCGTCTATATGCAGCCTAGCTTATGCCAAAGTTAAAATATTGCCAAGAGTCACAATTATAAGTTGGTGCATGGTCACAATTTTCTGTCGGATTAACAACAACTAGACAATAAAAAAAATGATCATTCCTTTCTCGGCATGTCTAATTTCAAAGCCTTATCCTCTGGTATGAGTTGTTTATTTGCAAGTTGCATTTGTTAATTACTAATGTTACCAAACATATACAGCCACTTTTGCTAAACTATATCCTTCCAGATGTCTTACTAGATTCGTTGCTTGTTGATATTAACAACCCATTAAAGTAAACTATCTTTAAATTTCCAATAAAATGCTTCTAGGTTAAAGTAGCCGTCCTTTTCAGTCCTGACCACATGTATTGTCCGGTAGCTCTCGGGTTTGAATAAACTCACGTGCATCATTGAAAAAACAGAGTTTACGCATCTCTAACAGCCCATTTCCAGATGTATTGATCCGCTTAAAGAAGCTCTGTTTACGAAGCCCGAATACCTGGGACAGAAGCTTACACACACACACACACACACACACACACACACACACACACACACACACACACACACATATATATCTGCTCTTTCACGGGTCAGAATCTAATCTACTTACCATTTCAAAAAAATCAGAGAGACCCAAAGCTATTTTTCGATATCGTAAGTTCTCCAAAAAATGCTTTATGTACTCAGCTGGAATATGCTTCTGCTTCCATAGAAGCAACAGTAAGCACACAAATAAACTCTCAAAAGAGTAATTTTTCAATTGTTTGAGATTGTATGGAAAGAAAAAAGAAGAAGAAAAAAAGAATATTCAGAATTAGCCTCAAGTACTATTCAAGAGACAAACTACCATTTAGAGGTCGCAATATCTATTACAATATTAGACCATGGAAAAATAAAGGTGGTGAACTGTTCCCTTTGGTACAATATTTTCCCTTGAAAGTTTTTCTTTTTCTTTTTTTTGTTAATATGCTTCTGCTTCCATAGAAGCAACAGTAAGCACACAAATAAACTCTCAAAAGAGTAATTTTTCAATTGTTTGAGATTGTATGGAAAGAAAAAAGAAGAAGAAAAAAAAGAATATTCAGAATTAGCCTCAAGTACTATTCAAGAGACAAACTACCATTTAGAGGTCGCAATATCTATTACAATATTAGACCATGGAAAAATAAAGGTGGTGAACTGTTCCCTTTGGTACAATATTTTCCCTTGAAAGTTTTTCTTTTTCTTTTTTAGGTTAATGAACAACATCGTAAGTTATGGTCAAACATATATAGGAGGGCAAACTCGTGTTAAGACACAAGACATGAGCTAGCACCTAGTATTATTTTTTTTGAAAGATGAAAATGAAAAAAAAAAAAAAGTCAGGAAGAGAGCAAAAATATGTAGCATCTCTTTTGTCCTTTAGACAATAGCATTCACTTAATTGTTAAATTAAGTTAAGTCAACAAATACTGCTTAATGCAAGGAAAACACATATTAAAAGCACCTTGCAGGCTTTGATAATAAAATAAGTGTCACCTTTACACCTCTAGTCTTAAGCTTTTGGATACGTTCGTATTTGTTCCACAATTTCTTCAAACAATTCAACATGTGGAAGCAAATCTTTACCCAATACGCATGATGTTAGAAAGTCTCGTGAGAAGTTAAGTTCCCTTTGTTTTTTCATCACTCACGATCCTATGGCTAAAGTTCAAATCAAACTTTCCTAACATGGGATGGGTTTCCTTGCAATTCAATTATGGGTCGGATTTCAAAACAATTTTGATTAACTTTGAGTCACCATCAATAAATCTCCATGTTAGTCAGATGTCCAACTTCACAAATCAGCAAACCAATAGGTTTTAACTTTTTTTTTTTTGGTCAATTCTACTTTAACTCTCACTCTCAGACTTTTATCCTGTCTTTTTTATAGAGTGTGAGAGTCAAGACTTATACTTGAAATTAAATCGTATTCACCCCAACCCCTTGAGAATGTGATGATTCAAACCCTCCACATTTTCCTTCTAAATTGAAAGGATGACTACTGGGGCAAACCCTAGTGATTAACAGGTTTTAATTGGCTAGCAAAAGTTAAGAGTTTGGAAGACCATTTAAGTGATTTATTTGGTTTGGTTAACCTAAATTTATCTAAACTAATTACCTAATTAGACTAGAAATTACTGGAGTTAATTACTTTGAATTGAAACTTAACTTCATTTGATAGTGAAACTATTTGAACCCAATCAAAACTCGATTAATTTAGTCTGAGTTCTAATAGTTGTTTAGTCAAATTCTAGTGCCTCGACTTACTTTCTTTATCATCCTAGTGATTACAGAGGAAGAGTAGATCCTTCTCGTATATCTTCCGCATTCACGCCTGTAAATTTAACTCGAAGCTCGGGGCGCACTCTTCATATCAATCTTGTGGATTCAAGATTTTATTTTTACAGTACTTTCACAAGACTCGAACCTAAGACCTTAAAGAGAGAAGCAAACACTTTTGTCATCTAGGCCAACTCCTTTTTGACTATTTAAAATTATCGTTATTTATTTTTTTTTTTATAAAGTAAGACACATCTGTTATCTTATTACAAGCATGTATTTTCGTAAAATGCGAATGTTTGAAGTTGATGAATTTTTAGACTCCATTTATTTTGTGAAAAATTTGACATTTTAAAAAAGAATGGGGTTATTTCCATCTCATATATGAGTGAATCCACTCATTGTTCCTTCTAAGAATGACGAAATCGGTCATAATAGTTTCCATATTTGCACATCTCTGATTAACTTACTCTTACAGCAACTTTCGTTCTTCCTCCCTCCTATCTTATAGCTCTCTTTCCTAATGAATTTTTATTTATTAATTGCATCTCTCTAATAAAAATATAAAGTCACTTTATTTATTATATTGAAATAACTTGCGTTTTTTCCTTACTATTGGAGAAACACTTTTTACACATATGTAAGACGCCATAGAAGTATTTTAAAATACATTAAAAACATTAATGATAAAAAGTTATTCACATCGAGGCATCTTGATATTTTAAGTAAACATTGCATGAATGAAATTTCATCGGCATTTTAACTGAAATTTGTCATATGCAAAGCTTTGATTTACTTAAATTTCATGTTCATGTTGAGAACGTAACTATGATTTTGTTGAGGAGAATCTTTAAAGATGATTTCTTTTAATCATTTTTCATCCGAGAAGCCATGTTTACATGATAAGAAAAAAGTATGATATTGATAAGCACGATAAAAATAAAAGTTTATAAACATGTGATTGTATCAATAAGTTTTTTTTTTTTTTTTTTTTGGTATGGTAAGAATTGTATTAGCTTTCAACCAAAATGCTATACAACAACAGTAACAAGGCACCAACATGCACTCAATATGACAAACAAGTCAAAAGAGTGAAAGGGTGCTGAGCTAAAAGGAACGAGAAAAGGGAAAACTACAAAGCAACAACCCTTGACATAGAAAATACAAAGGGCACACCCTCGGCAAAGGTAAATAAAACAAAAGCAAAAGCACGGCTCAATCTGAGAAAATAGACAGGCTGAGGCTCCAGCTCTGCTGCAATCTTCTATTGGTATGGGTATTAGCTACCTGATGGAACGTCAAAACCTTATCCCTAACAACCTTGTCAAAGTGTTTCTTCATAGCTGGCACGAAGGGAGTCCAATCACGAAAAATGATATTATTCATTTCATTCCAAATGATATTACATAAGGCTCCAAAAGCAAACCGAGTGAGAGTGATGTGGAAGGAATATCTAGATAAATACTTAATAGCTCACTGAAGGTTCCACGAACTATTCCGCCAAGCAAAATTACATCTAGAAGCCCAAAAAATAGCTAGAGCCCTAGTAGTACGACACCCAAAGAAAAGATGATCGATGGAGTCAGGATGACAAGAACAAAAAGCACAATTTGCATTAGAGATTCTGCCTTAGGTAAGAAGCATAACCCGAGTGGGCAATCTATTTCTAGTGATCAGCCACAAAAGAAATAGGTACTGGGGGATCAGTGACCTATTCCAAATCAAAGGGGCCTAAGGCATGGACCGCCCTCTCGGCCGAATGATGTCCCAGGCCGAAGCAGTAGAGAAGACCCCAGAGGGTGGCCCAGCTAATAGAAATGGTCGGAGTCATGATTAAGAAATGGTAGGGCCTCATTCTAGGAAGCAATCTCGTCCAAAACTCCGAATGCTGCACCAGAGAAAGACAAGTAATCAACAATTGAAGCTTGCCTAGGTAATATAGAGTGATAGATGTCTACATTAGAGAAAAGAAGATTTAAAGAGCCCCTCAGATGCCAATTGTCAAACCAGAAGGATATAGAGCGTCCATTTCCCACACGCCAACAAAAAAACTGGCGAAAGTCGTGTTGAAGGTCCAGCAATTTCTTCCACGACTAGGAGCAAAAATTTGGTTTAGCAACTAACCAAAAGTTCTTATTCTTCAGAAAGGTAGAGTGAATACATTTGCACCACAAGGATTCCTTATCCGTGAATAAGAACCATATGTGTTTAAGCATAGCTACTTTGTTGATTTCGCGCAATCTTCTAATACCCAGGCCTACTTCAACCTTCGGGAGGCACACATCATGTCACACCCCGAACCTCGAGCGCACCAACATCCCCCCATGGTTATGCAAATGCGACATTCCCAGGTAGTGTCACCGACTCCATTCATTTATTATTGCGCAAGCGGAACATATTATAAAACCCCTGACAATGAAATACGAGATAGAAAAGCAGGAAGCACAACCACAACATAACACTTTCATAATTTAACAGAATTACAAACAGAGGTTTACGGCCAAAAGTCTATAAAAGACCGGCTCTTAAAAATGAATTGTCCTACGACCTACAATTCAGACACGTTCTTCAATTCTTATGACTTCACCTCTATAACTCCTCAATGCCAACCAAAGCTATCTAGCCGCTCCGTCCACTAGGGACCTGAAATTGTAATTCCCAAGCCGGGATGAGACAATGTCTCAGCAAGTTCAACCCCCTAAACCCCTATTAGAAAGAAAATACGCCCAAGGGTGGCCTAGCCACATTATACAGAGAACTTACCTCGCGTCAATTCCTTCCTGCAGATTAGCACAATTTGAATCACACAATCTTAGGTAATAATAATAATTCAAACAATTGGAACGCCATCACTTTCATATAAATCACAATCGCACTTAGCACACATTCCAATTATTATTCACTGCCACACAAGTGCATAGTCTACTCGCAGTTCGGCTCTTTACTGACATTAATGCCAGGCATTGCCTCCCCCCCTTGGAGCGTTGGCTTCGTCATTACATCAACGGTATTCCCGAAGGAGCATGGATTCAGTTGGCCTAGCCTCTACTACGACCTGAGCCACGTTACGCTGTTGATGGCATTTCTAAATGAATAAAGGTCCAGTTGGCTTAACCACTACTACGACCCGAGCCTTTCAACCAGCACACGAAAATTTGATACCAATCCCTGGATACTTTACATTTCACTCACATGATCCAATTACGATGTTAACCATAAAAAAATCCAATTTCAATGCCAAACCTGACGCTTGGGTTTTTATGAATAAAATCCCTATTTATCACAATCAACACTCAATTTGCCACATCCATTCACCAAAATCAAATTTTAAATGCACAGCGGCGATCAGCACGAAATTCTGAGAGAATAAGGTCCCGACGAAATTTTCGGAATTTAATAAATAATTAAATTTATTCCAAAAATTAATTAAATAATAACATCCATACTTTTCGCAATCCACACTCAATTTATAATATCCAACTATCAATTTCAAAATCTGAATACACAGCAGCGATCAGCACGAAATTCTAAGCAAATAAGGTCCCGAAATAATTTTCGGAATTTATTAAATAATTAGTTTTATTCCGAAATTTATTTAAGTAATAATATTTTAATAATTTCAAATAAATATATATTATTAAATTATTTAATAATTCGGAATACTTAAATAAATCAAAAACAAATTCCTTTGAGTCACATCAAAACTTATATTAATATAAACATTCATTTAGCTATAAATTAAACCCACTTTAAGTTAATCAAGCACATTAATATAATCTACACTTAAATAAATTAAACTAACCACCTAATAACACTTAATATAAGCTAAACACACATAAAGCATCATTAACTCTCTAATCAAGGTTTAGTGAGCTAAACTCACCGGATTAGCGAGCCGAGCAAACGAAAACGACAAGATCAACGCGAGGATCGACTTTCCTCAAAGCGGGCCGAGCATCCAGGCTCGGGAAAGCGGCCAAAACGAGCCAAAATCGAGCTGCCATACCCATTTTCTAACTCCATGCTCATGGCTGGATGAGGCCGACGGAGGGCTGCTTCGGTGGTGGTACGGGCGGAGGAACGGCGGAGAAGGACCGGCGGGGCTTGGACGGGCGAGGTGGCGGCCAGGCGAAGCCTCACGGTGGCCGGAGGTGGGCTGGACGAGCTGAACAGCTCGCTGGAATGGCGAGCTGGGCGAGAGGAAGGCCGGGACGACGGCCAGGACGGCAATGACACGCTGGAGGCGCGCGAGCGGCGGACAGCACGCGAGGGGGTACGCGACGGTGGTCCGGCTAGATCGTGGGTTGCTCCGGTGTCTTCAGATCTGCTGGTGCGTCGAGCTGCAGCGGAGATGGAGGAGAGAGGGTAACGGTGGCGGGCTTGATGGTGCGAGCGGACGGCGAGCAGCTCGGCAGTGTGAGGCGGCGGCGGATCTCGCTTCGGCGGTGGCTGCGACGGCTGCTGGCTTCCAGTTGTTGGGTTTCAAAGCTGGAGAAGAAGATGGAGATGGAGAGTAGTCGCACGGGAGAGAGAGGATGAAGAGATGGAGGAGAGAGAAGGAGGAGCCATTTCTTTTTCTTTTTCTCTTTCTTTAATTCAACACAAATGGCCCACCATGACCTAAGATGACATCACACTCCACTATCTCTCAAAACCTTATTCCAATGGTTGCAATTCCATTTTTTGCCGGGGTCCAATTCTTGTACATCCAATTTCTTCAATTCCCATCAATTCTCTTCCAATTGAGTCCAATTGAAGACCATAAAATTAATCCGAAGTCATCACACTAAAATTCACATCTTCACTTGTCCATAGAACCAACTCAAGTCCCAAAAGCACAACCAAGGGTGGGTCTACTAATTTTCCGAATCAATTTAGCCATTCTTTGATTAATTTTGCCGAAAATATCGGCTTGCATGAAAATTTTTTCAAAGATGAGTCAATATTCCTAAATTGATTTGTGACACACCCAAACTTCCAATTTCTAAATTCGATCTCAATTCCACAGTTAATTTCACTTTGGCACGATACTAGCGCGACCCAATCTACCAGGTAGCCTTTAGAAATTTTCATGCATTTGACCTATGGTTGATCATCTCAAGCCACAATGTACATCTTTGAAACATTGGCGACTTTCGGTTGTCGGGGGTAATCTCAAGGTTTCAAATACGGACACAGGGTACCAAATTGACAGAAAAGTCGGTTGAGTGCTGATTGACAAGAATTGTGTAATTTGGTGGAATCACCCACACTTGATCATATGCCTTTGTCGAGTCGACCTATCTCCGATTTCTAATCGATTGTTAATTGTGTCGTAATGACCCTTGCAGATTAGCTCGGTCGAAAGATCGCTTCCTGGTCAAATTCTCGAGTCTGATGCATTATAATTTATTAACGGCTTCACCTGATAGACTAGTTTTCACATGAGTGGCTGACTCAAGGAAAAGAACTATATGTGTGCCAACGAAATGCCCGTCTCAAATTATTGAAAATAGAATTGAAAATTGGGATGTCACACATCATTCCAAGCGACTTTGGCACCTCCCATACCTACATCCGAACCATTCCAAAGGAATTGCCGCATGATTTGTTCAATTTTATCAAGTACTAACCTCAGCAAAATAAAGATGTTTTCCTAAAAGACCTGGGTGGAATGGAGAATTGACTTGATAAGTTGCGACCGGCCCGCAAAGGAGAAAAAACGATGTCTCCACAACTGCACCCTCGACGTGATTATATTAACCAAAGAAGAGTAATCGGCCTTTCGTAGCCTAGATGAAATTACGGGAACTCCTAAATACCAAAATGGCAGAGAGCCCTCCTAATAACCAAGGAACTCCTTAAAGAGGTTACGAGGTTCAGGGGAAACTCCAGAAAAGAAAATCTCACTCTTGTGTAGATGTGGAATTAGGCCACACCAGTGAGAGAACCTATTAATACCGGCCTTGAGAAGAGATAGGCATATTTGCTTCAATAAAGATCAAGACGTCATCCGCAAGGAATAAATGAGATAGCTGAGTCGGTTTGCACCTCCAAAAAAGCTTGAAAGTAGGTTGGTTGGTTTGTAGGTTAAGAATGCCTGTGAAAATCTCCATCACCAGAGTAAAAAGGTAAGGTGACATGGGATTGCCTTGTCTGATCCCTCTTCCACTAAGAAAGAATCTGTGAAGCTCACCATTGTATTAATAAGTTGTTTATGTTGGAATTTTTTCAAAATGCTACCAGACATTTAATTCAAAAATTTGCTCGACAATGTAAAAAAGAATTACATTTCTTGGAAATTTCTCTCTATGACAAGACTGATTTCTGCAGAAGTATAATCTAAAAATAAAGAAGAAACATAGAGCCTTCAATATGCCTCTTTAATAGACATGAGATACCCATATTAGACAAAATCAGAACATGTCATATTCTTAATTATGATAACTAGATCCTACATCAAAATAGAAAAACTAACAAAAAGGAGAATGGAAAATTTTGGGGCCACTGCGAATTGCAATTAAATGATTGACGCCAATTATATTTTTTTTGTGAAAATGGGGCGTGTTTTGTCTTATTGAGGGTGGAAATAGCATTTCCCTTCTGTAAAATATTTTCAAAAATTCATTTTTAGATAATTGACAATATTCATGTGATTGAAATATGAAAATAAATAGGAAATTATTTTCCTTCGCTTTTAGAGGAAAATTTACTTATATTTTACTTAAAAAATGCACAATTTGTGGGATATGAGATTTACACATGTTATATCATCAAAAATCAAATAAATTTTTATTGATTGATTTCATAATATAAGCACTTTTGTAGATGATAAACAATTTCTTTCTTTCTCTTATGGAATTGGAGCTCGGATGCATCGGTCCTGAGCCTAGCCCCTAGGGTACTAGGGTCGACTGAGGGGTTTGACACCCAGTCCCTAGTGACCTAGGCTTTGCCATTAGGGTCTTGGGGACTTTGGCATGATCGCCCAAGACTTGAGCATGAGTACCAAGGTTTTTAATTTGGTATTGAGGGGCTTGAGCTAGGGGTCTAGGGTTTGCCAAAGACCTCAATTGGGGTGTTGGTGACTAGGCCTTGGCCTTGAGGGGCTTAAGCCTCACCCCAGGGTCTCGGTTCTATGAGCTGAGATTTCTCAAGCCCAGCCACTCGAACTTGAGCACAATTGCTAGGAACCCTAGCCCAAAGTTGATGGGTTTGAGCCTAAGCGCCAGTGGCTAGGGTGTGGAAGCTAGGTAGCCAAGCATGGTAAAGATAACTAACACTTGTCTATCTAGCAAATTCCAATCATCTTGCTTTATCTAATTTGGTTTCTTTCTAGCCAATGGAATTCAAGCACGGCCACTAGGAACTCTAGCCTAGAGTTAATGGGACTGAGCCCGAGTGCCAATGACTAAGGTGTGGGATCCAAGTAGCCAGACATGGTAAAAGATAATCAATGCTTGTCTATTGAGCAAATTCCAATCAACTTGCTTAATCTAAATGGCTTCTTTCCAGCGGGAGTAAAGAATTAATGTTGCCAGAGTTCAAAAACTGCACTGAACAGAGCGATGGAGCTTTCCGAAGCATTGCAGGTTGGAAAGAAATCTTCAGATATAATTTGAAGTCAAAGCCATTCAAACCTTTTCAATTGCTACTTTTTTGACAATCCGATAGCTAGCTAATGAATGGTTACTGAGATAGGAAACTCATCATCTCACAACATGCAATAATTCTAAAAGAACGCCCATGGAATCGTGATTATAAATTTATCATTTCTCCACAGAACTCGAATAAATCCACTACACAGAAATGACAACCCTGATAATCGATTGCGGAAAACACAATGCTCGTTACATTATTTCACATTCTTTTGAAGTTAAAGATGCATCCTAGATTTATTAAATCTGAAATACCATCCTTAGAATGAACCACACCCTTAACACGAAACTACCAGCAATCATATGGCACCTCTTCATCTGCGTACAAGTGCCCTCAGCAATCATCATTTTCCCCATAAATCCATGCTGAAATCTTCACAGGAATCGCTGTGGTACACGAGATACTGCTGCATGCACACAAGGGCAGGGTCTGTAGCTCCCGAATGCATGTACGTGCCACAGAAAGTCTCTACAATTTCAAAATCTCTCAGCGGAAGAAATTGTTCCCACGAGCTTTCTTCTTCTCCAATCACGCTGCATGGTGAATACCAGCTATTCTGCGAGGTTTTGGCACCACAGTAAACTCCACAAGAGGTGTAGAATCTATTTGCACTCACTGTCAGAATTTCATTTGGTGGTACAACGTAGGGATCTAATTTTGGAGTATCAATAGTGGGAAGAGATGCATTTTGATGGGATGAACTGCCATTGGGATAGGGCTTAACTTTAATATGACATGCGGTTGGAATTTGCAACTTGTTCCCATAGCCGACGCGTTTATTTAAGCGGGTGTTCCAATAATTCTTTATTTCATTGTCAGTCCGTCCGGGAAGTCTAGCTGCTATGCCCGCCCATCTAAAATAGGGAAACTCAATCAAGATCGTACATTTCTCTACAAGTAAAAACTTACGCGTGCGCGCGCGCGCGAGAGAGAGAGAGAGAGAGAGCAAATATGTCCTTATATTCAATGTGATTAATTTGAGCCAAGGATCATACGAGAAAAAAGGTTTTCTTACGAACAAAAAAAAAAAAAAAAGAGAGAGAAAAAGAGAAAAAAGAAAATAAACAAGCCAAGACAACAATTAATCAAGAAAATACCTGTAGTCTATCATTGTCGAGTCAAAGTCGTTTGTGACAAAGGAAATTAAGTGTTCTATGCAACGGCGGTAAAAAAGATCTAATATTTTCCGCTTCGCGAGGCTAAAAAAATTCGCAGAGGTGATTTTCTCTAAATATAGTCACGTTTTGACCGAGGTGATGGTTGTGCGAACTTACTTATTTCCGAGAAGGCGATGCAACTCGATGATCAGATCCTCCTCTTGTTTGGTGATGTTTCCATGCCTGATGTTAGGCCTCAAATAGTTCATCCACCGAAGTCTACAACTTTTCCCAGTTCTTGCCAAACCTAAGTATTCACACGCATATTCAAGACCAGGGTTGATAGTATTCCCAACCAATCCAGATACAGAGATCAATGGAAAACAAGATCAGCACACGAATATTTCATACCAGCAGGTTTGGGCATGTGAGTCCAGTTCCAAATGCCATATCTCCTGATATAATCAATGAGCTTCTGATCTTCTTCTGCACTCCAAGCGCCCTTCTTCACTGTTGGATTGCAGTTCTTGTTGGGTGTAAGTGGGCGTCTCACCATTTTTGAGCTAGCTTTTGACTTCGTGAGGGAAGAGAGAGAAGAAATGTGGCTGTGCTTTAACTCATTTACTTAAATCATGTTCTCAGTACATCCAAGATTTGCTTTCCATTTATACATGGGGTTGGTCCCACATATACATCTTTTCGAAAGCCCACTTGTTTCAACAGGCTTTCGCTTTGGTATTTTATTTTATTTTTTTTTTAAAGCAAGTTGGTTTTCCAGGCAACTTGTAAAAAGAAAGACATTTTCACTGGTCGGAAGCAGTTGACTGGCGTAAGTTTTAGCATTTTTGGAAACCCTCCGCCTAAGAGCCAACTGCAAAAAGATTCCAGCGCTCATAATATTTTAAGAAGACATGCTTGATATACACAATGCTTTCTGACTTGCGTATGCCTCTGAATTAAATAGTCACATATTTCACCAAGGGTTGGAATCTTACTATTTCACAGTATGTTTTTAACTTAGTTAATCCATCTTGTTGATATATTCGCATCTGGATATTGTGCTTCACACGTGTTAGGCTTAAAAGGAAAGAGCGAATGCTTAGAAGTTTTTCCCCGATAGGTTGGACAATTGAGACATTCGATTTTGTTGTACATTAAAAATATGTAAGGAAAACGAGAGAAAAGGGATAGTAAGGAAGCTTCGACTACGCATGTCTCTTCCTATGATCATTGGACTTTCTAAAACCTAAAGTCATAATGATGAATTCTTAAATGTTCAAAATCATTCATTCTATAGGTTTAAATAAGGGTTTTATTTGGAAATTTATTTGTATCTGATGACTTCCGCTTCCGGATATATACCCATATATCTCGTTCATATCTCGTGTCAATTTTTCTTTTTAAGGAACTCAAACGACTCTTGTTGGGACGTCCATAAGTCTGATCTCTTTACTTTATGGTAAAGTTTTTTTTTTTAAAAAAAAAAAAAGTCAACTTAAGACATTCACATTCAATACCGTCTCTTATGCTTGTCCAATGTAAACATTAAGTGCTCATTATATGGTGGCATTAAATGCCATACTTGTCATATTTGGCTTTCCATAGATGGCCTTCTCTTTTTAGTCACATTGACTATAATGAAATATCAAACTTCCCCGATTAGTGCAGTCATATAGCAACAACTTCTTACAAATACTCTAACAGTTCATGTGGATTCCAACTCAGAAATGAATAGGTCCAAAAGTGGTTAGTAATTTTCAATATGCTGTTAGGATAAAGTCGCTGCTTGGCCTAAAGGACAAGGTTCAGGTTCCCTAGATGCTGCTAGGTTTGAGGCTTTGTAAAGAAGGTTGTTTCTTGCTTGGTTTTGTTAGCTGTGTTCAGATTGGTTTCTTTTAGATGGAGATTTGTCAGAT
>CM029471.1:600000-757800 GCA_017140325.1 Eucalyptus leucophloia subsp. euroa | reverse complement strand
TAGAGCATCAAAGCTTGTTCTACCTTATATTCGGGTTGAATTGCGAGCCGTTGATTTTGATTAAGGATTGAAAACTATATGGTAGAACGAATAGACAACGTTAGCTAAAACTTAATTTTTTCGAAGGTCATGGTGTGGTCCTTTTAGGGTTTCTCGTGCTAGAAACATGTGGAGAATTAGACTCCATGTTAAAAGTTCTCACTTCCATAAAGTTAAAACATTAATCGCTTGATCCATTTTTTTTAATGTTAACCTAATTTAATCATGGAATAACTAAAGAGAGACTTAATTATACTCTTAAGACAACCATTAGCTCTTGATTTCGTATCATGATGACAAAACACCGCAACATTTAACATCTCAAATCGGTGCTCTCCTTCCTCTATGTTTGTTTATTTTGTTTTAGTTGAGAAAATAAGTAATAAATTATTAGAATGCAAAAAAAGAAAGTAGGGGGTTAATACACACCCAAGAGACAAAATTAGTCAATAATGTCGAATAACTACAAATATACGTATATTTACATATATATATATATATATATTAGATTGAAAAACTGCAAAATAATTAATTGAGATGGAATTTTTTTCTTTAAATATATATAAACCGGTCTAGTCCCTGGGTAGGCATGCGGGCGGTTCTACCTTTAAACCGGAACTGTACTAATACTCATCAATTCTACTAAATTGGAACTAGACGGGTCCCCATGGAAAATGCTAATTCTAGTCCGGTTCCGGGCGATTCTCGGTTCTTTTACACTTCTACTCACCAAGGTTAGTCGGCCCCAGGGTCATTCGAGCAATCTTGGTCAACTCCCAAAATTGGAATTAACGCTTGCTTGTTGATAATCCGTAGTATTCTTTTCTTTTTAAGCTTCAACTTTTTAATTTTTCTGCAATTTTTAAATATGATTGTTTCGTGTTACTGAAAAAATTACAAAAACATGCCTCGTCTCCATTGCATCATCAATTAATGGCGATTTAATGGCCATCGTACCTTTTTTAGTGAAAGTATTAATTTGAACAAAAATATAATAGGGATAACATTGAAAAAAAATTGTGTATAAAGTCATGATTGAACAAATGAGAAAAGTATTGAATCCGCGGTGCTATAATTATTTCTGGCGATAAACACATAAAACTTTAGAACTCACCGCATTGGCGACTGCTGACTTGACCGCTTTCATGTCCTCTAGCCAAAACCTTGCCGTGGCCAGCTTCCTCGGCCAGAGTTCCACCCCTGCGCCGCTGCTCAGCGGTGTCTTCCGGTCGCTCGCCCACATGCTCCGCAGCATGAACTCCACCACGAAGACCAACGTGAACCACACCACCCCAAAACCCTCATTACCGCCTTCCACCACTCGCCACCGCCCCTCCTCCTCTTAGCCGACGATGGAGGACGGATCGTCGGCAGCGCCTCAGGGTCGTCCACCCGCCGGCATAACACCAGGAACATCGACATTAGCGAGATCCCATCGCCAAGTGCGTGGTGGATCCGGAACACCATACACCGTTGGGCCATCAGGAGGTGGACGTCCCACAGGGGCTTGTCGTCGCCCAAGAACCCCGGCAAGTCGGTGGACAGGTCGACGAGGTACTCGTTGACAGCTTCCTCGTCAGAGAGGCCTTCAGCGATGGGCCCATAGACTGGGATGACATGGCGATCAATGTCCACGCAGGTCCTCCTCCAGTGCTCTCGGCCTGCAGAGTCCTGCACCAAGAGGCTGCAGAACCTGGGGTGCGTAAACATGGGGGAGCTCTGGATCATCGACTTGAGGGCATCGACATCGAGGGGTTGTTTCATGCCGATGGCGCAGTAGATCACCAGGTTCATCTCCTTCTGGAGGACCAGGCGCCCCGTTGGTGTCAGGGGCTCGTCGTAGCCGTTCTCTGGGGATCCCATACCTGCGGGAAGATCGAAAAGGAGGAATCTTCAGTACTGTTGGGATGGCGAGAAAATAACGTCAGTGCCGGCGGCTCGTACGAAGCTATTACTTCTGGAATGGATAAAAACACGAATCAGAATCCAAAGGAGTAGTCCAAAAATCGAAACTCTTGTCCGTGAGGTGGAGAAGGGGGAAGGAGTGCGAGAGTGTTGGATCTGGAATTTTCAGGCGAGATTGCGTGAGGCTCTCTGGCATCTTGAGAATATATTGGCTGCACCTGCCGAGAGACTTTAGCTGGAAGAGAGGAGAGAGAGAGAGAGAGAGAGAGAGAGACGATATCCACGTGCGGTTTGTCTTCACGCAGCGAGAGCCGCTGGTGCGAGCATCATTTCGCCAAGCATTTATTAATTCGATGGTCTCTTTCTAAAAAACGACAGCTAAAAGAGGCTCTAACACTTGCATGAAAAGGTCGATTACGTCGGCTTGCAAAAGAGTCTGCTTTGTGAACCTTTAAGCGGGGTAATTAAAGATCAAACCATTCGATAAGATTCCAGATTTCCAATTGTTTTGTATATGAATTTCATTAAGTAAAAACTAGTCGGTATCTCCTATGTCATCCTCTTTGTATCTAGAATATTGTATCCAATGGACCATTTGGATATTGGTAATCTTTCATGGTCTTGCTTTAGTTAGGCATATCTATACGCTATAGGATAAATGGTGCCGTATGCTCGATTGTAAATAGTGAAAATGAAGATCTGACCACCTCGTCCTTTCGTCCCTTAGGATTTTCTTTTGTTTTCAAGACTCATATTTGTATTGAATGCACAGGACGGTAGGTAACAACTAACTTTTCAAATCAAAACAAGCCAACCCAAACTCAATAGTAACCATCATTAAAGCCGCATTTTGCCGTTGGAAGTTGTAGTCAAGATAGGACTGGATAGACTACTGGGATATAAAATATTTTGCTGTCTTATCCACTATTTAGTTAATAGTAATAATAACACCAGATAGTTTCATACCATATTATGTCCGTTATTTGGTACAAACTTAAAAATACATAAATTGTAAGAATCTTTCACAATTCATAGTTTAAAAACATAAATGTACAGACAAAGATAACTTCCATCAATCATCATGATTATTGTATTATATAAATCTTAAACAGTAAATGAGCTTTATCAATCAATCCATGATTATTGTACTATCTAAATATGAAATAGCGAAAGAGCTCATTGCAGTATTCTAGATCCACACATTCAACTATAATAAGAAATAAATAAGCTCCAGTAACATCGACGCGGTACATCTACTAGCAAATGCCAAATCTAGTAAGAAAGGAAACTCAATCATTTAACTTTGCGACTCCAAAAGTATAGTGCTTTGACTCTTTTGTCACTTTTGTGCACCTTCAACTTGAACCATAGAGTTAAGGAGCTGAATGAGTTTTGACTCCCTTGCTGCTTTCATTGACTTTTAACGTGAACTAAAGAGTTATGGAGGAAAATGAGCTTCAATTCTCTTGTCATCTTCATGGAGCTTTGACATGATCCAAAAACTACGAAAGAATTGCAAAGTTTCAACAAAACTCAGAGATACAGAAGAGAAGGAGATGGAGAGCATAGTTTTCTTTTTCTTTAAACTCTTATTGCCCCTTTTTTTGGCGAAACTGGATCGTGATGAAATATCTTTCACCGAAATTCATCTTCGATTTTTATTTAGAGGAGACGAGTTTGTGGTGATTCCGACAAATGTTGTATCAATGGAACAAAAAACACATATACTTCAATGGAACTTAATCAATGATATGATGATATAAAAATTTTTGCTAGAATTTAATTGACAACACAATGTGATGATAAATATACAACATCAAAATTTAATCAACGACAAAGATCTATAAACTACAGTTAAAGTACGGAAATTGAAAGATATTTATATAGCAGAAAAGATAAGTCGCATAAAAGTAAAAATGAAAATAAATTTGCAAGAGCATTGAGTTCTTTAATCGATTGATTAGGACTTACAAAGAATAGGGGGAAATTGTCCAAAAAATTCTAAATCTATTATATGGTAGCCAATTCAATCCTAAACTTTCGGTTGTGTTAATTTAGTTTGAAACTTATTATACGATAGTTAATTCAATTTGAAATCTTTTAATTGTATCAATTTAGTCATAACCTTTTGACGATTTACCAATTTAATCCTAAAGCTTTTGATAAATTATAGTTCTTTTGGCTAATTTTGATAGAAAATCACCGATGTGGTGGTCTAGTCAATGCTAGTCTTCCTACGTGATAGGGCTGGCGCCGATGTGAATGATTTTAAATTTAAAAAAATCAATTTTTTTTGTTATTTTTATTGATTTTTTCATTTCTTTCCTTGCTTTTCATTTTAAAAAGATTAAAAAATTGTTCATGTTAGGCTAGGTAGCGCCACAGAGGACGTTTAACATTGACCAGACCGCTAGGTCAACAATTCCAGGCAAAACTTAGCGGAAAAACTATAGTGGTGATGCATTAAAAGAATTAGGACTAAATTGGTGCAATTGTAAAGTTTAGGATTGAATTGGCAAAATGTCAAGTGGTTTTTGGACTAAATTAGCAAAATTGAAAGGTTTAAGACTAAAGCCATTGTACAATAAGTTTATGATTTTTGGACAATTTTTGCAAGAATATGGTGTGGCTATTTATAACCCATAGTCAACGGTTACAATTTTTGAATTAAATAAAATAAATAACGACAGTTTTAATAAGTTATGTTATTCACTAATCCCTATCATCTAGAACACTTATCCACATGAAGTTATAAAATCCCTAAATTTGCGACAACAAAACATATCTGCAAGGATAAACCATGTTGAGATGTCCCATATGTCGAGATGCCCAGAAGTGTTTGGGAGCTGGAGTAAATAAGATGATGCATGCTCATGAATATACATATATACATGTTAATAAAAAACCAAATGATACTGATGTATCAAGAAATTATATGCCATAAGTGTGCATTGAATAGGTAATAACCATGCACTTGTGTGAGGTACTACAAGAAGGTAGGGTGTATGTTCATGCCTTGATTATGTTGCTCCGAATGTTTATGATTGTTATGGTAGAGCGGGTGTGAAAGTGAACTTCTATTTTAGACTTAGAGATTTCACTTGTTGGACTTTGACTCATTCATTTACTTTTCAGACATGTAAAATGGCCATTCCCCCATCGGTGCTTTTTGGAGCCCCATCACACATTGAGTATGATTATGAGGAGGTTGTATTGTCTGCTATGGTTTTTTTAATATATATCAAGTGTACTACTACGTATGGGTTGACGTAGGACTTGCAAGTGGATCCCTCATCAGTATGTAACACAACACATGATCTTCGATGGTGATTGGTTGGGATCGCTTAGAGGCTTTGATGGTCCTCTTGGTTACATTGCCAAGGAGCTGATGTTGGGGGAGATTATCGATTATTGGATGTTGGATTGATGTTGTACAAGTAGGCTTTTGGAGGGCAAGGGTTTGGTGGTGGAGATAGGAGTTACTGAACCCTTCTTGGGTGTTCTATATTATGAGGTGTTTGTAAGTGATGCATTGTACATTAATAAGTATGTGAGGTCATTACATGACTTGTTTAATTATTTCGTTATGCCTTTGCTTGCGAATAAATTAGTAAGAAAGAAAGTAATAAGATACATGTAGTGCTTGATGTATCTAGGGTGTCACAAGGGTCAACGATGACACAATGAAGGTGAGATTTGAGAGGCGAGGTGAGAGCGAGAGGCCTACAACGTGAGAGCGAGAGCTAAGGCCTATGGCAAGTTGAGAAGGCAAGGCAAAAGTTGAGGCGAAAATAATTTTCAAGTTTGAATTTGTACATTGTAAATCTGGATTCTTCAACTTCATTATTATTTACTTATTTTTTTATTTGTCCCTTTTTAATTTTTTCTATTCTATTTATTTTTTGAATCACTTCCATCATTGCCTAATAAAAATTATTAAATAATAAATTATACTAATATATTCAAAATATGTAATAAATATAAATACATTTATACATAAAAATCAAATTCTCTTCCGATATGTTCCTAAAAAGGTCTGATTTGGGTGAATTCTTCCCCTAGCTAACAAAGAGATTTAAGTTGAATTTGCACATTTGAAATTGAGAACAATTTTATAAAGAAATATCCCACTTGTTTCTTAAGAAGCGATGGGAAATATACTCAGTATCATCTCATTGAATAGTTGGCTCAACTACTTGTTATTTTAATAAACCCCCTTACTTCAATTGGTACCTTTCCATGAAAAGCAAATAACAAATCCATATTTTAACTAAGATTTCGAATACCTATTGCTAATAGAAACAATTTTTTTATAGTTATTTTGAATTTTTTATATTAGAAATCAAATATTATTTATATTTAATTATTATTTTGATTTTATTAATATAATAATTTTTTATTCAAGAAAAATAGTTTTTGTACCATAACGTGAAATCATATCCATATTTATCCCATCTTCTTGTGGGATATTTTTATCTAGTCATATCCCTCTTATTATCTAACTTTATCTTGTATTAGACAGGATTCAAACATCTAATAAGATAGATTTTATTTTACCATGACTTTTGTCTAGACTACCAAACATTGTCTTACTAGTTATATCACAATCAAAATGAGTCTTGAAGTTCAAATAAGGCTGGGCCGCTAGAAAGAGAAAAATTTAATGCTTGTATCCTACCTACAAGAAATTAGGCACACTAATTCTACTATTATTAATTTGAAAAACTTATGAGTCTTCACCACCTATATATATAAGTCATTTCGAACCGTTCATGAAATAATTAGGTCTATTGTTAGTATAAGAATAACAATTTGTAAGAATTCGATTCACCCGATCCCCAAATTCGCTCATAACAAATCCAATTATCACCGCAAGGACAATTTTTTGGCATTGTCCTTGAACTTACTAATGGTGGTTTAGAAGATGAACTTATCATATGATGATTACGTGTGCAAAAGAAACTCGCATAAGGCCGTACTTATATTTGCCCTTGGTCGGCAGTCATATATGAGGCCGGATCAGCATCATACAACAATGCTAGCTTCGAGTCAAAGTGATCCATAAATTTGTTACCAAAACACTACAATTTTCACTTGAAAGACATTGAAGACCCGAAAGCCCCTTCCGAAGCCACACGCAGTCAAACCTTGTTTTGATAAAAATATGGGAAAAAAATTAAAATATTTGTGGAGCAGTTGAGCCATCTATTGTCAATGCACGACTGTTGTAAACCCAAAAAAAAAAAGTTAATAACTTTTTATGTTAGGTATGCAAGATCGATATAAATATATGTTAATGTAATGTGATCAAATATAAACATAAGTGGACATTCAAATAACAAAAGCCTATCAAATTCTGATAATGAACCCTAGCTTTATTTGCTAGACAATCGAGTCAGTTCTACTTCATTGCCTTATTCAATCGCATGGAGCCCAATATGGAGTGGGTAGATCCGAACTCGAGGAATACCTAACTTATTTCATCGATCAAGTAAGACATAAGACCAGAAATTCTGATCGATGGCCTAAGATACTCACTTTGTCCCAAAGAGAACATCATATAAGTGGGATCAATTTTTCACACATGCATAAGAGCTACAATACAGATTTTCCCTCTAACATCGCAGAATGTTTCCCTGTTTGTTTCTTCAAGGCCAGTAGAAGCTGCTGCTGTTTTCGAGCAGCATCCTCAAAGCACTCTTGGCCAGAAAATCAGGTCAGGGGATGATGTCATTGGCCACCAGAATCTGCATGTGCCTTCCTAAACTTCACCATGGCATCGTGAGTGCCTGCATATGCCATCAGAAACACCCCACATCAGTCCTGATAAGATTTCATTCCAGATACCGCAGAAAAGAAGGAAAGAGAGAGGATGAGGCGCGAGTATTTTGGGCCTTACGTAGGAAAACCCGAGGTGTTCACCCTTATGTACGTGATGGGGTTGCCCATGGCCGCGATCTCTCCTCGCGCGGGCGAACACGTTCGAGATGCTGAACGTGGGTGTTGCAGAAGATCCTGTAGTTGAGCAGGCTCGGGGCCTACATTAGCAAAAACAAAGATAGATTGCGCGGTAGTCAGCATATTGTCGTTCTGTTTCCTAGATTGCAGAAGCGCGAACTTATCCTTACACGTGCTCCTAAATAAGTCGTCGTCATATCCACGATTTTGTAGGAGAAGTGAACTCAGGGATTTCTTCTTCCAGTCAATCATCGACCCAGCTTTCTCGTGTTCGAGGGGTCGCCGCAGCTTCTGTGGTAGCGAACGAGAGGAGAATCCCAAACATTGCCCCACCACGCAGTCCCGGGTCGCCTTCCATCAAATTGGTTAGTTCTGGTTAATACCAACACCACACTTCAATTTAATCAACTTCAGTTAAAAGGGAAAAAAAAAAATTGAGACTCGCCCACAATCCCGGTTGTTCTCGCAAGTTAACAGCTGCCACTCCCGTTAGTCGTCCCTTCCCCACAGCTGACAAAGGCAAATAAGCATTTTAGTCACTCGAGATTCATCGCCCTTGAATTGACAAAAATGGAGTGAATCGTCGGAAATGCTATTCCTTTTTTACCGTTGGGACATCGGTGGTCCAAGTATTTGAAGAAGCCGGCTGATATGATCCCGAAGAGGACATCGTTAATGGTCTGCATTTGCAGCAATGAATGAGATTCATCATCTGGAAGCTGAGTACATCAAAATGCATTTGTAATCATGAAATACAGAAATCAGCCGAGAGAGTCATGCACTCGCCAGGGCCAGTCGACCTGGGGTCATTTAAGCAATCCCAGCTGGCCCTTGCGATTGCCAACAATGCTTGGGATTTATTTAGTTATCATGCGATGTCTTAGTTTGAGTTTTTTTTTGTGGTATTAATCCTAATTTAACAGAAATTAATGCATGGTACAAATATACCAGTTTAAAGTTTTTAGTAGTTAAAAAATTAGTCAGGATAAATTTATCATAGTTTGAGGGTTTTTTTTTGGCCAAAAAATTGGTTTTGGTAAATTTGCCAGATTATGTATTTGTATGGAGTTCTTCATAGTATTAATCATTTTAAATATGATTTTTGTGTTACTAAAAAAAATTATAAACATGCCATGTCTCCATTACATCATTTAACTACATTTATTGGCCCATCATACTTTTTTTTTTTTAATGAAAATTTTAATTTGAACAAAAAATATTAATAGGGATCACATTGAAAAAAAAGATCGTGCATAAGGTAAAATTGAACATATTAGAAAAGGGGATATGTTAACTAAAAATCTTAAAACTTGTCACGAAAGTGCAATTAAATCATAATACTTACAAAAGTGTAATCAAATCCTAAAATTCATCAAATTAGTATAATTGAAATATTTTTGTTAATTTCGCCTATTTAAATTAACTGAAAATAATGACATGGCTTTTTAAAATATTTTTTCTCTTTTTCACGTGGCGGCAATGACAAAAACATAGAACACTAGGCTGAAACAATGTCATTTTGGATTTAATACTAATTTTTTAGTCATAAGAATAATTAAATTAAATAAAAAATATTTATAAAAAATCACAAATAAAAGAGCCAAGGCAAGGGCACAGGTCCTTGCTGCCGGCCACCCTATCGCTCGAAAGGGCCAAATGGGCAGCAACAGCAGGGCCTACCGCCCTTGCCAATAACTAATTTTTTTTTCTTTTTTTTTAAATACTTCTTAATTTAATTTAATTAATATTTTGGTTGAATAAATTATAATTTAAGTCACATCATTGCCACAGGAGGGGAGAAAATATTAAAAAAGTCACGTCGGATTTTCCGTTAGACTAAATAAAAGAAGTTAAAAGAAGAACTTCGATTATAATAATTTAATAAGTTTTAGAACTTGATTATATTTTTTTTATGTAAGTTTTTAGGATTTACAATTGCACTTTCGTGAAAAGTTTTAGGATTTTTTTGTGCACGTATCCCTAGAAAAGTATTGAATATGTGGTGCTATTATTCTTTTTGGGCGACAAACATGTAAAACTTTGGAACTGACCGCATTTGCGACCGCCGACTTGACCACTTTCATGTCCTCCAGCAAAAACTTCGCCGTGGCCAGCTTCCTCGGCCAGAGTTCCACCCCTGCGCCACCGCTCAGCGGCGTCCTCCGATCACTCACCCACATGCTCCGTAGCACGAACTCCACCACGAAGACCAATGTGAACCACGCCACCCCCAACACCCCCACTACAGCCTTCCACCACTCGCCACCGCCACCCCTCCTCCTTAGCTGACGATGGAGGACCGATCGTTGGCAGCGCCTCGGGGTCGTCCACCCGCCGGCACGACGCCAGGAACATTGACATCAGCGAGATCCCATCGCCGAGTGCATGGTGGATCCGGAACACCATGCACCGGTGGGCCATCAGGAGGTGGACGTCCCACAGGCTTGTCGTCGCCTAGAAGCCCCGGTGAGTCGGTGGACAGGTCGCCGAGGTACTCGTTGACAGCTGCCTCGTCAGAAGGCCTTCGGCGATGGGGCCGTGGACTGGGACGACATGGCGGTCAATGTCCACATGGGTCCTCCTCCAATGCTCTCGGCCTGCGGAGTCCCGCACCATGAGGCTGCAGAACCTGGGGTGCGTAAACATGGGGAGCTCTGGATCGCCGACTTGAGGGCATCAACGTCGAGGGGTTGCTTCATGCCGATGGCGCTGTAGATCACCTGGTTCATCTCCTTCTGGAGGAACAGGCGCCCTGCTGGTGTCAGGGGCTCGTCGGAGCCGTTCTCCGGGACCCCATGCCTGCGTGAAGATCGAAAAGGAGGGAATCTTCAGTACGGTTGGGATGGCGAGAAAATAACAACAGTGCTGGCGGCTCGCACACGAATCAGAATCTAAAGGTGTAATCTATAAATCGAAACTTTTGTCCGTAAGGTAGGGAAGGGGGAAGGAGTGCGAGAGTGTTGGATTTGGAATTTTCAGGCGAGATTGCGCGAGGCTCTCTGGCATTCGCTTGAGAATATGTTGGCTGCACCTGTTAAGAGACCTTAGCTGGAAGAAGAGACGGGAGAAAATATATACACGTGCGGTTTGTTTTTCACGAAGCGAGAGGCGCTGGTGTGAGCATCATTTCGCCAAGCATTTATTAATTCGATGGTCTCTTTCTAAAAAAACGACAGCTAAAAGAGGCTCTAACACTTGCATGAAAAAAGTCCATTACATCGTCGGCATGCGAACAAGTCTGCTTTGTGAACCTTTAAGCGGGGTAATCAAAGATCAAACCATTCGATAAGATTCCAGCTTTCCAATTGTTTTGTATATGAATTTCATTAAGTCATAACTTGTTCGGTATCTCCTATGTCATTCTCTTTGTATCTAGAATTTTGTATCCAATGAATCATTTGGATATCGGCAATCTCTCGTGGTCTTGCTTTAGTTAGGCATATTTATACGCTATAACATGAATGGTGCCGTATGCTCGATTGTAGATAGTCAAAATGAAGATCTAACCACCTTGTCCTTTCGTCCCTTAGGATTTTCTTTTGTTTACAAGTCTTAGATTTGTATTGAATGCATAGGACGGTAGGTAACAACTAACTTTTCAGATCAAAACGAGCCAACCCAAACTCAACAGTAGCCATCATTAATGCCGCATTTTGCCGTTGGAAGTTGTAGTCAAAATAGGATTGGATAGACTACTGGGATATAAAATATTTTGCTATGTCTTATCCGCTATTTGGTTAATAATAATAATAAAATTGGATAGTTTCATATTATATTATGTCCATTATTTTGTACAAACTTGAAAATACATAAATGGAAATTGTAAAAATCTCTCACAATTCATAGTTTAAAAAACACAAATGTATAGACAAAGATAACTTCCATCACATCATGATTATTGTACTATCTAAATCTTAAATAGTAAATGAGCTTTATCAATCAATCCATGATTATTGTACTATCTAAATATGAAATAGAGAAAGAGCTCATTGTAGCATTCTAGATCCACACATTCAACTATAATAAGAAATAAATAAGCTCCACTAACATCGACACGGTACATCTACTAGCAAATGCCAACTCTAGTAAGAAAGGAGACATGATCATTCAACTTTGCGACTCTAAAAAGTATAGTGCTTTGACTCTTTTGCCACTTTTGTGCACCTTCAACTTGAACCATAAAGTTAAGGAGCTGAATGAGTTTCGACTCCCTTGCTGCTTTCATTGACTTTTAACGTGAACTAAAGATTTATGGAGGAAAATGAGCTTCAACTCTCTCTGTCATCTTCATGGAGCTTTCACATGATCCAAAAACTATGAAAGAATTGTGAAGTTTCAACAAAACTCAGAGATATAGAAGAGAAGGAGACGGAGAGCATAGTTTTTTTTTTTTTTTTTTTTTTTATAACTCTTATTGCCCCTTTCTTCGCGAAATTGGATCGTGATGAAATATCTTTCACCAAAATTCATCTTCGATTTTTATTAAGAGGAGACGAGTTTGTGGTGATTCCAAACAAATGTTGTATCAATGGAATAGAAAAAACACATATACTTCAATGGAATTTAATCAACGATATGATGATATAAAAAGTTTTGCTAGAATTTAATTGACAACAAAGCGCGATGATAAATATGCAACATCAAAATTTAATCAACACGAAGATCTATAAACTGCAATTAAAGTATGGAAATTGAAAGATATTTATATAGCGGAAAAGATAGGTCGCATAAAAGTAAAAATGAAAATAAATTTGCAAGAGCATTGAGTTATTTAATTGATTGATCAGGACTTACAAAGAATAGGGGAAAATTGTCCAAAAATTCTAAACTTATTATATGGTAGCCAATTTAGTTCTAAACTTTCGGTTGTGTTAATTTAGTTTCAAACTTATTATACGATAGTTAATTCAGTTTGAAACTTTTTAATTATATCAATTTAGTCCCTAACCTTTTGACGATTTACCAATTTAATCCTAAAGCTTTTGATAAATTACAGTTCTTTTGGCTAATTTTGACAAAAAATCGCCAACACGGCGGTCTAGTCAATGCTAGTCTTCCTACGTGATAGGGCTAGTGCCAATGTGAATGATTTTAAATTTTAAAAAATAATTTTTTTGTTATTTTTATTGATTTTTTCATTTTTTCTTGCTTTTCATTTTAGAAAGATTAAAAAAATTGTCCATGTTAGGCCAAGTGGCGCCACATAGGACATTTAACATTGACTTTGGACTGCTAGGTCAACAATTCTAGGCAAAAAATTAGTAGAAAAAACTATATTGGTAATGCATTAAAATGATTAGGATTAAATTTGTGCAATTGAAAAGTTTATGACTGAATCGGCAAAATGTCAAGCAGTTTTTGGACTAAATTAGCATAATTGAAAGGTTTAGGACTGAAGCCATTGTACAATAAGTTTATGACTTTTTGGACAATTTTTGCAAGAATATGGTGTGGCTATTTGTAACCCATAGTCAACGGTTACAATTTTTGAATTAAATAAAATAAATAATGACAGTTTTAATAAGTTGTGTTATTCACTAATCCCTATCATCTAGAACACTTATCCACATGAAGTTATAAAATCCCCAAATTTGCGACAACAAAACATATTTGCAAGGATAAACCATGTTGAGATGTCTCGTGTGTCGGGATGCCTCGAAGTGTTTGGGAGCTGGAGTAAATAAGATGATGCATGCTCATGAATATACATACATACATGTTAATAAAAAACCAAATGATATTGATGTATCAAGAAATTATATGCCATACGTGTGCATTGAGTAGGTAATAACCATGCATTTGTGTGAGGTACTGCAAAGAAGGTAGGATGTGTGTTCATGCCTTCATTATGTTGCTTCGAATGTTTATGATGGTTATGGCAGAGCGGGTGTGAAAGTGAACTTCTATTTTAGACTTAGAGATTTCATTTGCTGGACTTGGACTCATTCATTTACTTTTCAGACATGTAAAATGGCCATTGCCCCATCACACATTGAGTATGATTATGAGGAGGTTGTATTGCCTAATATGGTTTGTTTATATATATATATATATACAGTATGGGTTGACATAAAACTTGTTAAATAGGTTCCTCATCAGTATGTAACACGATACATGATATTCGATGGTGATTGGTTTGGATCGCTTAGAGGCTTTGATGGTCCTCTTGATTACATTGCTAAGGAGCTGATGTTGGGGGAGGTTATCGATCATTGGATGTTGGATTGATGTTGTACAAGTAGGCTTTTGAGGGCAAGGGTTTGGTGGTGGAGATAGGAGTTACTAAACCCTTCCTGGGTGTTCTATATTATGAGGTGTTTGTAAGCGATGCATTGTACGTTAATAAGTATGTGAGGTCATTATATGACTTGTTTAATTATTTTGTTGTGCCTTTGCTTGCGAATAAATTAGTAAGAAAGAAAGTAATATGATACATGTAGCGCTTGACGTATCTAGGGTGTCACAAGGGTCAACGACGACACAATGAAGGTGAGATTTGAGAGGCGAGGTGAGAGCGTGAGGCCTACAACGTGAGAGTGAGAGGCAAGGCTTAAGGCAAGTTGAGAAGGCAAAGCAAAAGTTGAGGCGAAAGTAATTTTCAAGTTTGAATTTGTACATTGTAAATCTGGATTCTTCTACTTCATTATTATTTACTTTTTTTTTATTATTTGTTTCTTTTTAAATTTTTTCTATTCTATTTATTTTTTTAATCCCTTCCATCATTACCTAATAAAAATTATTAAATAATAAATTATACTAATATATTCAAAATATGTAATAAATATAAATACATTTATATACATAAAAATCAAATTCTCTTCCGATATGTTCCTAAAAAGGTCTGATTTGGGTGAATTCTTCCCTAGCTAACAAAGAGATCTAAGTTGAATTTGCACATTTGAAATTGAGAACAATTTTATAAAGAAATATCCTACTTGTTTCTTAAGAAGCGATGGAAATATACTCAATATCGTCTCATTGAATAGTTGGCTCAACTACTTGTTATTTTAATAAACCCCCTACTTCAATTGGTACCTTTCCATGAAAAGCAAATAACAAATCCATATTTTAACTAAGATTTCAATACCTATTACGAATAGAAACAAAATAATAATAATAATAATAATAATAATATTTTTTTAGTGATTTTGAATTTTTTATATTAGAAATCAAATATTATTTATAGTTAATTATTATTTTGATTTTATTAACATAATAATTTTTTATTCAAGAAAAATTGTTTTTGTACCATAGATGTAGGAAATCATATCCATATTTATCCCATCTTCTTGTGGGATATTTTTATCTAGTCATATCCATCTTATTATCTAACTTTATCTTGTATTAGATAGGATTCAAACGTCTAATAAGGTAGATTTTATTTTACCATGACTTTTGTCTAGACTAACAAACATTGTCTTACTAGTTATATCACAATCAAAATGAGTCTTGAAATGCAAATAAGGCTGGGCCGCTAGAAAGGGAAAAATTTAATGCTTGTATCCTACCTACAAGAAATTAGGCACACTAATTCTGCTATTAATAATTTGAAAAACTTACTTAATCTTCACCTATATACTGAAAAAGTTGAGACATTTGAACCTGATTCATGAAATAATTAGGTCTATTGTCAATATAAGAATAACAATTTGCAACAATTCGATTCAATTCGATCCCCAATTTCGGCCATAAGTAAATCCAATTATAATTGCAAGGACACATTTTTTTGCATTGTCCTTGAACTTATAATGGTGTTTTAGAAGATGAACTTATCATGATGATTACGTGTGCAAAGAAACTCGCATAAGGCCGTACTTATATTTGCGCTTGGTCCGCAGTCATATATGAGGCCGGATCGGCATCATACAACAATCGAGCTGTCGAAGAAGCCACAGCACTGAGGGTTGGACGACCTCAGCAACCTAGACTCTCTTTACCCATATGCTTGGCAACCAAGGACCCACGATCGATGACCTTAAACGCTCGAACCCAGACTCCTTGGCAACCTCAGCCACGCTCTGTCAACCGCTGGGAACCATTGGCGAGCCGAGCACAACTGTTAAGTGAACGGTCAAACCAGCGACCGAATCTGGGACTTAGATAGGAAGAAGATGACCAGCGAGGGAGAAGATGAACCTAAATCCCGCAAACTCCCATCTCGGCAATCGTCAACCATATCTTGATGACCATTGACTTTGGGCTCACGTCGACCGGAATTCAAAGTGACTGGTGTCGAGAGAGACGAAGAACGGTAGAAACGAGGGAAAGATAGGAAATAGGAATTTGAAAATGTTATCTGCTGACCCTAAAAAAGAAATTCGAGAACACTGGGTAAAAAGCCAAAACAAGGAGGAGCTGCCTCGGGCTCTAGGCTTAGCCAATGGTAGCTTTTGAGTCGAATTGATCCACAAAATTTTTACCAAAACACTACAGTTTTCACAAAAGACAATGAAGACCGAAAGTCCCTCCTGAAGCCACGTACAGCCTAAGCATATTTTGACAAAAATATGGAAAAAAAAAATGCATAGAGCGGTTGAGACATCCATCATCAATGCATGATTGCTGTAAACCAACTAAAGACAACGAGCAATAATCTTCGATGTTTGATGTGCAAGATTGATATATAATTTTCGACTGTTGCACAGCGGATAAAGGTGGGTACATTAAATTTTAAAACAATGGGACAGGTTTCTTTATTTGAATGTCCACTTCTTGTTTACATTTGATCACATTCAAAAAGAAATAAAATTTGCATGTGCAGCGATTGAGACATCCATCATCAATGCACGACTGTTGTAACCAACTAAATACGATGAACAATTTTCGATGTTAGTTGTGCAAGATTGATATATAAATTGTGTTAGAAGTGATGTGATTAAACATAGACATAAGTGGACATTCAAATAATGGAGACCAGTCCTATCATTTCAAAATTTAATGTACCTAGCTTTATTTGTAGTACAATCAACTTTATTCTCTTCATTTCTCTTTTAATTGCATGGAGCTCAACATCGAGTGGATAGATCTCGAGCTCAAGGAACGCCATACTAACTTCATCGATCAAGTAAGACATAAGACAGAATTCGGATTAATGGCCGAAAATGGTTCTTCTTATCCCAACAAAACATCACATAAGTGGGATCAATTCTTTTTATCCCCGTGTCTAATCCCACACATATAAGAATAACATACAGATTTCTCCTCCTAACATCACAGGAATGTTTCACTGTTTACTTCTTTCAATTCAAGGCGGTAGAAGCTGGCTGCTTTCATTTTAGTAGAGCATCCTCAAAGCATTCTGGCCAGAAATTCAGGGTCCGGGATGATGTCCTTGGCCACCTGAATCTGCATGTCCGCCCTCCCCGCATAGCTCATCATGTGCAATGAGTGCCTGCATACATCGCCTCTCAAACGCCCCACATCAGTCCTGATAAAGATTTCATTCTAGATACCTCTGAAAAAGAAGGAAGAAAGAGAAACGATGAGGCGCGAGTATTTTGGAGCCTTACGTGGGGTAAACCCGAAACGTTCACCCTCATGTACGTGATAGGATTGCCGACAGCCGCGATCTCTCCTTGTGGGCCGAACATGTTCGAGATGGTGAACGCGTTGTGTTGCAGAAGATCCTGTAGTTGAGCAGGGTCGCAGCCTGCATCAGCAAAAACAAAGACAGGTTGTGCGTTTGTCAGCTTACTGTCGTTCTGTTTCCCAAATTGCAGAAGCGCGAACTGATCCTTACACGGTCTCCTAGAGAAGGCATGATCATTTCGCTGATTTTGTACGAGCAGTGAGCCTCCAGGGATTTCTTCTTCCGGTCAATCATCGACTTGGCTTTTCTCAGGTACTCGAGAGGGTCGCCGCAGCTTCTGTGGTAGTGAACAGGGAGGAGGACAAGCCCGACCTTGTTGCCCCACCGCAGACCCGGATTGTCTTTCATCAAATTGGATAGTTCCTGAATAATACCAGCACCACACTTCAATTCAATCAACTTCAGTTAGATGGCCAAAAAAAGGAGAGACTCACCTGCAATCCGGGTTGTTCTCGCAGATTAACCATTGCCACTCCGGTTATTTGAGTCCCTTCCTGCACGGCTGACAAAGGAAAATGAGCATTTTAGTCAGTCAAGATTCGTCGAATTTGAATTGACAAAAATCGTGTGAATTGTCGGAAATGCTATTCCCTTTTTACCATTGGGAGATCGGTGGTCCAAGTATTTTACCAAGCCGGCCGATATGATCCCAAAGAGAACATCATTAATGGTCTGCATTTGAAGCAATTATAGATATTCATCATCATTTGGTATTAGCATGGAATCAAAATGCACTGATAGTCATGAAATACAAGAAAAGCATGTAGAATTCTTCTTTTCAAGATAAATGACTGATAAATGTAGTATTAGTTGTGCTCTTGAGAATTGTACAAACCCTGGTAGTGCTCACCAAAGTAGAGGTGAGTATAGTTCGGGTGGGCGGCTCTCATCTTGGATTTGAGAACTGCCCACTAAGTATAGGTTCCAAATGATCCGCCTATTAGTTCTATGGATCTATATGAGAACCGGACTACTAGTTCGGTCTGATTCTTAGTGAGTCCATGGAATTAGTTTCCAATCCCTATAAAATTGCATTAATTGGTTAATGTCGTGGTGAATCTAGTTTCTATTTAGAGCATCAAAGCTTGTTCTACCTTACATTCCGGTTGAATTACGAGCCATTGATTTTAATTAAGGATTGAAAACTATATGGTAGAACGAATAGACGACGTTAGCTAAAAACTTAATTTTTTCGAAGGTTATGGTGTGGTCCTTTTAGGGTTTCTTGATGCTAGAAACATAGGGAGAATTAGACTCCATGTTAAAAGTCCTAACTTCCATAAAGTTAAAACATTAACCGCTTGATCCTTTTTTTTTTTTTTATGTTAACCTAATTTAATCATGGAATAACTAAAGAGAGACTTAATTATACTCTTAAGACGACCATTAGCTCTTAATTTCGTATCATGATGACAAAGCACTGCAACATTTAACATCTCAAATTGGTGCTCTCCTTCCTCTATGTTTGTTTATTTTGTTTTAGTTGAGAAAATAAGTAATAGATTATTAGAATGCAAAAGAAGAAAGTAGGGGGTTAATACACACCCAAGAGACAAAATTAGTCAATAATGTCCAATAACTACAAATATACGTATATGTACATATATATTAGATTGAAAAACTACAAAATAATTAAATGAGATGGAATTTCTTTCTTTAAATATATTGAACCGGTCTAGTCCTAATGGGTAGGCGGGCGGGCGGTTCTACCTTTAGAACTGGGAACTGTACTGGTACTCATCGTTTCCACTAAATTGGAATTGGACCGGTCCCCATGGAAAATGCTAGTTCTAGTCCGGTTTCGGGTGATTCTTAGTTCTTTTGCACACTTCTACTCACCAAGGTTAGTCAACCCCAAGGGTCATTCGAGCAATCTCAGCTGACCCCAGAATTGGCATTAACGCTTGCTTGCTGATAATTCGCTGTATCTCTTTCTCTTTCTTTTTAAGCTTCAACTTTTTAATTTTTCTGCAATTTTTAAATATGATTGTTTCGTGTTACTGAAAAAATTACAAAAACATGCCGCGTCTCCATTGCATCATCAATTAATGGCGATTTAATGGCTATCATACCTTTTTTAGTGAAAATATTAATTTGAACAAAAACATAATAGGGATAACATTGAAAAAATTGTGTATAAAGTCATGATTGAACAAGTGAAAAAGTATTGAATCCGCGGTGCTATAATTATTTCTGGCGTTAAACACATAAAACTTTAGAACTCACCGCATTAGCGACTGCTGACTCTGACCGCTTTCATGTCCTCCAGCCAAAACCTTGCCGTGGCCAGCTTCCTCGGCCAGAGTTCCACCCTGCGCCGCTGCTCACCGGTGTCTTCCGGTCGCTCACCCACATGCTCCGCAGCATGAACTCCACCACGAAGACCAACGAACCACACCACCCCCAAAAACCTCATTACCGCCTTCCACCACTCGCCACCGCCACCCCTCCTCTTAGCCGATGATGGAGGACGGATCGTCGGCAGCGCCTTGGGGTCGTCCACCTGCCGGCATGATACCAGGAACATCGACATTAGCGAGATCCCATCGCCAAGTGCGTGGTGGATCCGGAACACCACACATCGTCGGGCCATCAGGAGGTAGACTTCCCACAGGGGCTTGTCGTCGCCAAGAACCCCGACAAGTCGGTGGACAGGTCGACGAGGTACTCGTTGACAGCTGCCTCGTCAGAGAGGCCTTCAGCGATGGGCCCATAGACTGGGATGACATGGCGATCAATGTCCACGCAGGTCCTCCTCCAGTGCTTTCGGCCTGCAGAGTCCTGCACCAAGAGGCTGCAGAACCTGAAGTGCGTAAACATGGGGGAGCTCTGGATCGCCGACTTGATGGCGTCAACATCGAGGGGTTGCTTCAAGCCGATGGCGCAGTAGATCACCAGGTTCATCTCCTTCTGGAGGACCACGCGCCCGTTGGTGTCGGGGCTCGTCGGAGCCGTTCTCTGGGGATCCCATACCTGCGGGAAGATCGAAAAGGAGGGAAATTTTCAGCACTGTTGGGATGGCGAGAAAATAACATCAGTGCCGGCGGCTCGTACGAAGCTATTACTTTGAATGGATAAAACACGAATCAGAATCCAAAGGAGTAGTCCAAAATCGAAACTCGTCCGTGAGGTGGAGAAGGGGGAAGGAGTGCGAGAGTGTTGGATCTGGAATTTTCAGGCGAGATTGCGTGAGGCTCTCTGGCATACGCTTGAGAATATATTGGCTGCACCTGCTGAGAGACTTTAGCTGGAAGAGGAGAGAGAGAGAGACAGAGAGAGAGAGAGACGATATCCACGTGCGATTTGTCTTCACGCAGCGAGAGCCGCTGGTGCGAGCATCATTTCGCCAAGCATTTATTAATTCGACGGTCCCATTCTGAAAAACGACAGCTAAAAGAGGCCCTAACACTCGCATGAAAAGGTCGTGTTCGTAGTCGGCTTGTGAAGCAGTCTGTGTCATACGCAAACGAAAATCTAAGTAATATTGACACATATTTACACGATATGATATGATACACCGATACATTATCGATCAAAATACAGAATTTCGATACATCGCATATTATATATTTAAATAAATATTTTATTTTAATTAATTCGACTAAATTCACAATTAAATAAATAATAAAAAGAGCTCATAAATTTAATTTATACTAATAATATTAATAAATCTATTCATAGAAAATTCAAAAGACATATTTATAACTAATGGGTATCCACATTTGGGGACATGTTTCTAACTCTAATAAAAATTATTGATGAAACTAATGAAATTAAAATTAACTTATTTAAATAAATCTATGATCTTTCACATTGACTAAAATTTATTATTATTCAATATTTAGTATTTTATATTCTAAAATCACTTTTAAAAGGGAATTGCACGCTTCGTTTTTTATTCCAGTGAACAAAAAAAAAAACGTTTCTATTCTAACTAAACAAAAGAACGATTCGATAACGTTTTGTCTAATAAAAAATGAGTGTAAACACGTCTTTGTGAAAATTTATTCTTTTTTTGTTTTTTTTAATTTTTAAATATTTTTATTTTTCCATTTTTCCTTTCTTTTTTTATTTTTTTCTTCTTTTTGGCTACGAAGAGCTTCGCCCAGCTTCCACGGCGAGGCTCGCCGCCCCCGGCGAGGCCAAGCCCGCCGTGGTTGGGCGTGGCTCGGCCGCCCTTGGCCGGCGAGCTCGGCTCACCTGCATCCGGCGAGGCTGCTGCCGGCCGGCCCTGGAGAGGCTCGGGCTCGCCCGCACGGCGACGCCGAGCTCGCGGACTGGGCGAGTGCGGCCTCGCGGAGGTCGGCGACGCTCTAGCGAGGTCGCCGATCCTCGAGGGTGTCGCGGCCTCAACGGCCGGCCGCCGGGCCATGGCCGAGGTCGGCGACTGGCCAAAGAAAAAAAAGAAGAAAAAAAGAAGGAAAGAAGAAGAGAAGAAGAAGAGAGAAGAGAAACGTTTCTCCAAAATCGCTTTCAACAAGAAAAATTTGTTTGCTTCTTTTTTTGTTCCTATTTCTTGTTCCGAAAACAAAAAAACAAAAAAAACAGAAACGCAACCAACGCTGTTTGTTCTTTTTTTGTTCCTAGGAACAAAAAAAAAAAAAAAAAAGTATTCAAGAACAGAAATAAAGAACAATTCCATGCAGGCCCTTTGTAACCTCCCTTATTTATTTTTCTGATAAAAAAAAAAGTCCCCCGAGGTCCTTGCTCAACCCCACCCTCCACATTTATGTCACCCCACCCTCCACATTTATGTCACCCCTTGTTTCTTCCGCGCCCCCCTGCCGACACTTTCTTTACCAAAATTGAAGTCATCCTCTCGTCCACCTACCCTTCAGAAAAGAAAACATCCCATCAAAATCCCATTTTTAATTTTTTTCTTTTGAGTTTTCTCCATTAAAAATCCTAGTAGTTGCCTTTTCTTCCTCCTCTTCCTCCTCGTTGCATGACCCTCTTCCTCTCGATCTCTACTCTTTCGGTCGCCTCATCACAATCATTTGCTGCCTCAGTCTTTGGCCCTTCCTCCTTCATAGCCGCAGCCTTGCTGCCAGCCTTCCATCATAGTCACAGCTCTCTAGTCGCCTTGATCTTTGCTCTTCCTGTAGCTCTCTCTCACCGTCACAGCCTCATTGTCGCTTTTTGTGGCCTCACCTCTGCTCCCTTTTCCTCGCCTCCACCCTCCATTGTCTTCTTCAACGATTCTCACTCCTGGACATGCATGTCGGAACATGTCAAAAGAGTTGACCACGTGTCAGAAAATCCAACACTTATTGACCGTGTGTCTGAGCATGTCAGACACAACATAGAAACTCCAGAAACATGTTCGTGCTTCATAGATGAAAATTGTAAGAATCTTTCACCATTCACAACTGAAAAAACACAAATATACGGACGAAGATAATTTCTATCAATCATCATGATTATTGTACTATCTAAACATAAATAGCAAAAGAGCTCATTGCAGCATTCTAGATCCACATATTCATCTATAATAAGAAATAAACAAGCTATAGTAACATCGCTATGGTAGATTTACTAGCAAATGCCAAATTTAGTAAGAAAGGAAACATGATCATTCAACTTTGCGACTCTGAAAGGTAAAGTGCTTCGACTTCGCCAATTTCGTGCACCTTCAACTTGAACCATAAAGTTACGAAGCATAATGAGTTTCGATTCTCTTACTGCTTTCGTTATATTTTGACATGAACCAGAGAGTTATTGAGGAAAATGAGCTTCAACTATCTCATTGTCTTTAAGGAGTTTTGACGTGATCCAAAAACTACAAAGTAATTGTGAAGTTTCAACAAAATTCAGAGATATATAAGAGAAGGAGATGGAAAGCGTAGTTTTTTTTTTTTTTTAATCTCATTGCCCTTTTTCGCCGAAATTGGATCGTTAACAAAATATCTTTCATCGAAATTCTTCTTCGATTTTTATTAAGAGGAGACTAGTTTTGTGGCGATTCCAGACAAATGTTGTATCAATGGAACACAAGAAACATATATATTCAACAGAATTTAATCAACAACATGATGATGTAAAAAAGTTTTCTTGGAATTTAATTGACCACAAGGTTGCGATGATGAAAATATTATATCGGAATTTCATCAACGACTAAGATCTATAAACTACAATTAAAGTATGAATATTGAAGGATATCTATATAGCAAAAAGGATGAGTTGCAGAAAAGTAAAAATAAAGATGAATTTGCAAGAAAATTTAGTTCTTTAATTGATTGATAAGGGCACAAAAAATGCAGGGGAATATTATCCAAAAAGTCCTAAACCTATTGTACAATGGTGAATTCAGTTTTAAATCTTTTAATTATGTTAATTTAGTGTTGAACTAATTGTATGACGGTCAATTTAGTTTGAAACCTTTTAATTGTATCAATTTAGTTCTAACATTTTGACAATTTACTAATTTAATCCTAAATATAGTTCTTTTGGCTAATTTTGATAAGAAATCACTGATGTGGCAGTCTAGACAAGCTAGTCTTCTTACATGGTGCAACCGGTGCTTGTGTGAATGATTTTTTTTCTTAAAAAGATCAATTTTTTAATTATTTTTTATTATTTTTTTCATTTCTTTTCTTGCTTTTCCTTTAAAAAAATTAGTAAATTGTCTATGTTAGACGTCAACGCTGACCAAACCATTACATCAGCAATTTTCGGCCAAAATTAGTTGGAAAAACTACATTGGTAATGTGTTAAAAGGTTTAAGACTAAATTGATAAATTGTCAAAAGGTTTAGGCCTAAATTGGCACATTGAAAATTTTAAGATTGAATTGGCCTATTGTTAAGTGATTTTTGGACTAAATTAATACCATTGAAAAGTTTAGGACTAAAGTCATTGCGTAACAATTTTAGGATTTTTTGGATAATTTTTGCAAGAATACAATCAATGGTTACAATTTTGGAAATAAATACAATAAATAATGATGGTTACAATAATTTGTGCTATTCACTAACCCCTATCATCTAGAAAACTTATCCACACAAAGTTATAAAGTCCCTAAATTTGCGACAACAAAACATAACTATAGGGTTAAACCATGTTGAGATGTCCTGCGTGTCGAAATGCCTTAGACAGGGAGCTTGAGTAAATAAGATGATGCATGCTCATGAATATACATATATGCATGTTGATAAAAAAACTAAATGATACCGATGCATTAATAAATTATATTTCATGCGTGTGTATTGAATAGGTAATAACCATGCATTCATGTGAGGTGGTGCAAAAAAGGTAAAGGCGTATGCTTCCAAATATTTGTGATTGTTATGCTAGGGCAGGTGCAGAGAAGGAACTCTAGTTCAGAGTTAGAGATTTCACTTGCTAGGCTTCGGCTTATTCCTTTATTTTCAAATATGTAGAATGACTATTCCCCCACCACCGCTTTTTGAAGCCTGGCATACATTGAGTATGAATGAGGAGGTTGTATTGCCTAATATCATTTTTACATATACTAAGTGACTACCATGGTATGGGTCAATGTAGGACTTGCCAAATCGGTTCCTCACCACTATGTACTTTGATATGTGATCTTTGATGGTCACTAGCTAGATCCTTGTCAATATGTACCTTGGTATGTGATCTTTGATGGTCATTGGATATTTTTATCCAGTCATATCTTTCATATTATCTAACTTTATCTTGTATAAGACAGGACTCCAACATCTAATAAGGTAAATTGTATTTTATCATGACTTTTATCTAGACTAACAAACATTGTCTTACTCGTTATATCACACTCGAGATGATTTTTTATATGCAAATAAGGCCGGACTGCTAGAAAAGATAAAATGTTTTCCAAAACACTCAAAAGACATTGAAGACCCAAAGTCCCTTTTGAAGCCACGTACAGCGTAAGCTTGTTTTGACAAAATTATGGAAACAAAATTAAAATATGCATATAATGGCTGAGACATCCATCATCAATGCACGATTGTTGTAAACCAATTTAATAGGACGAACAATATTTCCGATGTTAGGTGTGCGAGATTGATATATAATTTCGACTATTGTATAGCAAATAAAGCTAGGTATATTAAATTTTAAAACAATGGGACGGGTCTCTTCTGTTTGAATGTCCACCTTTGTCTACATTTGATCACATAGAAAAAAAATTAAAATATGCTCGCAGCGGTTAAGACATCCGTCATCAATGCACAACTATTGTAAACCAACGAATGAGCAATTTTTCGATGTTAGGTGTGCAAGATCGATATATAAATTGTTTGTTAAAGTGATGTGATCAAATGTAGACATAAGTGGACATTCAAATAATAGAAATTGGTCCCATCATTTAAAAATTTATTGTACCTAGCTTTATTATGATCATACAATCGACTTTGTTCTCTTCATTTCTCTTTTCAATGGCATGGAGCTTAACAACAAGTGGATAGATCTTGAGCTTGAGGAACACCCTACTAACTTCATTGATCATGTTGTGGAAAGCAATCGATTGAACAATAAATTAGATAAAATAAAAAAAAATTGGACACAGATTTATATGGATCAATCGTAGTGACAATGTTTACGAAGCAAGCAATGATGAATATCACTATAGATCAAGCGATCATGGAGATTATAATTACACTCAAGTCACTCAAATAATGTAAGTGTTTTCCAAGCCTTAATTACACCAAATTGTGAGATGCCTTGGAAGTGTTCGACTGACTGGAGTAAATAAGATGATACATTCTCATGAATACATATATACATATTAATGAAAAAACCAAATGATACTGATGTATCAAGAAATTATATGCATACGTGTGCACAAAATAGGTAATAACCATGCATTTGTCTGAGGTACTTGCAAAGAAGGTAGGGTGTATGTTCATGCCTTGATTATGTTGCTCCGAATGTTTATGATTGTTATGGCAAGGCGGTTGTGAAAGTGAACTCCTATTTTAGATTTAGAGATTTCACTTGTTGGACTTCAACTCATTCATTTATTTTTAGACATGTAGAATGGCCATTCCCCCATCACTGCTTTTGGAGCCCTCAACACACATTGAGTATGATTACGAGGAGGTTGTATTGCCTAATATAGTTTTTATATATCCCAGTGTACTACTACGGTAAGGGTTGACGTGGAACTTTCTAAATGGGTTCCTCATTAGTATGTAACATGGTACATGATCTTCGATGGTGGCAGAGTGGGATCATGAGGCTTTGATGGTCCTCTTGGTTACATTGCTGTGGAGCTGATGTTGGGGGAGGTTATCGATCCTGGATGTTAGATTGATGTTGTACAAGTAGGCTTTTGAGGGCAAGGATATGGTGGAGGAGATAGGAGTTACCAACCCTTCCTAGGTGTTCTATATTATGAGGTGTTTGTAAGTGATGCATTGTACGTTAATAAGTATGTAAGGTCATTATATTACTTGTTTAATTATTTTGTTGTGCCTTTGCTTGCGAATAAATTAATAAGAAAGAAAGTAGTATGACACATGTAGTGTTTGATGTATCTGGGGGTGTCACAAGGGTCAATGACGACACGATGAAGGTGAGATCTGAGAGGCGAGGTGAAAGCGAAGGCCTACAACGTGAGCGAGAGCTAAGGCCTAAGGCAAGTTGAGAAGGCAAGGCAGAAGTTGAGGCGGAAGTGAGAAGGGAGACAATTTGAGGCAAGAGGTGAAGAGGGGCGAGAGAGGAGGTGAGAGATGTGGGAGAGTTGAGAGTTGAGAGTTGTGGGACCGAGAAGCCCTAGGGTTTGCTCTTTTGCCTCTATGAGCTTTACTCTTTAGCTTAGAGAAAAAAATTGCCACCCCCGCCGCCCAAAGAAAAGGAAATATTTCTTGTCTAGTCCACTCAGTTCTACACAAGGAATTGAGAATTCGTGGTTCCAAGTTTTGGGAATTGGGAAACACACAAGGAACAAGCCAATTTGGTCCAATTCTCAGTTGGATTGGACCAATGTTCATCCCTAGCCACACCTTTGTGTCAATTGCTCATTATTGATGATTTTGCCGATCAACTTCTCAAATCTTGATAAAGACTCTTGTTGATGATTGATGTTGTCATTGACTTCCTTAGCGAGTTATCATCTCTTTTTTAAGTTGTCAATTGTTTTATTCCTTGTTGACCAAATTCTATTATTGTATATTAAGTCTAATGCTTGTGGATAATAACCAAAAAGTTGGTTAGTTTTTGGTGTCTACGCCCCTCCTCCGCTACTTCATTATTATTTACTTGTTTTTTGTTTATTAGTAGTCCTTTTTAATTTTTTTCTTATTCCATTTTTTTAATCCCTTCCATCATTACATAACAAAAAATTTATTAAATGATAAATTATACTAATATATCCAAAATATTTAACACACACACATACATACAATTATATACATACAAATCCAATTCTCTTTTGATAAGTTCTAAAAGGTCTGATTTGGGTGAACTCTTCCCTCTGCTAATGAAGAGA
The DNA here is from genome assembly GCA_017140325.1 of Eucalyptus leucophloia subsp. euroa. Taxonomy (NCBI): domain Eukaryota; kingdom Viridiplantae; phylum Streptophyta; class Magnoliopsida; order Myrtales; family Myrtaceae; genus Eucalyptus; species Eucalyptus leucophloia. Next base: position 729,875 of record CM029471.1, on the reverse strand, counting down.
TCTCAATTGAATTTGCACATTTGAAATTGAGAACAATTTTCTAAAGAAATAGGGCACTGGTCTCTTGAGAAGAGATGGGACATATGCTCCATATCATTTCGTTGAATAGTTGGCTCAACTACTTCTTGTTTTGAAGAAATCCCCCAGCTTCAATTGGTATATTTTCATGAAAAGTGAAAAACAAAATCTAGTTTTTAACTAAGATTTTGAATACCTGTTGTGAATAGAAACAAATAAAAACAATCATTTTTAGTTATTTTGAATTTTATTTTCTATATTTAGAAATCAAATATTATTTATATTTAATTATTATTTGAATTTTTATTAATATAAGGATTTTTATTTAAGAAAATTTGTTTTTGTATCATAAATGTAAGAAATCATATCCAAATTTATCTTATCTTCTGGGGATATTTTTATCCAACCATATCCACTCTTATTATCTAAATATATCTTGGATTCAACAAGACTCATACATCTAATAAGATAAATTTTATTTTACCATGACTTTTATCGAGGCTAACAAACATTGTCCTACTAGTTACATCACATTCAATGAGTCCTTAAATGCAAAAAAAAGGCCGGACGCGTAGAAAGGGGCAAAAACTTAATGCTCGCAGCCTAATCCACAAGAAATTAGGCACACTAATTCTACTATTAGCAATTTGAAAAATTTACGAATCTTCACTTATATATACTGAAAAAGCTGAGTCATTTGGAACCGCTCAATAAATAATTAGATCTATTGTCAGTACAAAAATAAAAATTTGCAAGAATTTGATTAACCTGATCCCCAAATTCACCCGTAATAAATCCATTTATAACCACAAGGACAGTTTTTTTACATTGTCCTTGAGCTTACTAATGATGTTTTAGAAGACGAACTCATTAGATAATGATTAAGTGTGCCAAAGAAACTTGCATAAGGCCCTACTTATCTTCGAGCTTGGTCCGCAGTCATATCTGAGGCTAGATCGACATCATGCAACAATCGAGCTGTCAAAGAAGCCACAACACCAAGGGTTGCATGACTCGAGAATCTAGACCCTCGCAAACCCATATGCTCGGCAACCAAGACCCGCGATTGATGACCTAGACACTCAAACCCAGACCCTTTGGCAACCCTCGGCCACCCTCATCAGGTAAGCCAAGCACAACCATTAAGTGAACCATCAAACCAGCGACCGAATCTGGAACTTAGATAGCAAGAAGATGAGCAGCGAGGGAGAAGATGAGCCCAAACCCGCTAACTCGAATCTCGGCACCGTCAACCATCTCCCGATGACCATTGACTTTGGGCTCACGTCGACAGGAACTCAAAGTGACTGGTGTTGAGAGGGACGAAGAACAATAGAAATAGAGGGAAAAGATAGGAAATAGGAATTCGAAAATGTTATCTGCTGACCCTAAGAAAAAATTTTCGGGAACACTGCAAAGCCAGAACAAGGAGGAATTGCCTTAGGCTCTAGGCTTAGCCAATGGTAGCTTTGAGTCGAAATGATCCACAAAATTTTCACAAAAACACTACAATTTTCACTCAAAAGACGTCGAAGACCCAAAGTCCCTTCTGGCCACGTACAGCCTGAGCTTGTTTTGACAAAAATATGGGAAAAAAATTAAAACATGCGTAGAGCAGTTCAGACGTCCATCATCAATGCACGACTATTGTAAACCAACTAAATACAGAAAGCAATAATTTTTATGTTAGGTGCAAGATTGATACATAAATTTCGGACTGTTGTACGGCAAATAAAACTAGGTACATTAAATTTTAAAATAATGGTGCAGGTTTCTTTTATTTGAATGTCCATTTTTGTCCATATCTGATCACACCGAAAAAAAATAAAATAGAATATGCGTGTAGCAATTGAAACATCCATCATCAATGCGCAACTGTTGTAAACCAACTAAATACGATGAGCAATAATTTTCGATGTTAGTGTGCAAGATTGATATATACTGATTGTTGTACAACAAATAAAATCTAGGTACATTAAATTTTAAAATAATGGGGTAGGTTTCTTTATTTGAATGTCCATTTTGGTCCATATCTGATCACATCGAAAAAAATAAAATAAAAATATGCACATAGCAATTGAGACATCCATCATCAATGCCAACTGTTGTCAACCAACTAAATATGACGACCAATAATTTTCAATGTTAGGTGTGCAAGATTGATATATAAATTGTGTGTTGAAGTGATGTGATCAAATATCAACATAATTGGACATTTGAATGATAGAAACCGCCCCATAGTTTTTAAAATTCAATGTACCTAGCTTTATTCGTCGTACGATTGGCTTGGTCCTCTTCATTTCTCTTTTCAATTGCATGGAGCTAACATCAAGTGGAATGATCCCAAGCTCAAGGAACATCCTACTAAATTCATTGATCATGCTGTGGAAAATCTAACAATCAAACAATAAAATAGACATAACAAAAAATAAATCAAACATCAAATTTACATGATTCCTACGCCTATTAGGCTTAACAAAGATGAATTTCACTATAACAAGTAATACAATTGGATATTGTTAAATCATACCAGTCATTCAAACACTTTAAATGTTTCCTAAATCCTAATTACACCAAATAACTCATCCAATAACTCATGCAAGTTTAGCTCCACAAATCCTTACTTAAATAATTTCTTGAATCGTGACACGCTGACCCCTTAGAGTGCCATAACTTGGCACAAGAGGACACTTAATCGTATAACTTACGAAACTGACACTGAAAGTGCCAAAATCAAAGAGAAGGAATCACTTATGCCACTCCGGCCACGGCTCGCCAAACGCCATTCGCTGCAAGGAGTGAGCCGTCAAAACGACACTGCAAGTCTTTGACGTGTGAAATAATGCAAAAACGGCGTTTTAGAATTTGGGCTGACGTGAAAACAAAATAATATAAAAGTTAATTAAATTAAATTTAAAATTAATTTTTAGTTAAAATATTGTAAAATAATAATTTTTAATATTAAAAAGATTTAAATTTTAAAAATTTTGAAAAATTTTAAAATTAAAAAAAGAAAAGGGGGAAGGCAACTGAGAGCTTAGCCCTTAGCCACCGCCCAGCCACCTCCGCTCGTCGGCCGGGAAGGGCCGGCGATAGAAGGGGGAGGGTCGGCGATCGTGGCCGAGCGCGAAGCCAGGGCTCGCAAGCCCTCGCCCAAATTTGGCAAGGGTCGACGGCCCGCCTCACCAAGCCAAAGGCCGCCACCCATCGGGGTCACCTCGCTGGTGGCGGCCCTTGGCCCGGGATCGGGCGAGGCCGGGAGCTCCTCACGCGATCGGGCTAGGGTTGCCCGCCCCTAGCTAAGGCCTCGGCGACCCAAATTTTCGATTCCTCCCTCCATCGCCGCCCTTTCGCGATGGCGGGAGGCGGCAGCGGCTAAGGGCTTAGCCAGCCTCCTTTTTTTTAAAGTTTTTAAAGTTTTTTAATATTAATATTAAAAGTATTATTTTAAAATATTTTAATTAAATTTAATTTTTAATTAAAATTAATTAATTTTATATTATGTTTTTACCACATCAGCCTAAAAATGATGCTGTTTTTGCATTATTTGCCATGTCGAATACAAAACAGCGTCGTTTGCACTTGCTTACCCGGAGCCGATACGTCAAATAAGGTTTTATTCACTTTGGTCGGAGTGATACTTAAGCCGATCTGTTTTTCTTCAATGTAGATTTACTGTCACATTATGGCATTTATTAAGATTTTGAATTTAACATGTTAAACTTGAAACATTCTTATGCATTTCTAAATCTCACAAATGAATTATACAAGAATTTAATCTACTTCAACACTAAAAGCTTCTTGATATAATTGCATGAACGAAACCAACAAAGATAGCCCGCATTGCCCAAGTACTTTTTCGGCGCTTCAAGTCTTTTTCACGAAGTGGAGAAAAGAAGCAAATCCAAGAACTTCGGTCAACAAAGTCCAAGATTTTGGACTCCCTATTTTGTCCTCTCTTTGGCCGTGACTTCAACAGAGTCAAGAGATTGCATCTTATCATTAATTCTTTCTTGCACCCACAATGATCACGTCAAAATCCACACGGAACTTTCCATATTAGTCCAAAATACAATCCGAATACCAGTCTGACAATATATTTTTCTTCTCTGTTTTGCTTGGCCAATTCCAACACTAACACGATTTTTTTTTTCTTTTGTAAGGAACACTAATACGTTTTAGTATTTAACTTTTCAATAATTCAATTCATGTCATGTTCATTCAACGGCTTAAACTGAGACATTTTAATAGATCAAGAAAGAAATAAGACGAAATTCGGATTGATGTCCTAAAATGGTTCTTCTTGTCCCGATATAGAACATCAGTATACGTGATCGATTTTTTTTTTTCCTGTGTATAATCACACATGTATAAGAATGTGATACATATTTTCCTCCTAACATCACAGGAAAGTTTCCCTGTTTACTTCTTCGAGTTCAAAGCAGTACAAGCTGCTGGTTTCATTTCGAGCAAAGCATCCTCAAAGCAGTTAGCCAGAAAATCAGGGTCGGGGATGATGTCCTGGCCACCAGAATCTGCATGTCCTCCCTCCCCGCATAGCTCACCATGTGCATCGTGAGCGCCTGCATACATCGCATCTCAAACACCCCACATCAGTCCTGATAATGATCCAATTCTAGATACCGCAGACAAGAAGGAAAAAGGAAAAACGATGAGGATTTGGAGCCTTACGTGAGGTAAACTCGAGGAGTTCACCCGTATGTACGTGATGGGGTTGCCCATGACCGCGATCTCCTCTTGCGGGCCACACGTTCGAGATAGTGAAGGTGGTGTTGCGGATGATCCTGTAGTTGAGAGTTAGGCTCGCGATCTTCATCAGCAAAAAACCAGACAGATTGCGAGTTTGTTAGCTTATTCTCATTCTGTTTTTCTGTTTCCTGAATTGCAGAAGCCTGAACTGATCCTTACACGTGCTCCTGAAAGTCATGACGATATCCCTGATCCTGTAGGAGAAGTGAGCCTCCAGGGACTTCTTCTTCGGGTCGATCATGGACTTAGCTTTTCTCAGGTATTCGAGGGGGTCGCCAGAGCTTCTGCGGTAGTGAACGGGGAGGAGGAGAATCCCGAACTTGTTGCCCCACCGCAGTCCCAGGTTGCCTTTCATCAAATTGGATAGTTCCTGATTAATACCAAACCCACACTTCAGTTCAATCAACTTCAGTTAGAAGGCAAAAAGTGTGAGACTCACCAGCAATCCGGGTTGTTCTCGCAGATTAACCATCGCCAATCCGGTTATGCGAGTCCCTTCCCGCACAGCTGACAAAGGTCAATGAGCATTTTAGTCAGTCGAGATTCGGCGCCTTTGAATTGACAAAAATCGAGTGAATTGTCGGAAATGCTATTCCCTTTTACCATTGGGAGATCGGTGGTCCAAGTATTTGAACAAGCCGGCCGATATGATCCCGAAGAGAACGTCATTAATGGTCCGCATTTGAAGCAATGAAAGATATTCATCATCATTTGAATTAGCATGGAATCAAAATGCATTGATAGTCGTAAAATAAAAGAAAAAGCATGTAGAATTCTTCTTTTCAAGATAAATGACAAATTTAGTATTAGTTGCACTGTCCAAAGTTGTACAAATGCTCGTGGTGCTCGCCAATTGTAAGGAGCTTGGCCTGGGTGGATGGTTCTCACGTTAAATCTGAGAACAACTCAAGCACTAAGGACTAGTTTCAAAAATTAAAATTGAAATCCGGCCATTAGTTTCACGGACCTATATGAGAACTGGACCATTGGTCTAGTCCAAGAACTGTAGATCCATGAAACGGTCCCCAATCCCTCTAAAATTGCGTTAATCAATTAATATTATGGTGAACCTAGTTTCTATTTAAAGCAGCAAAGCTTGTTTGGCCTTATATTTGGGTTGAATTGCTATTAATTTTAATTAAGAATTGAAAATTATAGGGCGGAATGAATAGATAACGTTAGCTAAAAGCTTAATTTTTTCGAAGATGGTGTGGTTGTCTTAGGATTTCTTGACATTGGAAACATATAGAGAATTAGACTACATGTTATAAGTCCTAACTTTCACAAAAGTTGAAACATTAATCGCTTGATCTATCTTTTTTCAACATTAACCTAATTTAATAATGTTTAAATAGCAGAGTCTGCAAATTTTCAGATTAGACTGATAGAAAAGTTTTGTCAGCTTCAAAACACTTCAAGAAAATTTCTCCAACATACTGAAACTTATCTATAGGGTATATCAATATGAAATTCGTAGGTGCAGATAACGGATTAAATTCCTGTAGAAATATTATCAGATTTATCATTTTTTTTAATGGAATAGATAGAAGGAAAATCTACAAGCAAAGAGGTTTTGCGGGGATTATATATTTTGTGAAAGTTATCTTGTCATATGAGCAAATGGAGAATGGATTTGACCCAAAAAAAAAAAAAATGGAGAATGGAGAACTAGACGGGCGTGAAATTGGACTTCAACATCAACAGTAATTGATTATTAGAAAAACCTGGAAGTGTGAAAGTTGTGTGATGACTTTGCCGATGACATGTAACCCAAACCATGCATAGGTCATCCATGAGCGAAGCAGAGCGTAATTTGGTCATGAGACATAACAAAATAATGCAACTTGTAAGCCTAGCTAGGGTTTTATAGAAATTTACACGAAAGACAACCAAACGTGCGTCAAGTTTGAAAGCATGAATGCTTTGTTTTTACGGCCATCAACTTGGAAAGCATAATCCCACTGAAATACTTGTAGCCACTAAATAATATAATTTGTCCTCAGAAGAAAAAGGAAAGCTGAGGTTTCTAATAATTGTTCGATCTTTTCTTTTATTTTCTAGAAATATTTAAGTTATTACAGGTATCTTCATTAAGTTTAAAGTACGCTTTATGTCTCTAATGGACATATATGATTCAAGTTAATATGCTCCCATCCTTGTATTGAATTATTAGTAAAATTATACAAAATTTCTGATCAATCTTTTCTAATGCATATTCAATGCATGTGAGATCCCAAATCTGTAAACGATGATCGGTAGGTTTTCTCCATCCTTAGGAATCTTGCGGCGGGGTCGCATGGCTGCGAGATGGCTGGATGCAAGCTTCTTTATTAGCCTACTTTCCTCTAAGCCTTTCTCATCCTATACATAAGAAGCACTAATTCCATTGTTAGTACATGACAAGCCGATAAGGACATCCCATCTGGACCAAACAACTTACGGAATATAAGAAAGCCTTCCAAATATAACTAAAGGGTTGTCCATGTACGAAATACACAATATTATCTACTCTCTTTTTTTTTTTTTTCTGTAAATTAGTTACCTTTATTAGCACCAAACGGATATGATCGATACAAAGCCAGATAGGCTATGGTGGCTAAAAAATTTACAAAACAACATGGTTACCATCTAAAGAAAACTATAACAAATGAAGCATCTACAGTGACTTCGATTCCCCAAGTTAGCAAAAAAGATTCTCCACAGGCTAGTTTCAGCTGCTTCTAAATGAACGAATCACCCTTCAAATGCACAACTGCCTAGACTATGCAGGTGACCCCAAACTTTCTTTGTAAACGACTAATTAGTCCTCTAAAGGCTGAAGTTGATTGACGCCTGCATGGAGCGATTTCGTGGAGTCATGATATTTATCCGAAGTTAGACTTTCGAATGCATTTGGATAATTTCAAAAGAAAAGGAAAAAGAAAAATAAAAGACTTCTATATAAACAAACCCTAAAACTCCTTTTACCCGCATGAGTGGCAGCGGTTGGATAGGATTCTCTCTTCCTCTTGGAAAGAACAAATTATAGTCGTAGGAAAAATCTAAGGGCGTTCTCGAGAAGTGCAACAGCATCAAAAGTTGTGGCACGGGTGAACCAATGCTATACAAGCATGTGCCCTTTGAGCAATTAATTGATATACAAAAAGTAACAATTCACCGACTTTTTGGAGGTTTGGAAAATCCTATAGGCGTGCCTGACATGTTCCCTAAAAGTTGATGAGGAATATATAATTGCCTAACTTTTTTAACTTAAACTTTCTTTCTATCGTATGCTCATACTAACAAGTTCATAGGCAACACTCCTTTTTTTTCTCCTTTTTTTTTTCTCTTCTCATTATTAGACTTCTTAAATTACCATAGCATTATGAGTAGTATGAAATAAGAAAATTGGCTTATACTTAAACGAACTCAGATGCTCTTTTCTCAAGTCTTGTAAGAGTACTTTTACTTGCTCCTCCACATATGGATACCCCTCATGAATTTTAATAACGTTGTTGATCAATTCTATAATTAATATTAGTTTTTCCACTCTAGCCTCCCTGATAGTCCTATTTTTCTTCCCCGCTAATAAGGGACAAAAAGATCTACTCCCCGAATTCATGTTTCATTATTTTATCTCATATCCACTTAATTCGTATATAACTTGATTTTCATAAATCATGTTTCATAATTTATCTCATATTCACCTATTACATACGTAACTATATTTTCTTCTATACATAATTACTTAATCTTGTGTATGCATGACACAAACCTTCATTCTAAGAAGACATTATGGGGAAACTTCTGGACAAAATTCGTGACTCACTCACTTTCTCTAAGATTTAATTTGAAAAAAATGTGACTGGTTGATGGAGGTATCTAAGTGTTCAAGATAAAAAGATAGATGCACGAGCTATTGAAATCTGCATGGCTACTCATAGAAAAATGACAGTAAGAACTCTGATGTGTTCGAATAATTCGAGTATACATTTTTCTTGTTTTAGTTTAGTATTTCTCCAAAGGAGGTATTGAAACTAGGATTCAAAAGGTCAAATTAAACTATTCTTTTCACTGCTACTACCAAAAAAAGAAAAATTCTATTTTCTTTGGTTGTTTTTTTTTTCCAAATAGAAAATATAAGATAATATGAGGATTTGAAAATTGAGGGCAATGTTAAATATCCAACATTGCTTGACTATGGAGTCTAGAGAGAGAGAGAGAGAGAGAGAGAGAGAGAGAGAGAGAGAGAGAGAGAGAGAGAGAGAGAGTTCCTTCACCTATTAACTTGGGTATTTTTATCTAACTTTCTAATATGGTAAGGAACCTAGGTTTTGCCTTAGTTTATTTCGTGTATACGTCCACCCTATTCATTATATTTCATGTGTCATTGACAATCTGCCTTGCATGTGAAAGGAGGTGCTGTAATATCCCTTATCTCTTGATTAATTATCTCTCTTCACTTATTAATATAAATTTTTTTGGCTGAACTTTTAATATGTAGATAATAAATTGAAAATCATCTCAACAAATTAAAATTTTTGAATGGTTAAAAGTAAATAAGCGTCATTACGCAATCCTTCACGATTATTTATGGCTCGCAACAGTTAATGTTTCATCTTTGGCATCAAAACATTTACGAGTTTATTTATGTGACTTTTAAAGATAATATCTTCCACTTCAGCCTCTATATATTTGATATGACCATTAAAGACAAGATAGTGGTGACACACACAATGACATAGCATAGTAACCTCAATTTCCTTAATCCAACATATATCCGTATGAATCCAGGAGCATTGTGACATCGTGGAATTTCAATGTTGTTTTTAATTAAATAAATCGGGCATTTTATTGACGCACTTATAGTGCTATTCTCAGAGATAATCACTTCTAAGATAAGTAGACTATTTGGGAAAGTCATTAAGGAATTTTAATGCAATAGACTAGAGAAATCGACCAGGAATCGACGGCTCGACTGTGGTCATCTGTAGAGAATCATTACAGCATAGTAAAAATCAGTTAGAGATCAGAGATAGGTCGGTTTGACTGAGATGTGTGGTTAAAAATGAGTAATTCCACCAAATTGAAAAAAATTATCGTCGATTGGCATTAGATTAATTTTTTTGTCGTTTTGGTCCCTTATGTCCGTATTTGAAATCTTGAGATTTTCACGACCATCGAGACTCGCCAATGTGTTGAAGAGGTTCATTGTGGCTCGAAGAAAATCGACCATAGGTCATTTGCACTAAAAATTTCTGAAAGCTGCCTAGTAGCTTAGATCATGCTAAAATTGTGACAGATTGAAATTAATCGTGAATTTGAATCCAATTTCAAAAATTGAAAGTTCTATCATATCACAAATCATTTTAGGAATGTCGACTCATCTTTCGAAGATTTTTCTGCAAATCGAGATTTTTGGCGAAAAGTTGAGATAGGGCCGTTTTTGTTTAGAAAATTTAGAGGACTATTTTTTATCGCGAAATTGGGATGCAAGTAGGATCTATTGGCGATGAAGAATACCAATTTGATTGAAGATACGATGGTGGAATTTATAGAGGCTAAATTGCACCAGTTCAAGAGGCAATTGATGTGGGATTGAGGAAAAATGTTGTGAAATTCGTAGCCCCCCTTGGTCCATGACTTTTGGACCACTCCAAGGCTTCTAGAAGAAGATTTAGCTGCTGGAATTTGTTGAGGAAATCAGCTGGGCAAGGTGGGACCATCTCTAGGCAATAAGAGGATAAGATGGAAGACCAAATGGCCCCACAAGCCAAGTTGTCCCCTCCCTCTTCTCCTCCTTCCCTCATCCGTCGACCCCCCTCCCTTCCCCTTATTGTTCAAAGCTCCTCAACCCAGAAACCAACCAGTAGCTATTTGAGCAAGTTGCAAGCCTGCCTGGAGCCACCGCGTCGCCACCATTCGCCGTCGCTGTCACTGGAGTCCCGTGAGCCCAGTTGCGTTGTTCCCCTTGTTCGTTGTCTAGTTGGCTGCCTGAGACCATGTGGAGGTTGTTGGAGCTTAGCTTGTCATCGTCGAAACCTCGAAGCCACTCGCTTGGTTCCTGTTGCCTCCGCCAGTCCTTGCTCGCCATTTCCATCTCAACTGACCACTAGAGTAGCTCCTTCAACCATCGAATAGAAGCCGAAGCTAGTGGGTCTCTAGCCCACTATTTGGCTCGTTTCCGAGCCCTTCTTGACCTCGCTTGGTGTTCCCACTTTGGAGATTGTCGATCATCTCCGCTTCCCCATCAAAGTGAGCCCGTTGGGTCACTAATCAAGTGAGTTTAACTCACTAATCCATGCTTAGTAAGTTATTGAATCTTAGGGGTTGATTAGTTTAGGCTAAACTAGGATTATGTGGTTAGTTAGAATGGATTGGTGATTTAGTTAATCCTTGATGCATGTTAGGTGGTTAGATTAGTGCAATTAGCAAGTAGATAAGCCGTAGTATTTAATTAGATAGATTCGGAAATTTTCTGAGCTTGTCTCAACTTTTAATTAGGCGTTTCCGGCCTAAGTTTGTATTTTTGCTATTTATTTGTATTTTATTAATTAATTTCCGAAAATTAGACCGAGATAGTTGGTGACCGAAATTTTGTACTGATTGCAATGGTGTGATTGATTTATTCATTTGACTACTAGATTGTGCAAATTGAATGTGATTTGCAATTTTGGGGTATTTATCCCAAAATTTTATATTTTTGATAATTAATTAGAAAATACCAGGTGTCGGTTTATAGCGCCAAAAAATGTGTTTATAGATCATTGAAATTAGTGAGATTTTCAAAAGGGAAAATATTGTATTTTGGCTAAGGCTGACCGACCGTGTACCTACACACTATTATTTTTGTCAAGAATGATAAAAATTGTGGCATTTTTAGATGGTGAGAACAGTATATTATATCAGCCTAGGAGCTCTGATATATATGCTTAGCGCGACCAGTATATTTTATCAGTTTAGAGTGAGCATAAAGGGGTATATTATATCAACTCGATGGTTTGATATGTTAGCTTAGCGAGAGTAGTATACCGATATACTATATCAGCCCGATGGTTTAATATATTAGCTTAGCGAGAGCCGTATATCTTAGCAACTCCTAGTGGGCATTATTAGTATACTATATTAGCCCGATGGTTTGATATGTCAGCTTAGCTTGAGCAGTATACTATTTATTAGCTTAGCACAAGCTATATTATCTATTTTCAGCTTAGAGTGAGCAGTCCTTAATATGATTAGACTTTATAGATAGTATTGAATGGATTGACCGAGTGATGGTCTTGATGACATGGAATCAACTGAGTCGATTGATTGATGACTCGATCTGACGTGATGATTTGATTGGTTGATATGATTCGATGCATTTGTGAATCGTATTGACTTGCAGAAAGGAATCGGGGTGAAGGTAAGTCTTTTGACTTGTGCTTGTGTTTAGGCAGCCTTGGGGCGTATTTTCTTCTTAGTCAGGTCTTAGGGGGTAAACTTGTTGAGACGTCGTCTCACCCCGTTGTGGGATAACATTTTCAGGTCCTTAGATGACAGCTCCTCCCGAGCATTTTGGACAGCCGAAGAATGTTACAGAGCAGGTATCTTACATCCCGCTTCATGGGAGTCCTAGAGGATGGATCTATGAGCTCATAAGGTCTGTGGTCTGGGTTGATGAGGCTTTACCCCACAAGGTACCCCATCAATTCAGATCATGGTATCGATGTGCGTGGGATGGACAAAGAGAGGGTCTAATACTAAAATCCGAAATACCTGTGTATGTGCTGCAGGTTGCTTTTGGGAAAGGCACCGCAGATCCTCTCGGTAGTTCGGTGGTAGACCCATATCTATCGGATCCAAGAACCTCGGTGTATTTAGCTAAAGGCTCCAATGAGGATGAGGATGAGGAAGAGGATCTGTAGTTTTATGAAACTCCCCTGTTTTACAAACCTTGTTTTTATAGATTGGTATTGTATATGACATGGCTTGATATATGAATATATAAGCGTGTTGTGGTTTGAAAAATTTGTGGCTCTACTTTTCTATTACATCTTATTATTGTCTGGGGATTAATTATTTGTTTCTGCATGTGCATTAAAATAAATGGGTCGGTGATGCATCTTGGGACGTTGCTATTTAATCGACCGCAGAGGGATGGGCATGCGCTCAATATATCTTCATCCATTAAATACTTGGTCAGTAAAACTTGTTTCCCCTATTTAGCAAGATGGTCTAGTTTGTCCGAAACTAGTTCAACCTGATCTTTTATTATATGTAATCGCCAACCCGATGTGCTGGAAACACAACACCTTCTAACGACCCTTCACTGTAATTAGTCTTCCTTTACGGCTCCTGATCCATTGGAAATTTGCAAACTTCTTAGTTTACTATGACCAACTTGAACATTTGTTGAATAATCACAATATCTCTGGTGGAAATTGCGTGTCACTAACTTATGTTCCAAACAAATATTATGAAACAATTGATGATCAATATCATGCGAATTTCGAACTCTCTTTTCTTGACCAGCAAAGAAAATGCTAACCACCTAAATTTTTTGAACTTTGGTCAATATGTTATGGAAAAATTCAAAAAAGGTTTTAAACTTATTGCAGTTATAAACATTTTAATTTAACTAAGTCAATCCTAATTGTCATTTTTCCAATTGAGTCATTCTAGTCAATTTTGGTTGAAAGTCGCTAATATGAACATCGCTTTTCCTACGTGGCATTGTGATATCCTAGATTTTCAGTCCTGTTTTCTATTGAATAAATTGGGCATTTCATCGATGCGCCTATAGGGTTGTTCTTAGAGCTGATCACCTTCGAGATAACTAGACTATCCAAGGAAACCATTAAGGAATTTTAATGCGATAAACCTGAGAATTCGATCAGGAATCGATTTCTCAACCGTGCTCATTTTTAGAGGCCATTCTGGCACAGTTAAAAATCAATTTGAGATTAGAGATAGGTCGATTTGATAGGGATGTGTGGCTAATCGTGGGTAACACCACTAAATTGGAAAATTCTCATCGATCGACACTAGACTGATTTTCCTATCGTTTTGATACCTTGTGTTTGTATTTGATTCTTTGAGATTTTCACAACAATTGAGAGTCGCCAATGTGTTAAGTGGATTCATTATGGCTCGAAGAAAATCAACCATGGGTCATTTGCACTAAAAATTTCTAAAAACTACCCAGTAGCCTAGGTCATGCTAAAAACACACTCGAGTGAAATTAATTGTGAATTTGAATCTGATTTTAGAAATTGAAAGTTATGTCATGTCACAATAAATTATAGGAATGTCGACTCAGTCTCAGAATATTTTTCTATAGATCAAAACTTTTTGGGAAAAAGTGGGCTGTTTTGTTCAGAAAAAGCCATTGATTGTTTTTGATCACATAATTGAGATGCAAGGTGGATCAATTGATGAGGAAAAATACCAATTTGATAATTGAGGTGTTAATTGAATTTATTAAGGATGGTTTGTGTTGATTCAAAGAAGGATTGATGGCATATTGAAAGGAAATCAAAGTAAATTCATATGCCCCAAATTGCTTAGTCTTTTGGACCATTTTAAGGTTGCAAGGGGGAGCATTGGTGGCCTAATGGAGGCCAAGGAAGGGCTGGTGGCTGAGAATGGTCAAGGGAGAGCATGGAATGGAAAATTTGGACATTGGTGAAACCCTTGTCCCCTTCTCTTCCTCACTAAGCAACCGACCAGCTTTCCTCTCTACCTTCATCCATTTTCGCACTCCAAAGTAGCTAGCAAGAAGCCAACGGAAGCCAGCAGCATTGCCGAAGCTAGTAAGCAGCCACCGGAGCCGCACGACACCACCGCCTCCGCCATTCGCCCTCCTCGCGCGCACGCACGTTGTCGCACCTCGCCGTGCCTCACCGCTGTCCAGCAGCTTTTGTTCGTGCATCCAGGGTCACTGTCCAGCCGTGCCAGCCACCGTCGAGGCTCCCTCCACCACCGGTTTGCCCTGGTTTGGACCTGACCGTCCCCGTTGCCTTTCCCAAGCCTTACTGCCCTAACCAGCCCCGTTTTCTTTGGTTCTACAGCTTAAGACAGAGGCTAAGTTTGTGGATTTCTAGCAAGCTTCAAGGCCCGTTTTGAGGTAGTTCTAAGCCTTAGTTGCTAGGCCCGCTTTGAGGAAAGTCGAGCCCTGCGACATTCTCGTCGTTTTGATCCAATCCGCTTGCGAAACAAGTAAGTTTTACTCACTAAACCCCGCTTAGTAGGCTAATGATGCTTATGGGTTATTTAGATTTAATTAAGTGTGATTAGGTGGATAGATTAGAGTAGAGCAATTAAATTAGTGTCTTATCAATGCATGTTAGGCAAATGGTGAATGCATTTAATGAGTAGACGTACATTATTATTTATTAAACGAACCTTAGAATTTTTCCAAGTCCGTTTTGGTGCCCAATTAGGCATTATAGGCCTAAATTGGATTTATTGACATTTATTTAATATTTTTCGTAATTAATTAATTTTCGAAAATTAGGTTGGGATAGCCAATGACAGAAATTTTATGTTGATTATTGTGGTGCAGTCTGTTTATTTATTTGAGCTCTAAATTGTGCTGAATTGATCTAATTGTGTTTTTAGGATTTTACTCCTAAATTAATTAATTTAGGTAATTGATTGGAAAATAACCGTGGACCATATAAATGGTGAAATTTTCAAGGGTGAAAATACTGTATTTTGGCTAAGGCAGATCGTGTACCCACACACGGCTATTTTTATCGAGTATGATAAAAATGATGAATGGTTATATGGTGAAAATGGTATACTATATTGGCCTGGGGGCCTTAAATTATCAGTTTGGGTGAGCATGAATTATCAACTTTGGGCGAGCATATATAGTATATTATGATGGCCCTGGGGGCCCTAATCAATCAACTTTGGGCGAGCATATATACAATATACTATATTATTAGCTTTGAGCGAGCTATACTATCTATTATCAGCTTTGGATGAGCAGTTCAGGACTTTATAAATAGTATTAAATGTACCGACCAAGGAAAGGTCGTGGTAACATGTAATTGACTGAGTCGATTGATCGATAATTCGATCTAATTGGGTGATATGATGTGATTGTGTATATTTGATATATATACTGAATTGCAGGATGGAACTGAGGCTAAGGTAAGTCCTCTGACTTGTGTGGTGCTTAGGCAGCCTTTAGGGCATATTGGCTTCTTAATCGGGTCTTAGGGGGTAGAACTTGTTGAGACGTAGTTTCACCTCGTTATGAGACAACATTTCAGGTCCATAGATGGCAGCACCTCCCCCTCCTCCTGTACATTTTCGTATACCAGAAGAGATTACAGAAATATGTTATTATTTTCTGATGCACTCTCACTCTGAAGGACTAAAGTATGTACTAGTGAAGTCTACCGTCTGGGTTGACATGAACGAACCCGATAAGGTGCTTTATAAGTACCGGTCATGGTATCGCCACTATTATGATGGGCGAAAGGAGGGTTCTGTGTTGGAATCTGATGTACCTTGGTTCGTTATGGAATCTACTTTTGGTAAGGGTACTGCAGACCCTAAAGATGGATCGGTGATTGATGCGAAGGATCCCAACTTGGGTGATGATCACGACTCTCCAGAGCAATCAATAGTGGACTCCAGCTGGAGCATGGAAAAAGGATAGGTTGTTGAAGAGGAGGAGTACCTAGAGGAGAACTCGGAGGAAGAACCTGAAGAGGACCCCAAAGAAGACCTGGAGAGAAGTCAGAGGAGGATCTAGAGGAGGATCCCGAGTATGACCCAGATAAAGATTGAGATCCCCTCTCCTGTCTGATGACTTGTTGCTTTGAAACTGTTTGTTTAGGAACCGACTTTTTAGTGTGGCTTGTGAGATAGCTAGTATAAGCACCTAGAGGGGGGTGAATAGGTGCAAAAACAATTTATCGAAATGCGGAAGCAATTCTTGGCAAACGATAGAAAGGAAGTTCACTATTGATTAACGAAAATGAAGTACGATCAAAGTAAAGAGAGTAAGGAAGAGAGAATTGAACACAGGGTTTATAGTGGTTCGGCTTATTTCAAGCCTACGTCCACTCTTCCGCACTGACAGCCCACCGGCTGGATTTCACTATGATCAAAAGAGTAATTATAGCACAGCTTTTCCTTGATTCCACAATGTAGATGTTCTACCACACCTCCTCAAGGTTTCTCACAAATACAGACTCTCTTTTGAATACAATGTTTATCGCTCAAAGTAATTGTCTAAACAACAAGGAGCTTCAGACTTTGAAATTCTTCTATCGCGCACACCTCGAACAACTAAGAACGTCTTTCTTATATACTCCTTTATGCCATCATACCCGTTGGCACTTACCAAAGGAATTCCTCCAATCTACCCGTTGGACGGAATCAATTAGGAAGATTGTTCGAGCTGTTAAAGGAACGTGTCGATAGCCCATCAATCATGTTCGCCCATACAATCGGATCTCGCCCATAAGTAGAACCTTCCAAGAATATTTAGGCAATTATCGAATCTTCAATCATCGAATCAATCTTGATCAATCAAAGGATTCCGTTAAGTCTTTTCCAGCCACGAGATCTTCTCCAGTTGATAAGGTTGAATCCTTAACAAAACATCCAGCTTCGGATAACCTTTCTTCAACGGATTAGAGACTCACAATGAGGATAGACTTTGAGTCTTGAGTCCGGCTATCCGGAGGTCTTCGGACTTTAAATAGCTGAGTCTCGCAAACCTTCGTACTAGACTCGATGGAAACGTTTTATCAGCTTCAAATACTTCAAGAAGATTTCTCCAACAATCTCCCCTTTTTGATTGTGACAAAACTTTCCCCAGATTTGGACAACTTTGACACCGCAAAACATTTCTCAAACACATATGCATATCTTATAGAGATAAATGGCTAAATGAATAATACTAGAATCTGCAACCACAAAAAATAGGTTAGTCTAATATGTGATAAAGCCATCCATAAGATACCAATAATAGTTAATAAAAGTAGTCAAGTCCAAGTCTAGTTTAGTTCTCATCCAGACACAAAAACCAAAGTCAAACAGATCAAAACAATCCAACAAAATCCAACAAACTGTAACCACACAGTCTAACAAACCACATGATTTAAATTAAAAGTCAAATTGTTCAAATCTTGCATTTCTCCCCCTTTTTGTCAGCATTAAAAAGGTTGAGATGAAAATAGAATGAAGTCAAGATGGCTTAGGAACGCGGACAAGCTAGAAATCTCCCATAGATCGAACGATGCCTTCCAAATTTTCAAGTCTTCCTTCGCTTGTGCAATCTCCTCACCCTTGGCATTGGCCTGAATCTGAACAGAGAGGGCTTAGATTTTATCATTCAATGAACATGAAGAAACTTGACCCGCAGTTTGCAAGTTCTGAACCTCGCATCCCAAGGCATAAATTTGACCTCGCATCTCCAAGAGAATATCCATGATTCTGTGAAAATCGGCTGAGTTATCAGTTTGTGTACTAGCTTCAGCACGTTCTGCAAATGATGTCATATCAGAATAATCTCGCAGGTTTGGCGATGAAACTTCATGACCTTCTTCTGGAAATTGAGAGGCATAAACATCCTCTAGTTCTACAGGTGAGCGACTGACTCCTTCACTTGCATCAGGATATGAGGACTTCTCTCCTTTCTCTTGATCTCCCCCTGTTTCCATGCCTACAGGTGGAGAAGAATGTTCCTCAAGTTCTCATTCTTCTCTTCTTTCTTCTTCAGGTCGTTCCACCTCTGCTTCTTTCTTGCCAACTGCTCTTTCTGCTTCTTTCTCTTGTTCTTCTCTTCCTTCTTCTTCTCTTTCTTCTTCCTATCCTTCTCTTTCCTTCTCTTTCGCCTCACGATGTTCCATTGACTCTGGAACAGTACGACTTAGCTTCTTCAAAGCTATGGCCGAAATGGTAAGGCCATCATCTTCTTCATCTTCCACAATAAGAGCTCTCCTTTTTGGTTTTGAAGTAACCAAAGGCTCCTTTCCTTTCCGTTTTGAAGAAGTTTGATGAACTTTGACTGGAGTCTTCTCCTTGAATTTCTCCAACTCCTTGTTCAGTTCCTTCAGACGCATTTTGGTTACCATCTTCAGTCCTACCACCATATGATTGCACAATCGAACACAAAAGATTTGCAGAGGCTAAATATTCAGATGTCTGAATAACTTCGTAACAAGGCTTGGGTAAGGGAGTTAACCTCTGTCCTTCATCATCGCTCTATACATGTGGAACATGATAGTGTGAGGGAGAGAAAACTTTTTCCCAGTGAGAATGGCATACATTAGCTCTGCCTCTAAACTTGAAACATCGGTCTTGGAAGTTGATTTTGGTCGGAGGCAATTGATCACAATCTTGTGAAGCAAGATGTTGAATGCACTCATCCTTAAGTAGGTAATCTTCTCCTCTGTTCTCCTATCCTTCACCGCCCAAAGGTGTGGCCGAGCAATGGAAACTTTAATCGGTTGATATCTTCCTCTTTCAACTCCTAACAAAAACTCGCCAAAGATATCCATATCCACAACATAGTCTTGATCTTTGACACTGAAAGAGAATCTATTCGCATCCAAAAAGCTAAGATTTGAATAGAAATATGCGGTTAATTCAGCATATGCCTCTGTAATGTCGGAGCAGAACTTTTCAAGTTGAAGAAAACCGAACTTTTCCCTCAAGTTCACATTCACAACATCCAGAAAGTCAAAATCCACACTCCTAGGGTTTATTACCCCACACTTCAGCAATTTCGAGTACAAATCCTTTTGTTCCTTTGATCTGAACAAATCTCCCCTTTTTCCTCGACTTTCAACCGCAACACCCATTCTCGGTTGAAATTGACTGTACAACTTGTCATCATCATTCCCATCTACAGGATTCGATCCCCAATCACGAGGATCACTTGGGATATTCGCAAGGGTTTCCTCAGCCACCCCTTTACGAGCAATTCCCAAACTTTCCATTTTTCGCAGAAAGATATATTCGTTCCCATATCCTTTGTCTTTAAGAAAATCATCGACATAGTTTAAGAGAGTACGAGTTCCTTTTAAGGCACGATATAGCTTATAAATATAAGCAGGCTTTTGAACTCTTACCGGATCTGCATCCTCAATGATTTCTTCTTGCTATTGATGATCAACGCCTTGAGGACTAGAAGGAGGAGAATGACGCTGTTGAGAATGTTGTGGGCTCGGTTGCTATTCAGGAGACACTTCTTCTTCAGTGAGATCGAAGTGCGTAGGCCCCTCACTCATTCGCCATGGTCCCCTGCTTGCGATTCTCGAAGACTTTCTTGAAGATGACATCTTTCTCAGTTTTTGGAAGATTCCTTGCTTGACTTTCCCAAGAAAGATGACAACTTTTTGAAGATTAAACAAGGGAAGAAAACGAGAATGGAGGATTGATGCTTTCTAGGGTTTTTGAGAGTAAAGTGAAGAGGAATCAACAGTGCACGATCGTTTAAAAAGAGATAAACGAACCGTCACAAAGGAAATAAAAAGATGCCTTTTCAAAATAACCGTCCTTTTTCCGCGAAAATAGTCATTTCAAAAAATAACTTCTTTTTCGAAAAGGAAACGATGCAATAATTACGCCGATTAAAGATAGCAATAAAACACGGTTGCCAATCGTACCTTTTCAATATAAGATTCGAGAGAGAGAAAGACTTACTTACAGTCTGACAGTCGTACCAAGACTAACTTACAGTTATAGTCTTGTATATATGAGTTTGAGAGTCTTTAGACTTTGATTTCCTTATACCTTAAAATGTTGAGTCTGGAACGGATGGTTTCAAACTGATTTTTCTCCAAAGGCTTTGTGAAAATATCCGCCGGTTGGTTCTTTGAGTCAACAAATTTAATTGAAACATCTCCATTTTGAACATGGTCTCTAATAAAGTGATGTCGAATCTCTATATGCTTCGCTCTTGAGTGGAGTATTGGATTCTTGGTGAGATTGATAGTGCTGGTGTTGTCGCAATTAATCTCTGTGCATGAGTCTTCAATTTCAAAGTCTCTTAGCTATTGTTTTATCCACAAAATCTGCGAACAACAACTTCCGAGAGCTATATACTACGCTTCTGCTGTAGAGAGAGCTACTGTACTTTGCTTTCTTGAAAACCAAGATACTGTCTTGCCTCTAAGTAGTTGACAGGTATCTGAGGTGCTCTTTCTATCGACTCTGCATCCAGCAAGGTCTGCGTCTGAATATCCAAGAAGAGTAAAGTCTCCCCTTTTTGGATACCAGAGACCAAAGCTTGAAGTTGATGAGATATATTTTATAATACGCTTCGCAGCATTTAAATGAGATTCTTTTGGGTCTGATTGAAATCTGGCACAAATGCAAACACTAAACAGAATGTCAGGTCTAGAAGTAGTAAGATAAAGAAGTGATCCGATGATACTCCTGTATAGCTTTTGATCGACTTTCTTTCCTCCTTCATCTTTGTCTATCTTCAAGAAACTTGACATTGGTATGTTAGCCTTTTTGCAATTGTCCAGTCCAAACTTTTTGACAAGATCATTTGCATACTTTTCTTGATGAATGAAAGTTCCTTCCTCCAATTGTTTTATTTGAAGTCCAAGAAAGAAGGTTAACTCACTCATCATGCTCATTTCAAATTCTTCCTGCATAGTCTTAGAAAATTTATTGCACAGACTTTCATTAGAGGATCCAAAGATAATATCATCGACATATATTTGAACAAGTAGAAAACTTTTGCTTTCTCTTTTAATAAAAAGAGCAGTGTCTACTTTACCTTTAACAAATCCATTTCGAATTAAAAACTTACTTAATCTGTCGTACCAAGCTCGAGGTGCTTGCTTCAAGCCATATAGAGCCTTTTTGAGTCTGAACACTGAGTCTGGATTCTTTGGATCTTCAAATCCTGGTGGTTGTTCCACATAGACTTCCTCATGGATAAATCCATTTAGGAAAGCACTTTTGACATCCATTTGAAATAACCTAAAATTTTTATGACAAGCAAATGCAAGTAATAAACGAATTGCTTCTAACCTTGCTACCGGTGCATAAGTCTCGTCATAGTCGATCCCTTCTTCTTGTGTGTATCCCATGGCCACTAGTCTAGCCTTGTTTCTTATGACTCTTCCTTTCTCATCCATCTTGTTCCTGAAAACCCATTTAGCTCCAATAATTGATTTGCCTTTTGGTTTAGGAGTCAGCTCCCAGACATCATTAATTCTGAATTGTTTGAGTTCTTCTTGCATAGCTTCAATCCGGCTTTCATCGAATAAAGCTTCTTCTATGCTCTTGGGTTTTATTTTAGAAATAAGTGCCACAGCACTAGACTCTTCTCGCCTTTTGGATCTTGTGCGGATTCCTTCATTAATGTCGCCAATAATAAGATCTTTGGGATGACTGGACTTATATTTCCAATTGCTTGTTAATTTGTCAGATTGATGGTCACTTCCTTCACTTGAATCTTCAACAGTCACTTGTTGCTGGTCCTTCAAAGTCTGAGCTGCTTCTTGAGATTTAGACTTTGTAGAGTCTGGAGCAGATTCAGTCTCTTCAAGATGAGTCTGAATAGATTCATTTTGAATAGAGTCTTCAAATTTGACATTCATTGATTCTTCCACATTTTGAGTCTTCTTGTTGTAGACTCTGTACGCTTTGCTAGTGGTTGAATATCTAAGGAAGATGCATTCATCTGACTTTTCTTCAAACTTACCAACTCGATCGTTTGCATTTTTCAATATGAAACATTTACATCCGAATACATGAAAATATGAAACAATGAGCTTCTTTTCTTTAAATAGTTCATAAGGGGTTTTTTCTAGAATAGGCCTTAGAAAAACTCTATTGATAATATAACATGATGTTGAAACTGCTTTAGCCCAAAACCGTAAAGAGATATTGCTTTCAATTAAGAGAGTTCTAACCATTTCTTGAAGAGATCTATTCTTCCTTTCCACAGCTCCGTTTTGCTCTGGAGTATATGGAGAAGAGAACAAATGTTGAAAACCAGATTCTTCACAAAATTTGGCAAAATCTTGATTTTCAAATTAACCTCCATGGTCTGTTTTTATACTTGAAATAACATACCCTTTTTCATTTTGAACCTTTTTAGCAAATTTTTCAAAGTAAGAGAAGGTTTCAGACTTACTTGCCAAGAAATATACCCAAGTAAATCGTGAGTAATCATCCACAATTACTAGGCAATATTTCTTACCTCCAGTGCTCTGTGTTCTTGTTGATCCAAAGAGATCCATGTGCAAGAGCTACAATACACGATTAGTGGAAACTTGATTTATTGGTTTAAATGAATTTCTTACCTGTTTTCCCAATATACATGGTGTACATAGATCAGACTTTTGATATGATAAATTGGGTAGACCACGAACAAGCTTTTTTGCTAAGATCTTGGCTATCTGCTTCATGTTAATATGCCCAAGCTTTTTGTGCCATAAGTTCGCTTCGTCTTGGATTGAGATTATACATTGCGACTCATCTGGTTTTACGTCCAAGAGGTAGATATTTCCATGTCTTCGACCCATGAATGACTGAGTAGAGTCTTTACTGGTTCCTGAACAAATACTCTCTTGAAAGTTGATTTTAAAACCGGTATCACACAGCTGGCTAATACTGAGCAGATTGTAATTGAGCCATTCAACTAAAGAAATATTGCTTATTATGAGGTTCCCAATCTTTACAGTTCCAAATCCCACTATTTTTCCTTTGCTGTTTCCTCCAAATGAGACTTTTCCACCATTCACTTGAATAAGCTTTATGAAGCAATTTGAGTCTCATGTCATGTGTCTCGAGCATCCACTATCCAGATACCATTTCACCTTTTTCTTGATAGTGACCTGCATTTAAAAAGAAACTCAAGCTTTCTTTGGTACCCATATTTTCTTGGGTCCTTTTGAGTTAGTCTGATATACGGTTTTTGCCCAGACTTTATTGACAGGTCTCCAAATCATAGAACAGTCTTTCTCAAAATGATCTACACTATTGTATTTTGAACATCTAAGAGCATTGCGACCTACTGGTTTTACAAAGTTCCTTTCAAAATGGTTTTTGTAAGCATTTCTTGTGGGTCTTTGTTTAATTCTTTCTTTTACTTTAGGAAAATCAATTAAAGAAATGGTTTCAGCAGTCATTCCTAAACCAGATTTATTGAAATACAGTCTTTGAACAGAAAGTATTTTCTCCAGTTTTTCAGATCCTAGAGAAAATCTTTTGGAAATATTTGAAATATCATTTTTCAAAAATGCATTTTCTTTTAAAAGATTATCTTTACTTTCTTTGAGAGAAGAAACATTCTGGTCTAAGCATTTCACTTTTTCTTCCAAAACATTCTCTTGTTGTTTTAAAACAGAATTTTCCTTTTTAATTTCGAAAATTCTTTTAAGAGAAGTCTTAAGACTAAAACGTAATTCATCAATGTATTTTGAAACTTTAATAGGGATTTTAAAATTACTTATCTCGAATTCACTTTCTGAATCTGAATCAGTCTCGGAGTTTGATTCTGAGTCTAATTGTGTCATTAGACATATGTTGGCATAATCATCATCACTATCTTCGCACTCCGCATCACTCCAGGTTTCAGCTTTGAGAGCTTTTTGATATTTTTCAGTTTTTCCTTTCTTCTTTCTCAGAAGAGGACAGTTGGGTCTGATGTGTCCCTTTTTCTTGCATTCAAAGTAGACTACATCTTTGTTTGATTCATCATCTTCAGCAGACTTGGTCTGTTGCTTTTGAAAACTTTGTTTCCTTAAATTAAATCTTCTTCCTTTTCTATTCAGCTTTCTGAATCTTCTTATCATGAGAGCAAGTTCTTCATCATCCATGTCGTCTTCGGAATCTGTTACATCAGAATCATCATTAGATTTTAATGCAATAGATTTCTTACCTTTAGGATCTTCGTCTTCATTGATTCGTTCCACTTCATAAGACTGAAGGGTTCCAACCAACTCATCAACAGACAGTGGCATGATTCTTTGGGTCTCTCTGATTGAGGTCTTTATATGATTCCAATCCTTGGAGAGTCCACGCAGTAGTTTGTTCACTTTCATGGGATTAGAAATTGGTTGACCTTGATTTTCAAGACCATTCACGATTTTTGTAAAACGACTAAACATGTCAGTTATAGATTCTCCTGGTTTCATTCTGAAGGCTTCATATTGACCGAGAAGAATGTTGATTCTAGTTTCTTTCACTCGATCTGTTCCTTCATAAGTAATGTGTAATCTATCCCGGACTTCTTTGGTTGTATCACAAGAAGATATTCTATTATATTCAGTAGGTAATAAAGCACAATATAAAGAATAAATTGCTTTTGCATCAAGAGCTTGTCTCTTGATTATCTCTTCTTGACTCAATTTGCTGGACTCAACAGTGTCCTTTCCTCTTTCTGAGACAGATGCGGCTTTAGGAATGATTCCTTTTTCTACAACGTCCCATTCCAGAGGATCCTTTGATCTTAAGAATGCCTTCATTTTGTTCTTCCATATGTTGTAGTCTTTTCCATCAAAGTAAGGCGGTCTCGTGTTGCTTTGCCCTTCTACCAGCCCTGGAGCCAACATACTAGCCATGGATCTTTTACTCTGAAGTAAAACACTTCAAACAAAGTAAGTACACGAGCTCTGATACCAATTGAGATAGCTAGTATAAGCACCTAAGGGGGGTGAATAGGTGCAAAAATAATTTATCGAAATGCGGAAGCAATTCTTGGCAAATGATAGAAAGGAAGTTCACTATTGATTAACGAAAATGAAGTACGATCAAAGTAAAGAGAGTAAGGAAGAGAGAATTGAACACAGGGTTTATAGTGGTTCGGCTTATTTCAAGCCTACGTCCACTCTTCCGCACTGACAGGCCACCGACTGGATTTCACTATGATCAAAAGAGTAATTATAGCACAGCTTTTCCTTGATTCCACAATGTAGATGTTCTACCACACCTCCTCAAGGTTTCTCACAAATACAGACTCTCTTTTGAATACAATGTTTATCGCTCAAAGTAATTGTCTAAACAACAAGGAGCTTCAGACTTTGAAATTCTTCTATCGCGCACACCTCGAACAACTAAGAACGTCTTTCTTATATACTCCTTTATGCCATCATACCCGTTGGCACTTACCAAAGGAATTCCTCCAATCTACCCGTTGGACGGAATCAATTAGGAAGATTGTTCGAGCTATTAAAGGAACGTGTCGATAGCCCATCAATCATGTTCGCCCATACAATCAGGATCTCGCCCATAAGTAGAACCTTCCAAGAATATTTAGGCAATTATCGAATCTTCAATCATCTAATCAATCTTGATCAATCAAAGGATTCCGTTAAGTCTTTTCCAGCCACGAGATCTTCTCCAGTTGATAAGGTTGAATCCTTAACAAAACATCCAGTTCTGGATAACCTTTCTTCAACGGATTAGAGACTGTCAATGAGGATAGACTTTGAGTCTTGAGTCTGGCTATCCGGAGGTCTTCAGACTTTAAATAGCTGAGTCTGCAAACCTTCAGACTAGACTGATGGAAACGTTTTATCAGCTTCAAAATACTTCAAGAAGATTTCTCCAACAGCTTGTATATGTATATATATGACCGAGTTGTTATATATGTATATAAGTGTGTTGGTTTTCAAGTTCAAGTTTTTAGTCATACATTTCTATCCCATTGTTTTATTTTCTAGAGATTTTATATCTGCTTCCGTATGCATATTAAATGAAAGGGTCGGCGATGCGTCATAAGACGTTGCTATTAATCGACCATGTAGGGATGGGCGCACGCCTGAGGATTGGGGAGTGATAGGCACGGCCGATGCTTGACCCTCATTCTAGCTATATATGAAATCCTTGATTAATAATAAGATAAACAAATTATTTTTTGAATTTCGTCTTGTATAGAGTTTTATTTAGGGACACCACGCCCACGGCCAACTAGGTTGCAAAGGCCCACCGCCAAGTCTAGTCATTGTGCCCTTGCTCATGACTGACAAGGTTGCAATGTCCTCACCCTAGGGCCTTTGTGGTTGACGAGGGCCTCACCAACAACCTAGTCGGCCACAAAAAAAAAAAAAAAAAAAAGGATGCAAAAAAAAATTTGAAAAGAAAAAAATTCAATTTTTTTTTTTTAAATTACAAAAGTTGTTTATGTCAATATTGATCATGTCATATAAGACGACCGATGCCAACGCCAGTGATTTTTTTTATTTATTTATCAAAATTGACAAAAAATACTCAATTTGCAAAATCAGTACTTTTTTGCATTTGCACTCATTGGATGCAAAGGATTCTCCTCCCAAAGCAAACTATCTATGAGATTGAAAAGAAGATTAGGTAATTCTTATGGTCAAGGAAACGCCAAAATTCATAGATCCCACAATTTTGCATGGAAAGTAGTACGCTCACTAAAAAAGGAGGATGGACTAGACTCGCTTGATCTGAAACTCTGGATAAAGTATTGATGGGCCGTATGCTTTGGAACCTCATCAATCATCCATCCTCATCCCTATGAGTACTTGGGTTGGTCATATTAAATGCAGAGGTATTCCCATTAACTCAACATAAATGGCAGTATGGCTTGGAGTTGGCAATGTATTCTCAAGCTAATACTTGCTCTAACACCTATTATCTCTAACCAAACATACTGTTGCAAAGAGATATACAAGGAATTTAGATAGGAGGGATTGGCTATGGACTGGCATCAATTAATTTGGACCAACGGTATTATCAAGCATAATTTTATTGGATGGCTTTTTTTTTTTTTTTGGTAGAGATAGGCTATTGATAGCAGTAGCCATATCACGGCGGTTGTCTTTAGTAGATACTAAGTATAACTTTTGTGTGATTGGTATAGAAGACAAAAACCACTTATTCTTTGATTACACTTGGACAAGTAGTGTATGGCGTAGCATTTTGGCACATAATGGAATTTGGTATTCTGCAAGAGGTTGGAACTTAGAACTTCTCTGGATGATTGAGGACACCAAGGGCAAAAACTCAAAGGTGAGACTCCTCAAGCTATCTTTCTTAGCAGTTATCTCTTGCATCTGGATGGAACGAAACTGCAAATGGTTTCAAAACAAGTTGATTAAACCTCATCTTCTATTGGCTAGGATTCAAAAGGTTGTAAGACGTAGGGCATAGGCCTTCCCAAGCATATATTTTATTGGCTCTTGTATGGAGGCTTCCTTCCTCCATCTTCTCACATAATTAGTCTCTTTAAAATGCTAGGGGATTCCCCTAAGTTTTTTACCTCAATTGGTAAATTGGCAAAAGGTTTAGCTCTAAATTGACCAAGTTAAAAGTTTTAGAACCGAATAGGGACAAATACAATAAGTTTAAGACTTTTTTTTTTAGTAGTTTTCTCTTTTGTTTACTTGCTAATTGAATATCAGGTGTGCCCAACAAACAGCATTAATGATCCTATCTTCTGGTGTTTATTGAGAGGACGAAACGCCCCTTGTTAATTACTAGGTTACCTTGTTAGGATGTGAAGGAACTATTTTTTTTTTTTTTTAAGCTTATAAAATAAAGTATTTGAGTTTTCACCTTAACATATCTTTAGGAATGCATGCAAATATGAAATTAATTTGCCTATATATACTAATCGGATGGCAATAGAGGTTCCTGCTTTTTCGGAGTCTTGATTGACTTTCTCAAAATTATTAATATCATCAGTTATATCCTTAAGTTTTAATTATTAAGATAATAGTTTTAAGGGAAACAATGAAAACTAAAGATTTCTGTAGTGTGCCAAGAACTCTTGCACTCCTACCATAAAGGCGACAAAAGTAAATTGGTGGGAATAAAAATTGATCTCATTTAAGCATATGACATGGTGAAATGGGAGGCCATTCTCGATATTCTTAAAGCCATAGATACCCTTCAATATTGGGTCGATATGATATCTCATTGCATTACTACTTTGAGATTCTCAATCAACTTCAATTTTGAACAGATTGATTATTTGCAAGCACCAATGGGCTACGGCCAGCTAATCCACTTTCTTCATATCACTGCCCTGTTTATTAAAATTCTCAATAGAATTATTGGTGGAAAAATTGCTACACTTCATTTAAGTTCCATTGGCATTGCAAATAGCAAAAAATTATCCACCTATGCTTCACAGATGATCTGTTTCTATTTGCCCAAGGATATGTCAGCTTTGTTCCTTGCCCTGTTGATGCACTTGATGAATCCTTCTTAGCGACCATTTATTGTATTTGGATGGAGCACAATTACAAGCATTTCCAAAATAAGTCAATTGAGATGCATCTTCTTTTGGCTAGGATACGTAAAATTGTAAGAAGTAGGACTTCACTTTTCCAAAATTGTAGACGCTACCAAGCAAATATTTTTGTTGGCAACTCTGTGCAAACTTCCTACCTCAATATCACTGCATAATTAGCATGTTGGCAATGCTGGGGGATGCCCCTAAGCCTGTGTATGTCATCCGATTAATGATATCTCCATATTAGCATTCCAAAAAAAATTATTAACATTCCAATTAAATTAGGAGGTCATATTCTCATTATGTAATATATTATAGACAACGTCTATAGAACAATGAAATAGATTCTGCAAAATTTATGGGAAAGTTGGTCGCACAAATAGACTATGAACGAGAATTTCAAAACTTTTAGTAAAGCAAAACGTAGCTCTGAAAAATTTATAAAATGAGATTGTGATTGTCCTAATTCTATTTTTAAAAGAATAACAGTTTTTCCTTTTACGACGCTATCTCCATCCATTATATGACTAAATCCACCAAATTTTCAACAAAAAGACAAATTTGCCTCAAATCATTTAATTGCAATTTAAACTAATGCTGCAAATTTATTTCCTTTCCTTCTTTTCTTAGTTTTTCTATTTCTATGTAAGATCTAACAGTCATAATTAAGAATTTTGCATATTTTGTTTTTACATATTGTGGACACTATGGGCATGCATGCTTATGTTCTTTTTTCTTGTTTATGAACAAACATTTTGTTTTTTTGTTTCCGGGAACAAAAAAAGAACAGAAACACGTTTGTTTGCGTTTTTGTTCAAAATCTATTTTTTTGTTCCCGGAACAAAATTGGAATGGAAATAAGAAACAAAAAAGAAGTTTTTTTTTTTGTTACAGAAACACTTTTGAAGAACAAATTTTCTCTCTCTTTCTTTTCTTCTCTTTTTTTTTTCTTCTTCTTTTCTTCCTCTTTTTTCTTTGGCCGGTGACCTTGCCAGAGCATCGCCGGCCCCGGGCGAGGCCGAGCATCACCAGTCCCTAGCGAAGCTTGGCCTCACCTTGGCTAGGCGAGCTCGGGCTCGCCCAGATCCAGTGAGGCCGAGCATTGCCAGCGTAGGCGAGGCTTAGGGCAAGCTCGGGCTCACCCAGATCCGGCGTGGCCGAGCCTCGCCCGGGGCTGGCAACGCTCAGCCTCACCGGATTTGGGCGAGGCCGAGCCTCGCTCGCACCAGCAACACTCGACCTCGCCAGGGGCAAGTGAGCCTCGCCGTGGCTGGGCGAGGATGCCAGCCCCTGTCGGCCGATCGCCGGCCTCAGCATGGCCAGTGACCGGCCAAAAGAAGAAAAAAAAAAAAAAAAAAAAGGAAAAGTAAAATAAAAATAATAAAAAATTTTACCAAACATGTTTCTATTCATTTTTTATTTTCGGAACAAGTTTACAAAACGCGTCTTTTTCTATTTATGTTCCTTGGAACACTTTTTGAACAGAAACACAAACAAACGCACCCTGTATATATATATTTTAGTGTTAGATTTTACTTCCATAGAAATTTGTTTTGTCAAAAAGAAATTTTCAAAAGACTTGATTCTTTTTAACATTGTCGAGCAAATGGATTGCTCGTCAAATAAAATCTTTCTTTTTTTAAGAAAGAAATTTTTTATCACAATGACTTGTCTATAAACTTTCACTTTGGTTGTGCATATCACTATCATACTCTTTCTTATCAATTGTCTTTTATGTATAGATACATTTAACGGGATGATAGGATTGAGAAAAAAAAAAACCCTTTAAAGTTTTACCAATATGAAATCACGGTTATATTTACCAACGTGAAACTTTAAAAGATGAAATTTAATTTATCAAACATTGCACAACACACACACACACGCACACGCACATATACATGTGCGCGTGTGTGTGAAATGCCAATGAAATGTCATCATTTTGGATTGACAGAAATTAATAGCATTCATAAAGTGTTTATAATAATAATATCACGATGCCTCATTATACTTTCACATTGATGTTTTTAGTGTACTCCTAGATACTTCTACAAATGTCTTACATACTTTGCGTTAAAGTATATTACCAATAGTAAAAAGAAATTAAAAAAAATACAAATTCTTTGATGTTGTAAATGAAGAGATTTGATATATATTTTTGTGGAATTTTTTTCCTAGATACTTATTTCTACAGAATTAAAAACTTAAAATAAAAAAGAAAGCACAGTACCTTTAGCATAAATGGGATACCCACAATAGACCAAAACAAAATATGTGAAATGCTTAATGATGATGACTAGATTCTAAATGGAAGTGAAAATAAAAAATAAAGAAAGAAATAGGACCACCACTTTAAATTGTAAGTGAATGATTGAGGGTAATTTCAAAAATGAAATAAATTTAATGATGTATAGGGCGAAAATAAGGCCGCTCTTTTCTTTTTCTTGTATTTGTCTAAGTTCAATTGACATGGAATCGCTATCCCCTATCAAAGTGTATTTCTTGAAAACTACGTAAAACTCATTGCAACAAGTTTCCTCTTATTCTTATGGTCATCGGATTAGTTTAATGTATGCCGAACGCATGATTGAACTCATCATTCTTGGGATTACATGTGACGGCCCAGGCGGCGATGCGCGGGGAGGAGGGATGGTGGTGCGTCCACGCCTTGGTCTCCAGATGTGCGCAAAGAGGGGGCGCGTCTCCTGTTATGGCTCGATCCTCGAATGCGTGCCCATCCCTCACCTAGTTGATTTATAGCGACATCCCAGAACGCATCGCCGACCCTTTTATTTTAATATGCATGCAAAAGCATAAAATAATCCAAAGAAAACAATAAAACAATGGGATAGAAAAGTAGGGCCATATTTTTCACAACTGAAAAACCACAACCATACTTTTATACAAAGCAAACCTCATGGTATATAATACAATACTATTCGCAAAAGTTTGATCTATCATACATCAGTCCACAACTTAGGTTTGCAAAGAGGATGGGATCTTAGTCCTCATCCGGGTCGTACTCTGGATCCTCCTTTGGACCATCCTCTTCTTTAGATTCTTCCTCCTCTTCTTTAGGTTCTTCCTCGAGTTCTTCCTCCTCAAGATTTACCTTAGGTTCGTCCTCCAGTTCCACCTCCTTGGGTTCCTCCTCCCAATTCTCCTCTGGGTATATCTCTTCTTGATCACCCTCTTCTTTTGGCATACTCTAGTTGGAGTCTACTGGTGATGGCTTGGGAGAGTTGTGATCACTCTCAGGCTTAGGGTCTCTTGCATCCACTACCGACCCGTCCTTAGGATCTGCCATCCCTTCTCCGAACGCCTCTTCCAATATGTACAAGGGCACATTACCTTCTGGAATGGGACCCTCTCTTCGCCCATCATGGTAGTGACGGTACAACGATCAATACTCATGGAGTCTCAAGGCATCATTGCCCACGTCAACCCAAATGATCGATTTAACCAATATGTACTCTAGTCTCTCGGGGTAGTTATGAATATGGAAGTGGTATGCTACTTTTGAGATCTCTTTGGGAATACTAAAATGCATAGGAGGATGAGGAGGTGGAGGTGCTGCCATCTAAGGGCTTAAGATGGTTATACAATAACTAATGAGACAACGTCTCAACGAGTTCTACCCTCCTAAAACCTGATTAGGAAACCAATACACTATGAGCTGCCTAAGCACACATTGGTAAGATGACTTACCTTGGCCTCAAATTCCACTTGCAAATTAGTACAGTTCAAACATGCATCCAATCAAACACTACCGATCGAAACATCGGTCAGTCGACCTAGTCAATTTACATGTCAAACAAACCATTCTTGGTCATTTCAATCAATACTGTCCATTCTTCAAAATAACCTATTGGGTTACTGAGCTAGTATTTTATACGATTCATTCTCCGAAATGACATATTAAGTCACCGAGTATATTCCTCTTAACGTCCATTCTCCAAAATGACATGCTGAGTCACCGAGCCGTTATGGCATGTCGTCCATTCTCCAAAATGACATATAGAGTCACTAAGCCGACATTGCATACCGTCTTTTCTCCAAAATGACATATAGAGTCACCAAACCGATATATAATATGGTAATTCTAATCGTACAATCAATTTGTCATTTTTACCATATCCGATAAAAATAACCGTGTGTGGATACACAATCGGCTTTAGCCAAAATATAATAGTTTCCTTCCCACAAATCTCACTATTTTCTGTAGTCCACCAAAACATTTTTGGCACTGTCAACCAACGCCCGGTTATTTTTCAATTAATTATTCAAAATTAATTAATTTATAAAAATAATCATAAAATCATTAATAAATCAATTCAGCACAATCTAGCACTCAATAAATTAAACAGAATACATCACGATAACCAGTATAAAATTCCGATCGTCGACCATCTCGATCTAATTTTTGAAAATTAATTAATTAATTAATTTTGAAAATTAATTATTAAATAGCAATAAATCCAATTTAGGCCCGTAATGCCTAATTGGAAGCCGAGACGAGCCCAGAAAATTACCGAGACTCATTCATTAAATAATATAGCTTGTTTACTTGCTAATTACACTAACCATTTGCCTAACATGCATAGGTAAATCCCTAATTTAATTATTCTAATCTAATCTATCCACCTAATTATACTTAATTAAATCTAATCAACTTCTAAGCATCATTAGCATACTAATGAGGGATTAGTGAGAAAAACTTACATGTTTAACAATTCGCTCGAATTGAAACATTGGGAATGTCACAAGGGACATTTTACTCTAAAGCGGGCCTAAGGTCCAGGGTCCACAAGTACCTCAAAACGGGCTTGGAAGTGGCTGTGAAACCCACTTCTCAACTCTTTGTTCTAGCTGCAAAACAGAAGGAAATAAGGCTGGTTTGGCACAGCAAGGCTCGAAGAGGCTTCTGTGGCTTGAAAGGGGCGGTCTACGGTGGTTGGATGGGCTCTAGCGGGCTTCCACAATCCCTTACAGCGAGTTGGACGGTAGAGCAGGAGGTGAGCAAAGGTGGACGGCGTGCGGTTGGTGGCATGTGCGAGCGGGGTCGTGAACAGCGACAGCGGTGTGGATGTGCAACGATGGCTGGCTAGCGCGACTGGGGCTCCGGCTTCTCCTCTGGTGGCTGCTGGTTTCGCACAAGCAAGGAGGGAGAGAGAGATGGGGTGGACGGCAATGAGGGAGAGAGGGATGGGAGTGTAGGGTAAGTCTTGCCTTGGTGGGGTCCTATGGCCAAATTTTCCACCAAAATGTCCCTTCTCTAAGCTTGTCCAACAAGCCAACATCCCTTGGCTGTCTTTAGGCCACCAAGGCCTCCTCTTAGACATGTGAAGTGGTCCAAAATGGCTAGGGGGAGAGGGTACACGAATTTGTAAGTAATTGGTTTCAAATGGTTGCTTAATCTTGTTCAATCCATCCTCATTTGACCCTCATAATTTCATTTGATACATCAATGCTTCAATTGACATTTTTCCTCACCCATGGATTTACCCTGCTTCCCAAATTTGAAATAAAAAACAATCCCGGCATTTTCTGAACAAAAACGGTCCTAAGCCAACTTTTTCTAAAAAAGTCTTGGTTGGAAGAAAAATCTTCTGAGACTGAGTTGTGGGTCCTAAAATTTATTGTGACATGGCAGAATCTCCAATTTCTGAAATCGGACTCAAATTGGCGGTTAATTTTCATTCGGCGCATTTTTAGCATGACCTAAGCTACCGAATAGTTTTCAGAATTTTTTAGCGCAAATGACCCGTGGTCAATTTTCTTCAAGCCACAATGAACTCACTTGACACATTGACGACTCTCAATTGTCTTGAAAATCTCGAAGATTCAAATACGGACACAGGGTACCAAAACGACAATAAAATCAAATTAGTGCCGGTTGACGAGAATTTTTCAATTTAGTGGTATCACCCACGATCGGCCACACATCTCAGTCGAACTGACCTATCTCTGATCTTAAATAGATTTTTAACTATGTCGTCATGACCTCTAAAGATGAGCACGGTCAATAAGCCGATTCCTAGTCGAATTCTCAAGTCTATTGCCTTAAAATCCCTTAATGGCTTACCTGGATAGTCTAATTATCTCGAGAGTGATCAATTTTGAGAATAACCCTATAAACGTGTCAATGAAATGCCCGATTAATTCAATAGAAAATAGGGTTGAAAATCTGGGATGTCACATCTCTTGTCCCACATCGCTTAGGGAGGAGTCTTGGGCTAGTTTATAATGCTTGGGGTTCTCTAACCTGTGTAACTCGTTTTAAAGCTGTAAGGGCCAAAAGCCCAAAGCGGATAATATTACACAGTGAGAGGCCCGGGTCCTTACAAATGATATTAAAGCCGACTCCCAATCGTGTGTGGGGCCATAGTGAGGGCGTTGTGCTCCCAAGGTGGAGAGAGTGTGACGGCCCAAGTGGCAGTGCGTCCACATCTTGGTTCCCGGACGTGCACAGGGAGAGGGCGCGTCTCCTGTTCCACATCGCTTGGAGGGAGTCTTGGGCTAGTTTATAAAGCTTGGGTTCTCTAACCTGCGTAATGCATTTTAAAGCCGTGAGGGCCGGAGGCCCAAAGCAAACAATATTACACAGTGGGAGGCCCAGGTCCTTACATAACATGTCACTGACCAGGTCATGCTCTAAAGTCCCACATTTTGCGAGTCACAGCACCCTTTTATTTTTGATACCTTGAATTATTCAATTTCAAATGCCCACGATTTGGGTATGATTGATGTAAGTTAGAAAAGTCTAAGGAGAAGCTGATATTTAAAAACTTTTGGACATTATATGATTCAAGAAAGTATGTCATGTATTTTTATGTAATTACAAACTGAAGAAATTTAGAAAATAAAAAGTTGGAACTTCTAAAGCTTCCGTAACCTAGGATTACCATGCAATGTATTTTTTTTTTTTCCCATCAACCTGCTTTGTAATTTCTATTCAACCTCTTTCATTGAAATCTTGTAGGAAGTGTTACCTGGACAAAGAGTTTTTACAAAACCTTTACTCGTAATGCACACAAATAAGATGTATTAGCCAGTGCATCCATGCACTATTAAGGAAACCTGCTTGAATATCTAATGGAGCTTTGCTATTGTAAGGGCTTTTTGTGAAAATGTTAAGAAAAATAAATTAAACTTTTGTGGTTTTCTCCGTTTCATACTTTCTTTTTCTGTATTTTATTTTTGGGCTTAACGCAAGCAACGTTATACGAAGCGTAAGATTAACCATATAAAATCCTATGTATCTCACAATCATTTGTTGTCCCTATATTAATCACTTAAACATTCATTGATACCTAGAGTTTCTCACAACAGTCGTAAACACTTTGTTTGCCTAGGAAACCCTAGTGTTAAGCGACTCTAAGTTCTCTCGCTTTAATGATTTTTCATACTGACTAATCCAGAAAACAGTTATCAACTTTTCATACTTTTATGGTGCTTTTCCATCTTTCGCAAACACAAGAAAGTTAGAAACGTGATTACTGTCCACAAAACTTGTAGCGACGGATAAATAGAAAAGTTAAGATTGTGCTTCGATGTTGTAGACCTATGATGATTGCACATGTCGATTGCATCGTCTGAGTATCAAGCTAGATTCAATCTCGACTTCTTCTTGCATAGCAAAGAAATTATATTGATAATCATAGTGAAAAAATAGATGGATTATTTTTTTCTTTAAGAGAATCCGACGAAATCACAGCCTGTCATATTAACTAAATCAATATTTAAAGAATCTGTAATATTTTTTTTTTTAATGCGATGAGGGTGGACCAACTTATGTTTTCTATCAATCAACATCAAAAACACGTTCCAAAATGCAAAATATTCTATGTTTTCCACCAAAAAGTTGACCAAATCAACTTGCCGCTGGGATGAAATTATTACCTCATTACCGTGACAGCAACGTAGCAAGAGGACGACATGAGCTGGGAGATGCGTGCACCTTGTCCACTGCTTTGTTTTCCACCAAAAAACAAACACCTTTGTGTATGGTGGCCAGCTTGTAACTTCGTTGTTTGCAAAAGTCTTTGTCATCATTTTAGTAGCTAGACATTTAATAGGCTAAACTTTTTTATTTTAGTATTTTATCAGCCAGACCAATATATCTTAATTCCCTACGAAGATCAATCCAGGATATTATTGTTTGCCAACTATTGTCTTTGTTTTATCTGAACGCGGTTATATCTAGAGCTTCAGTCATCTGATTCGGATGATTTGTATAAATAAAAAATTAGTAATCAAATTTTCTAAATTCAGATTACTTTCCTAATTCTTTGTTCTTTAGGAACAATGAAGATCATATACACAACGGATTTTAGATTTTACAAATAATGTTCTATCCATATTTTTTAGTGAAATATCTGCAACCCTAATCGATCTTAAGATTAACTATGCTTACTGCGTCATCCAAGCAAGCAACACTCAACTAGAAAAGGAAATATGTCTCGCAGCAGAGGATGATTAATCATTAATCATAGGACAATATGAGTTACATGCCTATAAAGCTATCCACTATTTATGCTTGATACAGGACCAAATTCACTCTTATTATTGTTCTACAAGTTTACGTCCTCTCTATTATATGCTCATTTCACACCCTCGCATTTGTTCTAGAAAACATAGGGCCTACTTTTTTCTTTCCAAATTAGACAGATAAATATGCTCGTGACAAAGAGAAGCATCCCTCTCTGCTTTTTTTTTAGAAAATCGTAATTGGTTGCTTGTATTGTTCATTGTACGGTACAAATATTTATAAGTATTGTTTAATAGAAAAGGAAAAAAAATATATAAAATATATCTAATTAATTATAATATATATACCAAATATTATGCTAACTAAAAACTAGGCTTATTGTTGTTCGCCAACTATTATCTTTGTTTGATTTGAATACGGTTATATCTGGAGTTTCACATATTTGATTAAGATGATATGTGTAAATAAATAATTAGAAATCAAATTTTCTAAATTCATATTACTTTCCTAAGTCTTTGTTCTTTAGGAACGATAAGGATTATATACACAAAAGATTTTATATTTTACAAATAATTTTGTAGTGAAACATTTGCAACCCTAATCGAATTGAAGATTACCTGTGCTTACTGCGTTATCCATGAAGCAAGCAACACTCAACCAGTAAAGGAAATATGTCTCGCAAAGGATGATTAATCATCAATCATAGGACAATATGACTTACATGCCTATGGAACTATCCACTAGTTATGCTTGATACAGAGCCAAATTCACTCTTATTATTGTTCTCCAAGTTAAGATCTTTCTGCTATATTCTAATCTGGATTAAAGTTTTCTCAAGGATAACTCACCTCGTATCCTCACATGTATTCTGGAAAATAATGGGCCTACTTTAAAAAAAAAAAAAAATTATACAAATATATGTTCGTGATCAAGGAGAATCATCACTCTCTGCTTATGTTCGTGTTTTTTCGGTTTTTTTTTTTAAATTAAAAATCAGCATTCGCGAGTAACAAAAGAAAGGTCAAAGTCCGAACATGTAGGCATAATATATTCAAGCTTACTCATCACCCAAAGAAGTGATTGTCCATTGCAAAAACCATCCATCTTGATATTGTCTAATAAGAGTCAGAAAATTACCAAAAAAATTCTAAACCTTTTACAATTTTACTAATTCAGTAATAATTTTTTTTTTGTCTTTTGTTTTTTTGCAAATTCAGTCATAAACTTTTTGTAATTGTGTCAATTTAGTTCATCTGACCAAATTCAGCTAGCTGGCACTGACTTGGACATCGGCCGGACACCTTGTTAGTTGCTAGTAAGGGCGAGACTCGCCACTGGCTAGCAAGGTCAAGCCTCGCTAACCTTTGCCTTTGGCCAATCGCTGAGGTTTGGCAACCAATTTGAGGAGGAAGAAAGGAAGGGGAAAAAGATAGATAAATAAATAAATAAAATTTGAAAAACTAAAAATTTATTAGAAAAATTGGCTAGTTATTGTCGATCGTCTGTCAAGCCAAATTTGGTCGGATTGATTGAATTGGAACAATTGCAAAAGATTTATGATTAAATTGACAAAAAAATTATTTAGAACTAAATTGGCAAAATTACAAAAAGCTTAGGACTTTTTTGGTAAATTTCCCAATAAGAATAACAAGTGGAACTCTGAATTTTATAGTGATGATTGACATATCAAGCTACGTATTAGGGCTCGACCGAAGTTCCTTAGGATTAAAGAGAACTAATATGGTTTAATTATGTGACGATTCACCTATTGTTTGCTCTCTTGTAACTTTTGTTATTTACTAGAAATTGGTTTGCAAATGAAGATAATTTCATTATAACCAAGAAAGTTAAGTGTGCATTGATGGTTCTATCAAAACCATAATGTCCATTTACCCTTGATCCATATCAATTTGTCTGACATGAATCATATGGTGAAGAACTGGTCTTTTTCACTAGAGGGTTACATAATTACCTAGCTATCTGTGTTACTACTTTCATTCACAATATTTACATGCATATATGGGTGGGCTTATATAGGTATGCATGCGGTGAATGCTTGCGTGAGATCACTCGTAAAGTTAAAAAGGGACGACACATCACAAAAACCCATTAGAAAATTCCAGTTAATCACGCAAATTAGAATTACAAATTACAAGAACTTCAAGGCATATATATCTCCATGAAAACTTGTTTTCATCCCGAATCAGATAATTTCGAATAGCCAGTTTGCATGGGGTTGTTTTATTTCATTGACTGGGTGTAGGTGCATCCAAATTCACCTATCCTTGAGCAACTAGGGTTCCTGATAGGTCCACATCATGATCCCGGATATATTATTCCCTTGGTAGAGTTTTTATAGGTAGCCTAGCGTGTGCCAAAATTAAAGGTTGTATCACGATTTGTACGTGGTCACAATTTTTCTGTCGGATTAATGAC
Source organism: Eucalyptus leucophloia subsp. euroa (assembly GCA_017140325.1). Taxonomy (NCBI): domain Eukaryota; kingdom Viridiplantae; phylum Streptophyta; class Magnoliopsida; order Myrtales; family Myrtaceae; genus Eucalyptus; species Eucalyptus leucophloia. The sequence continues at coordinate 689,994 of CM029471.1, read as the reverse complement.
AAGTGGACGATAAAAAATATGATGGTTTCTCTCTGCGCACTTCTAAATTTAACAGCCTTATTCTCTTACATGAGTTGTTTCTATGCAAGTTGCCTTTGTTAATTTCTAATGTTGCCAAAAATAGACAGCGCCTTTCAAAGAATTATATCCTTCCAGATGTCTGATTAGATCATTGATTCTTGTTATTAATAACCAATTAGAGTAAACTATTGATTCTTGTTATTAATAACCAATTAGAGTAAACTATCTGTAATCAGTGGTTTTGTCCAATAAAACGCTTCTGGGTTAAAGTAGCCGTTCCTTTCAATTCTTATCACATGCATTGTCGCATAGCTCTTGGGTTTAAATAAACGCAGTGCACGCATCTCTAACAGCCCATTTCCAGATGTATTGAAGATACTCCCCCGCTGTCATATACTTCTGCTTCGTCGGAAGCAACATTAAATACACAAAATAACTCTAAAAAAAGTCGCCTTTACACCTCTTATTTTAAGCTCTAGGATAGGTTCGATATTGTTTCCACAATATCTTCTAACGTTTAAACGCGGGCAAGCAAATCTTTACCAATATGCATGATTTCAGTATTAGCTAATCCTTATTTTCTTTTAAAGAATTGTTAATCCAGGAACGTTCGATCTGACAGTCAATATATTTCACAGTTGTAGCCTTACAGTGAAAAGCTGGCCTTGCAACAAACGATCCAACAAGAGATATATGAATCGCCGCTTCGAGAGTATGATCATAAGTTTCCCCATAAAAATCTATGGCGAAGTCTTAAGAGTGGGAATCACAAAAATACCGCTACAGTTACCATGGAAGCGCAAGCAAGTAAAATAACTGGAGTAAGAAATAAATTGTGGACATAAAACTTGAACATGGCATATCTATGTGATTTGGCAGTGTGCATACTCTTCAAGAGAAATTAATGAGATGGCTCTAATATAATCAACAACAAAAAATTACAACGAGATGGTTTTACTATAATTTGTTATTAATGGTGAGAACTATAAAATTTGGAAGGAGTCAGTTCTTCTTCAATTGGGGTGGATGGACATTGACTATGCTATAAGAAAAGACGAACCACCTGCTCCTATCGATTCGAGCACTCCAATCGAGATAGCTCTTTATAACCAATGGGAGCGGTCCAACCGCGTTTGTGCCATGTTTATAAGAGCTAAGATATCTCCAAGTATTCGTGGTTCAGTTGCTCAGCATAACAATGCTAAGGCTTTATTGGAGGCTATAGATGCGCAGTTTGAAAGTTCTGAGAAGGCGCATGCCATGACCCTGATTATGAAGTTTTCATCATTGAAGCTTACTAGTGTTAGAGGTGTGCGTGAGCACATCATGCAAATGAGGAACATTGCAGCTCAGCTTAAGAACCTTGAGGTTGAGATATCTGAATCATTCCTTGTGTATTATATTCTGAACACTCTCCCACATCAGTATGCTCCTTTCAAGATCTCTTATAACACACATAAGAATAAATGGTCTATTAATGAACTCATGACCATGTGTGTTCAAGAACAAGAAAGACTGGTTATGGAATTGGGAGAAAGTGCTCATTTGGCAACACAAGGAAAGAATAAGGGCTATGGCAAGTATAAGGGAAAAGGTAAAATACCTTCCCAAGCTGACATTAAGAAAGAATCCAAGTGTTTCTTCAGTAGACGGAAAGGGGCATATAAGGAAGGATTGTGTCAAATTTAAGGCCTAGCTCGAGAAGAAAGGTAATCCAATCTCTTGTGTTTGTTATGAATCTAATATGACTGATGTAAGTCACAACACTTGGTGGATTGATTCTGGATCTACAATCCATATTTCGAATTCCTTAAAGGGTTTTCAAAACCACGGAAGCCAATCGGAAGTGAACAAAGCATCTATTCAGAAACAAGATGCGTTCGCATGTGGAAGCTATTGGGACATACAGACTAGTTCTCAATAGTGGTTTTGTTTTAGATTTGGAAAAGACCTTTTATGTTCCTAGTTTTTCTAGAAACTTAATTTTAGTTTCAAGACTTGTACCTTTGGGATACTCTTTTAACTTTTCAGATTCAAACTTTTGTTTATCATTTAAATCTGAAATTGTTGGGAGTGGTATTTTGTCTGATGGTCTTTTTCGAATTAATTTACAAGACAATGCCTATTATGATGCGATGCATGTTCATGATAAAGCTGGTATGAAACGATGTGTTGTGAAAGAACATTCCTCTATGTTGTGGCACCGAAGATTGGGACATATCTCCATAGAAAGAATTAAGCGATTAGTAAATGATGGAGTACTTGGTACTTTAGATTTTATCGATTGTGATACTTGTGTGGACTGCATAAAGGGAAAGCAGACTAACAAGTCAAAGAAAGGTGCCAAGAGGAGTACAGAAATATTAGAAATCATACATACGGATATTTGTAGTCCGGATATGGACTCATGTGATCAGAAATACTTCATCTCCTTTATAGATGATTATTCACGTTATATGTATCTCTACTTGATTCATAATAAATATGAAGCATTAGATGCCTTTAAAGTATTTAAGGCGGAAGTAGAGAAACAATGCAATAAGCAAATTAAGATCGTGAGATCGATAGAGGTGGAGAATTCTATGGTAGATACACCAAGATGGACAAGCACCGGTCCATTTGCAAGATTTCTTCAAGAACATGGGATAGTTGCCCAATATACTATGCCTGGTTCTCCGGACCAAAATGGCGTAGCGGAAAGAAGAAATCGGACCTTATTAGACATGGTGCGTAGTATGCTTAGTAGCTCCAAACTTCCTAAATTCTTATGGACTGAAGCACTTAAGACGGCAGTGTACATATTAAACCGAGTTCGACTAAGGCTGTCCCAAAGACACCTTTTGAGTTATTTAAGGGTTGGAAACCGAGTTTACATCATGTGCGCGTTTGGGGATGCCCGTCGAAGTAAGAATTTATAATCCACAAGAAAAGAAGTTGGATCCAAGAACCATAAGTGGGTATTTCATTGGATATGCTGAAAGGTCCAAGGGATACAGGTTTTATTGTCCATCTCATACCACTAGGATTGTGGAATCAAGAAATGCTAAATTTCTTGAAAATGACTTGATCGGTGGGAGCGATCGACCAAGGGATCATGTTCCTAAGGAAGATCATTCAGACACTCAACTTTCCACCTCAAGTTTAAGATTGGTTGTTGCTCATAATGCCCCTTGATTCAAATAGCCGCTATTGAACAACCAATTGTTGAAGTTCCACAATCTGCTGATATTGATCCGGTAGATTCAAGTTGTTCAGAATTACCGTAAACCGTTGAACAACCAGTTGAGCAACATGCTCCTCAAGAGAATGTTGATCCAACATTGAGAAGATCTGCTAGAACAAGGAAATCGGCTATTCCTAGTGATTATATTGTGTATTTACAAGAGTCTCGACTACAATATTGGAGCCGAGAATGATCCCGAAACGTTTTCACAAGCCATGGATAGTGATAAATCCAATTTGTGGTACAATGCCATGAAGGAAGAGATGAGTTCTATGGCATCTAACAAAGTCTGGGATTTGGTTGAGTTACCTGATAGTGCGAAGGCTATTGGTTGTAAATGGGTCTTCAAAACTAAGAAAGATTCATTGGGTAACATTGAAAGATATAAAGCTAGACTTGTTGCCAAAGGATTCACTCAAAAGGAAGGAATCGATTATACCGAGACTTTTCTCCCGTATCTAAGAAAGATTCTCTTCGTATTGTTTTGGCATTGGTTGCCCATTTTGATATGGATTTACATCAGATGGATGTGAAAACGGCGTTCTCAATGGAGAACTAGAGGAGGAGGTTTATATGAAACAACCCGAAGGATTCTCCTCTAGTAAAGGTGAGCATTTGGTGTGCAAGCTTAAGAAATCTATATATGGCTTGAAACAAGCATCCCGCCAATGGTACTTAAGGTTTCATGATGTTATCTCTTCATTTGGTTTTATAGAGAATGTCATGGATCAATGTATATACCAGAAGGTTAGTGGGAGCAAAATTTGTTTCCTTGTGCTGTATGTGGATGATATACTACTTGCAACCAATGATAAGGGGTTGCTACATGAGGTGAAACAATTCCTCTCTAGGAGTTTTGACATGAAGGATATGGGTGAGGCATCTTATGTCATTGGCATTAAGATCCATAGAGATAGATCTCGAGGAATTTTAGGACTATCTCAAGAAACCTATATCAATAAGGTCCTAGAGAGATTTCGGATGAAAGATTGTTCACCAAGTATAGCACCCATTGTGAAGGGTGACAGGTTCAATTTGAACCAATGCCCGAAGAATGATCTAGAAAGGGAACAAATGTGCAACATTCCATATGCTTCTGCTGTTGGAAGCTTGATGTATGCTCAGGTTTGCACTCGACCTGACATTGCTTTTGCTATTGGAATGCTGGGAAGATATCAGAGTAATCCAGGTTTAGACCACTGGAGAGCTGCAAAGAAAGTGTTGAGATACCTTCAAGGTACCAAAGACTATATGCTTATGTATAGACGGACTGATAACCTGGAAGTGATCGGTTATTCGGATGCGGACTTCGCGGGTTGCATTGATTCACGAAAATCAACATCTGGATACATTTTCATGTTAGCTGGCGGAGCCGTGTCATGGAGAAGTGCCAAGCACTTTGACTGCTACTTCCACTATGGAGGCTGAGTTCGTATCTTGTTTTGAGGCTACCTCGCATGGTGTATGGTTGAAGAGTTTCATTGATGGGCTTAGAATTGTTGATTCTATTTCTAGGCCATTAAGAATATATTGTGACAATTTAGCTGCAGTTTTTATGGCTAAAAATGCCAAAAGTGGCAAAAGTAAGCATATCGACATTAAGTATTTAGCCATAAGGAGCGTGTTAAGGAGAATAAAGTGGTCATTGAACACGTTAGTACCGAATTGATGATAGCTGATCCTTTAACTAAAGGCATGCCACCGATGAAGTATAAGGATCATGTAACTAGTATGGGAATAGGTCCCATTATGTGATTTGTCGACATATGAACAATTTTTGTTGTGTGGAACTCTTATTCAGTTGTAATGTTGATTCTCAATTTTTGTGTACACATTTTGTTGTTTATGAGAATAACATTTATCCTTGATTCTGGAATAAACATGAGGTTTATTCATTAAGATATGTTGTCACATATAGGCTGATATTAAAGAAATAAGATGCATTGTGATACATGGAAGGTATTACTCACTCTTAGAGGACATGTCGCCATGATCCATGTGTTTTGTTTCTTTTCTTTAAGCATAAAGTTTTCGTGGAATTAGTTGAATGATTCGTATGATGAAAATGATGGGATCAAGTGGGAGAATGTTATTTATTTTTTAGTGATCCCATATTTATACCCGACAAAGAAAAGATTACAACCACTCAATCATACTCACATTTAGAATACACCATCAGTAATTGTTTTCTAATTCTGATTTCGGCTTTTCAGAAACCAATGGCTGGAACCACAAAAATCAATTGCAAGAAAGAATGTTTTTTCTCACAGTCTCAACTCTTTGAATGAAGGCTCCTAATACTTTTTGTGTCTCGGCTGAAATATGAAAATGAAGTGGCATTATTCCATCACTTGGAAAGGGAAAATGATATAAGGGTTACAATCGTATAGCATCAAATTTAAATGAAGTTTTGTTGATTAAATCTTCATACCATAAGTACTTTTATAAATGGTAAACAATTTACTTTTACTCATATGGAACTCGAGCTAGGGTGCTTAGTGTGAGGGCTATATCTATCATTAAGAGGGAGATCAATAGCTAACAATGCAGAATTAAAACAAAGTTAAGATGATATTGCAATAGGACAACATCTAGTGACAAATTGTGTGGTGTTAAAATCTTACCGATGTGCAATAAAGTATCACAAAATATGAATAGGAGTTTAAGAAGTAGAGAAATTACACACAACAGAACTAGAGTGATTTGGCTTTGATAAGCCTACGTTCATTCTCTCGCATTGATAGTCTATCGGCTAGATTCTACCATGATGAATCAATTAGAGGTTATAAGAACTGAGTATTCACTACTCAAGCTTGTGTGAAAGATCTCACACTTACAACCTTTAAGAGATTACAATGAACAGCTCACATAAGATGAAAGCATTTAGGATAAGACTTTAGTGAACCTTAGAATTCAGAACTTCTGTGTTCTCTTCTTTTATCCTTTAGTGGTACGACTTCCTATAATACTCCTTAGTGTCCAAGTTGATCTTGGACACCCACTTTGAGGATTAACCATCCAAACAATCTGTTGAACTTGACTCTAAAGGAAGATCTCAACATTTCTAGATTACTGAGAATGAAGTTTCTCGTAAGATCTACTACCCATACAGCAGATGGGGTTTCCATGAGTCATTCCTTTCGAGAACATTCCTTCTTTGGTTGATTGTTTCATTGATGGATTGAGATATTCTAAATATGTAAGATTGTATTCAATAATTTCCTTTCCGGCAATCAACACATATAAGGGAGGAAATCCACACCAATCTTCTAACCGTTAGCACAAGGTTGGATCAATAACCTTTTTCCGTTGATATCAGTATTAAGGATAAGATTTTCACTACATCCTTGAGTCAGATGAGTAATGTATGATGATATATATCAAATATGCCACCTAGAAAAGCTTACTATCAGAATCAAAAGACAATTAAAAAAAAGTTTTGTCAATTTTCAAAATCAATTAGGGAATTTTACTCAACACTTAGGCCGTGGCCTAGCCTAAGGGTATTTAAGCCCAAGAGCTGGGGCGCTACATCTAGTCACAAGTGACCTAAGCTTGGTTGTTGGGGTTTCGAGAACTTGGGCATGACTGCTAAAGACCTGAGTAAAGTGCTAAGGTCTTGGGCTTGGTCTCAAGGGACCTTGGCTTGATTGCAGGAGCTAATGTCACGCCTCGATCATCCGAGCGCATGCCCATCCCTATACGGTTGATTAAATAGCGACATCCCAAGATGCATTGCCGACACATTCATTTTAATGCACATGCAAAAGCGAATAATTAATCCCCAGATAACAACAAGATGGGATAGAAAAGTAGGGCCATAAATTTTCCTTTTCAAAATCAAACCACACCTTAATATATACATATCAACCAAGTCTTATATAACTATTCAATATATATATACACAAACGAGGTCTGCAAAACAATAAGGGTTTCATAAAAACTACCGGTCCTCTTCCTCCACCTCCTCACTCTCATTTGAACCTTCAGCCAAGTACAACGGAGTTCCCGGATCTGCAAGATCCAAGTCTATTGGGTTTACCATCAAGCCTCTAGGGGGATCTACTGTGCCTTTTCCAAAAGCAACCTCCAGCGCATACAGAGGTATCTCATATTATGATATGGGACCCTCTCTCTGGCCATTCCAATCCTGGCGATACCATAATTTGTATCGGTGGGGCACCTTATGAGGGAGACTCGCATCGACCCAGACTACGAACCTTACCAATTCATAGGTCCAGCCCCTAGGGCTCTCATGCAACGAAATGTAAGACCTCTGTTTTGTGACCTTTTTTGGCTGACCAAAATGCTCAAGAGGAGCTGCCATCTAAGGACCTGAAAATGTTATCCCACAAAGGGGTGAGACGTCATCTCAGCAAGTTTATCCCCTAAGACCCAACTAGGAAGAGAATACGCCCTAAGGGTTACCTAAGCACAAACACAAGTAAGAGAACTCACCTTACCTCAGTTCCTTCCTGCAAGTTAGTACAGTTTAATAATTCAACGAATTACTTCAACACACCAAAGCATCAATTCATATCGAACTATCGATCAATCGAACTAGTCGATTCCATGTCATTAAGACCATTTCTCGGTCAATCCAATCAATACTATCTATCTAGTCCAATCACATCAAGGACTGCTCACCGTCAATTGAAGATAGATAGAAATGCTCACCAAAAGCTGACAATCATATATACTACTCACTTTAAGCTGATATATTCAAGCCCTCGGGCTAATATAGTATACGGCTAATGCTCACCAAAGATGTGCGATACCTAATTGCTCACCAAAGCTGTGTGATACTTAAGGTATACTGCTCACTCTAGGTTGACATATCAAGTCCTTTGGCTAATATTGTATACCATTCTACCCAACCAATTATTTCAGCATTTTTATCGCAGTCAATAAAAATAATCATGTGTGGGTACATAGTCGGCCTCTGTTAAAAATATAATATTTTTACTTTAAAAAATCCACCATCTATATAATTGATAAAAATATTTTTGGCACTGTAAACCGATGCTCGGTGATTTTCTAATTAAATACTGAAATTAATAAATTTTAGGATAAATACCCCCAAAATTGCAAACAACACCGAAATTGCACAAAATAACAGCCAATTAAGTAAACAAATCACACCACTACAATCAGTATAAAATTCCGGTCACTAGTTATCTCGGTCTAATTTTCGGAAAATAATAATTAATTAAATAATTTCGAAATTAATTATTAAATGCCAATAAATACAACTTAGGCCAGAAAAGCCTAATTAAAAGCTGAGACAGATCCGGAAAATTTTCGAACCACTCTAGATAAATACTAGAGCTTATCTAGGCTCTAATTACACTACTCTAACCACCTAACATGCTATAACGGTTAATTAAATTACTAATATATTCTAACTATCCACCTAATTCATACTTAACTTCAACTAATCAACCCTTAAGCATCACTAACTTACTAAGTAGGGATTAGCGAGTTAAACTCACTTGATTAATGATACATTCAGATCATAATGACGGGGACGCGAAGAGGATCAACAAACTCCAAAACGGGTGTGCCTTTTGAGGTCCGAAAGGCCACAAAAATGGGCCAAACAGTGCTAGAAATACCCACGCTATTCGGTTTTGTTCAGGGGCCGAGAAGACTGCTCTGGTGGTCGGCTGAGGCGAAAGCAAGCACGGTGAGGCTGCTACGACTTGGACGGCCGAAGGTGGTGGCGCACAGCAATGGAGGAAGCTCCAACAATGGCCTGAGTTGGCCTGTCGAGCTACTAGATGAGTGAGCAAGGCTGGATGATGCAGCTGAGATGGCGGTGACGCGCGATGAGTGAGTAGGCTCGTAGATGGGCACAACGACGGTCCGGCAATGATCAAGTAGTCAAACGGGGTTGCACAATGGAGGAGAAGGTTGAGCTATGGTTTCTGCAAGTTTTTGAAGCTCTTAAGCTACTGGAAGGGGGGAAATGGTCAACCGGCTACAAAGAGAGAGGAAGGGGGAGACAACTTGGCTTTGGAGGGGGCCACCTTGGTCTTCTATATCACTTTGCCCCCTTGACCTTGGTCCTACCCCATCGAGCTGGTTTCCTCAGTAAATTACAGCCTTCAATCTTCCACAACAAGCTAAGGAAATGGTCCAAAAAGTCATGGACTATGAGGCATACGAATTTGCACATTTTACACTTCAATTCCACCAAATTCCTCCTTGAATTAAACTAATTCGGCTCCCATAAAATCCACCAACATATCCTCGATCAAATTGGCATTTCTCCTGGCCAATAGATCCGACTTGCGTCCCAATTTCATGATAAAAAATGGTCATCTGAATTTTCCAATCGAAAACGGCCCTATGTCGACTTTTCCGTCAAAATCTCAATTTGCAGAAAAATCTTTGGAGACTGAGTCGATGTTTCTAAAATGACTCATGACATGGCAGAACTTTTAATTTTTGAAATCGGATTCAAATTCATGGTTAATTTCAATCTAGCATAATTTTAGTGTGACCTAGCTTACCGGGTAGCTTTCAAAATTTTTTAGTGCAATTGACTCATGGTCGATTTTCTTCGAGCTACAATGAACCTCTTTGATATACTGGTGACTCTCGGTTGTTTTGAAAATCTCGAGGTTTCAAATATGGACACAGGGTACTAAAACGATAGAAAAATCAATCTAGTGTCGATCAACAAAAATTTCTCAATTTGGTGAAATCACCCATGTTTAACCAAACTTCTCAGTTGAACCAACCTATTTCTAATTTCCAATTGATCTTTATTATGTTGAAATGATCTCTGCAAATGAGCACGGTCGAGTAATCGATTCCTGGTCGAATTCTCAAGTCTATTGTGTTAAAATATCTTAATAACTTCTCTAGATAGTCTAGTTATCTCATGAGTGATAAGCTCTGAGAATAACACTATAGGCACATCGATGAAAAGCACGATTTATTTAATTGAAAATAGAATTGAAAATTCAGAATGTCACAGCTAAGGTTTCTCTAGTGTAGTCATTATGAGCTCGAACATGGGTGTGAGCTCGAACATGGGTGTCAAACGTTAGTATTTGCAGCACAATTACAAAGAAAATAGAGATTTAAATGAGAAAGAGATTGAGGCGCAATGTTTATCCTAATTCACCCTTAAAATAGGGCTATGTCCAACTTGAGGATTCTATTATAATTAGCACATCATACTTCTTTATACGTTCCTCAATTTACAAGATAAAGAGAACATATATATATCTCCAATAGCTATATATGGGCTCAAGTCCAAACTATCAATAAAATATAGGTTCAAACTATAAAAGTCCTTTGGTGTCATGGAAGCGTTGCCATCTTGTCGATGGGGAGTATGAACCACACCTCAACATTTTTCCGCTTGATGAATACTTCACATGCTTCTTTAAACCCAACATAGTTGTACACCATCCAAACTTTTCTACACTCACTTTGGTTGAAAAATATGCACTAGTAACCTTTATGTTAACTTTCTCTAGCACTACAACTTTTTGTTTCACTTTATCTCAAATGAAATGATATTGTATGTTGATGTGCTTTGTTATTGCATGGAATCTATGACTCTTAGCCAAAAATTTAGCACTCTGGTTATCACACCCAATCTTTACTCCTTTTGTGAAACCAAGCTTTTTACACAATCTACATAGCCAAATCATGTCCCGGGCTACATGAGTAAGTGCCATGTACTCTACCTCAATAGTATATAATGCAATCGTGTTCTATCTCTTGTTCATCTAGCTTGCAGCCCCACCAAATAAAGAAACAACATAATCGCTAATTGATCTTCTACTATCATTGTCGTCTCCCTAGTCAATATCCTCGTTGTCCCTTTGAGGCTTTCTTGCCTTCAAAGCATAGCTCAAAGTCAGATTTACCACAAAGCTAGCAAAGTATTTGCTTTGCTGCCATCTAATGCTTTTTCCCCGGATTGGCATATATCTACTCGATACTCCTATGGCTTAGGCAATATTTGGACGAGTACACACCACGACATACATCAAGCTCCCAACTATGCTTGCATATAAGATTATTGCCATCTCTTCAGCTTTCTCTTTAGTCATAGGATACCGGAATATTGGTAACTTGGAACTTGTAAACATGAGGGTCCTCACTAGTTTATAGCCTACCATGTTGAATTTCATCAAGATACTTTCAACATATTTCTTTTTACACCAAGACTTCCCATTGTCTCGCTCATTTCTTATCTACATGCTCAAGATGAAATTTGTTGGGCCTAGATCTTTTATCTCAAATTATTTTGCCAATAGTCTTTTCACAATTTTTATCATTCTTAAACTATTCTCAACTAGCAACATATCATCAACATATACGGTTGAGATAACAAAATCATCACGTAACCTTTTCGAGTAGACACAATTATTAGCAACACAACAAACAAAGCCAAACTTCAAGACATATGAGTTGAACATTCGGTACTACATTCTTGGATATTGCTTCAAGCCATACAAATACTTGTTCAATTTGAAAACAAAATCTTCTTTTGCTTTGACCACAAATTTTTTCTATTGCTTCATGTAAATATCCTTCTTAAAGTCACCATGGCGGAATGTTGTTTTCATATCAAGTTACTCTACCTCTAGATTGTATGCAACTAATTACCTTTCTATCTATAGGTAGTTTTACCAAACTCCACATTCCGTTTTTATCTGGTGAGTAAATCTCATCCTTCATGGCTTTCTTCACTATTTGGCATCCTCCGCACTTCTTGCTTCCTTGACAATACTTGAATTATCATCTATAATAGTCAAAGTACAATTCTCATAACTAGCAAATGACATATACGTCCTGGGTGGTCTTCTCAACTGTGTGGACCTTCTTAAGACTAGTTTAGATGATACTTCAAATTTAGTTTCAAAATCTACTATGTCATCCATCTCATTAAGCTCATAGGCTTCAAGATCCTGCAACTCGGACCTTGAAAGTTGAGCCCAAGCCCTCTAAGGTTGGGGTTTAGTACTCAATACCCTAGCCAAGGTCCTTAGGACTTGGGTATAGGACCTTGGTAGCCGAGCCTGAGTCCCTTGAGGCCGGCCCTAAGACCTCAGTGCCTATGCCCAAGTCTTCAACTGTCATAGCCAAGTGCTTGGGAACCTCATGGCTTGGTTCGAGTCCCTCAAGACTAAGTCCAAGACCCCAACGCCTTACCCTAATTACCCAAAGGCTGGGCATGGAACCTAAGCACCTAAGCACGGGTTCCATAAGAGAAGAAATAAACTACTTACTATCTACAAAAAGTATTTATGTTTCAAGATTCTATAAATTTTTAATTGAAATATGATAATGTAGCTAGCGTTTGTTGTCCCTATATCACATGAAGCATGCATGTGTATTTTGAAAAATAAAAGTAATCTTTACTTTTCCAACCAAGAAAAATAATTTTTAATTCACTTTTAGATTTCAGTCAAATACTAGAAAATAATGTTATTTTCTTGGAAAAACATTTTCGCAAATGTGAAATTTTCTGTGAAATAAAAGAAGCCAAAATTCGTTAGGCATTTGACTCATTAAATGTATATGTTTTTCTTCACTCTAAGTTCATTCAAACAAAGAATGGATATTACCCAGTTAGATCTTAACATATTATACGGATGCCTATTCGGTCCTAAACTTTTCAATTTTGCCAATGCAATTCTAAACTTTTACCTGAAATTCTACTATATTCTTTTTGGCTAATTGCTACGCAATGTTTTAGGACTACATTGTTAAAATTGAAAACTCTACACCTAAATTGTCATCCGTATAATAGGTTTAGGAATGAATTGGTAATTGTCCTAGAAAAAGAACCCCATAATACACACCATGTTTAAAATTAGACCAAATTTGTAACTGGGAATTAGGCCTGAGGTTCAGGAGAAGGAACTCTTGCTTTTGTATCCTATACGAAGTTCATGTTGATAAATCTTAATATTCTACAATGTGATTGATCCACACCCTTCCTTTGCTTTTGAGCAATAAATTCTTACTTACATAAGGCAAAGACCTATATAGATGTAGATTGGGAAAATTATCCAAAAGTCCTAAACCTATTGTACTTTTGCTAATTCAGTCCTAAACATTTCAATTTTGCTAATTGAGTCCTAAATATATCTGTCTTTTACCAATTGAGTCCATCCATCTAATTTTGGCCGGAATTACTAATGTGGACAACCGGCATCAACGTGGTACTTTTTCAAGTAAAATTTTAATGATATCTTTTAATAATTTTTTTATTTTATGCTTTTTTTTCTTCTTTTTTAAGGGTTTTGGAGAGACGGCAAGCAAGGGTGGCCAACTGACCCCTGTTAGCCACAGGTGAGGAAAAAACGGCCCTCACCGGCCATATGCGAGGGTGTCACGCCCCAATCCTTGGCCGCGCACCTATCCCTCACTACTTGATTAAATAGTGACATCCCATGATGCATTGTCGACCCTTTTCGTTTTAATACACATGCAGAAGCAAATATAAAATCCCTAGACAGTAAAACAATGGGATAGGAAAGTAGGACTAAAAATTTTGAACCTGTAAAACCATCACTTAGGCCATGTTTGGTAACCATCCAAACAGGGCCAGATTATGATTCTTTGTTCCCAGAATCAGTTTCGACCCAGAATCACGTTTGGTAAATTTTTTGTTCTCGGGAACAAATTTGTTCCCAGAATCAGTTTTGGACAAGAATTTAGAATCAAAAACAAAAATATGATTCTTGATTCTGAATTAGAAAAAAGAATAAAAAAAAGTGGCTCTCTCTCTCTGCTCAACGTACCCTCTCCTGCTCCACGTTTTCTCTCTATGCGAACCCTTTCTTTTTCTTCTCTCTTTTGCTCGACGTTGTCTCTGGTTCATTCTCTCCACAACAACGGCGACGGCAACTGCTGCTTCTTCATCGTTGAAGCTGCTTGTTCAAGGTGAGTTTCCTTCACTCACAGGTAGCATCATTGTCGGCTGATCTAGATGACGGTTTGCTCACCATCACCGTCGTTCGTCGTTTGCAACGGTTGGCAGGAGCGCCACCAAGCTCCAGTCGGCGGGCGCCAGCGCCGATCTAGCCGAGGAGTCGCTCGCCAAGCGACCCCCAGGCCCGAATCGGCGGGTGCCAGATCTGGCCAAGGAGTCACTCGCCGAGCGACCCTCAGGCCCAAATCGGCGGGTGCCAGCGCTGATCTAGCCGCCGAGCGACCCCCTAGGCCCAAATCAGATTTTAGGGGGGGCTTTTGTTTGCCAAATAGTATATTTCAATGTCTTTCGGTGCCAATTTATGGGATGATCTTCTTTGAACCCCTCCAGTCCTGTGCAATGATTCATGGGACTCCCTTGGCTGTCTTGATGTTCTGTTCTTGATGGATTCTGTTTTGTAGTCTTGGAAATTAGCAAACTCGTGTGTGCATCTTCTTAGGAATGTTCTTGTATTACGTTGAAGATCTCGTGTTTCTGTTGACGATGATTTCTTATGTGGACAAGTGCTTGTGTGAAACCCAGACCTTGATGAGCGAATAGGCCCTCAGAAAAATGGGGCTTTTCTCCCCTTCAATTCATGTTTGGTTTTTCAGAAAATTCTGAGAGGCAATCAAATGGCAAATGCCAAAGGATTTTTTAGGCAACTAAATTGACCGCAACGTGTTTATGTTTTTTCTTTTGTGTATGTAATTTATCCAATTAGTCGTTAATATCCATGCTGATTGTATTCTTATGTGACCATGATATAGGCGAGGCAGCGATAGGAGGAGGAGGAGCGGGTAAGCAGCAGAAGAAGAACGGCGTAGCAGAAGGATGAAACCGCAAAGCCCTCGGCGACATTGGCAATCTCGTCACTGTTCGAGGCATCGAAGGCAAGGTGGTCAAGTGTTTTTTCAGTGATGCCTTGACCCTGTTCATGGTGGTCGAGTGCTTTGGTGAAGGAAAGGTGGTCGAGTGCTTTTGTGACCAAGACAGGATGGTCAAAAACTTTTCCCAATATGGAGATCCAAATTACCCATTTGGAACTAGAGAAGAGGAGGTTGTGGATGATACATCAAATGAGCAAGCAATGGAGATAAACATACTTCGGAAAAGTATCGCAAATCAAATGGCAAGGGATTACAATATGCCAAGATTCCATAACTTTATGTTTCCGACTTTTGTAATATTGTTATTAATTATTGACTTATCAAAGCCAATATTTCAAAGTTGAACAATGGACTACGTTACTTCAGTATTCATTTATGGATAAGTTGTAGTGATGAGTTTCTCGTTAAAGTCCTTTTTTTGTTTCAAAGAGTCATGTTGGTTTGAAGACTTATTCTTTTAAACGTTGGGTGTTCGGTTTTGGGGAAGGGAATATATATATATATATATATATATATATATATATATATATATAAATAAAGAGAGAGAGAGAGAAGAATCTTGGTTAAATTAAAATTAACATCCATCCATATTAAATTCAAAATGGATTAGATATTTAATCATAGAAATGTAAATATTTATTGAAAATAAGAAATCACCATGATAAAAAAAACTCTTATTTAAATATAAATAATATTGAAATTCTAATAAGAAAAAAATTAAAATAACAACAATTTTCGTTTTTATTTTTATTTATTTTTTATTTCTATATTTTATTTTAATTTTCTCCTATTCTAAAATATATATTTACTATATATAGAATACATATTTAATTTTTCTTTATAATTTAGTATTTATATTTATTACATATTTTAGGTATATTAGTATAATTTATACTATGGTTTATTATTAACTCTTTAATAAAAATTGATTAGTTAATATTTTTATTACTTAGTATAAATATAATTAATCAATGAGTGGTTTATGAGAATTCAATATCAAATTTATATTTATCTAAAAAGGTAATTAAAAAAAGAATTGGAATAGAAATTTTATGCAGTTACCAAATGCATTTCTGTTATTTTTCTATTTTAGAATCAAAAATTTTGTACAGTTACCAAATGCGTTCTTTTGCTCAGAATCAATTCCTGGGAACAGAATAAAAAAGAATCAATTCTGATCAGAATCTACTCCCGAAAACAGAATCGTTACCAAATGCGCTCTTATATACATTGCAAACCATATTGCAAATATATACAAGGTAAACTACTAAGTCAAGTTCTAAACAACAAGTTCACAAACAAAGTCTATAGACAGGGGGGTTTCAACCCTCTCCTAGATCCTCTTCTAGGTCCTCCTCTAGGTCCTCTTCTTCCTCGACAATCTCTCATTCTTTTATACTCTAGCTAGAGTCTACGGTTGAGCACTCTGGAGAGTTAGGATCATCACCAAGCTTGGGATCCTTTGCGTCCTTTACCACTCCACTCTCAAGGTCTGCTATACCTTTACCAAAGGGAACCTCTAGAACGTACAAAGGTATATCAGATTCCGGCACAGGGCCCTCCTTCGCCCATCATGATAGTGACGATACTATGACCGGTACTTATGGGGTACTTTTTCAGATTCACCAACGTCAACCCAGACAATGGATTTCACTAGTACATACTCTAATCCTTTAGAGTTGGGGTGTATCAGAATGTAATAACCTATCTCGGCGATTTTCTTTGGTATACCAAAATGCACGGGAGGAGGTGGAAGTGCTGCCATCTAAGGACCTGAAATGTTGTCCCACAACGAGGTGAGATTATGTCTCAGCGAGTTTTACCCTCCTAAGACCCGATTAGGAAGCAAATACACCCTAAAGGCTGCCTAAGCACGCCACGGGTCAGAGGACTTACCTTGGCCTCAGTTCCACCCTACAAGTCAATATCATTTACAGATGTTTCAAATCACATTAATCAATCAAATCATAACATCAGATCAAATCATTGATCAATTGACCTAGTCGATTACATGTCATCATGATCCTTTCTTGGTCAGCTCATCTCATACTATCTATAAAATCCGCTCATATCAAGATTGCTCACTACTAAGCTGATAGATAGATAATATAGCTTGCTTCCGAGATGATCGGGTATACTGCTCTCAATTAAGTTGCCATATCATCCATAGGCTAATATAGTATACCGACATCGCTCAATCTAAGCTGATAAGGTATACTGCTCTTTGCCAAGCTGCTATATCACTCATGGGTTGATATAATATACCTTCTCAATCATACAACCAATTCCATCATTTTATCATTCTTGATAAAATAATCGTGTGTGGGTACACGGTCGGCCTTAGCCAAGATATAATAATTTCACTTTCATTCCCCCACTTCTTTCAATAGTCCAAAAATAGATTTTTGGTGCTATAGACCGACGCTCGGTAATTTTTCAATTAATTACCAAAATTAATTAATTTATGAATAAAATCCTAAAATCACAATTAAATCAATTCAACACAATACAAAGCTTAAAATAAATAAATAGATTGCACCACAATAGCCAGTATAAAATTCCAATCACCAGCTATCTTGGTTTAATTTTCGAAAAATAAATAAATAATTAAATCATTATGGAAAATATTAAATAAATGCCAATAAATCCAATTTAAGCCCATAATGCCTAATTGGACGCCAAAATGGACCCGGAAAAATTTCAAGGTTCGTTCAATAAATAATAGGACATGTGTACTTGCTAAATACACTAACTAACCACCTAACATGCATTGGCAGATAATTAAATTAACTAATCTAATCTAATCTATCCACCTAAATCATGTTTAATTAATCTAATCAACCCTTAAGTGTTATTAATCTACTAAGTGAGGATTAGTGAGTTAAACTCACTTGTTAGGCGAGCTAGACAGTTCAAAACATCGAGGACGCAACGAGGCTCGATACTCTCAAAAGCAGGCCTAGCTTTTGGGGTTCGAAACACCTCCAAAATGGGCTGAACAGTGTTTTGAATACCCACTGTTTTAGCTTCAATTTTGAGCACCAAAATAGTGGAAAATAAAGCTAGTTGGGGTGGCAAGAGTGGCGGTGGACTGGCAAAGACAGCAGGGGTCAGTTTCAGGTCCAAGCGAGGCAAACCGGTGGTGGAACGATGGAGCACAAACTCCGATTGAGCTCCACAAGCCACGAGACAATGGCTAGGACAGCGTGAGGGTGAGAGAGAGGCGGAGGCACACACGACGAAGGTGGAGCAGCGTCGGGCTGGCACGAGGTGGGGAACGGCCGCAGTGGCGTGCGGTGGCGTCGTGCGGCTTCAGGGCTTTGGAGGGCTCTCTAGTGGTCTTCTTTAGCTGCTGAGGTCTTCAAATAACACACCAAGGAGGGAGGAAGGCTAGTCGACCAGATGAGGGGAAGGGGGAAGAGAGAGAGGGGACAAGGGGGCCTACCATGGCCAATTTTTCTCTTCAGTAGTCTCCCTTGACCATTCTCCACCAAGCTATCTTCCTTGCCTGCAATTCAACCACTGAGACACTTCTTACAACTCTTGAAATGGTCTAAAACCTAAGCATAGGGGGGCATATGAATTTTAATGGTTTTTCCTCTCAATTGGACATTTGTTCATGCTTATATTAAGATGATTCGGCCTCAATAAATCCCATTGTCTAGTCCTCGATCAAAGCGATATATTTTTTCTCACCAATACAACCCGTTTGCTTCACGAATTTGTGATAAAAAATGATCATCGGCATTTTCTAAACAAAAACGGCCCTAAGACGACTTTTTCCCAAAAAGTTTCGGGTTGCAGAAAAATCTTCTAAGACTAAGTCAACATTCCTAGAATTAATTATGATATGACAGAACTTTCAATTTCTGAAATCGAACTCAAATTCGCGGTTAATTTCAATCTGACGCGTTTTTAGTGTGACCTAGGCTACCAGGTAGATTATAGAAATTTTTAGTGCAAATGACCCGTGGTCGATTTTCTTCGAGCCATAATGAATCCACTCGACACATTAGCAACTCTCGGTTGTTGTGAAAATCTCAAGAATTCAAATACAGAACAAGGTGCTAAAGCGACAGAAAAATCAAACTAGTGCCGACCAACGAGAATTTTTCAATTTAGTGGTGTCAATTAGCCACACATTTTCGTTAAACCGACCTATCTCTGATCTCAAATTGATTGTTAACTATGCCGTAATGGTCTCTAAAGATGAGTATGGTCAAGAAGCCGATTCCTGGTCGAATACTCAGGTCTATTACATTAAAATTCCTTAATGATTTTCTTAGATAATCTAGTTATCTCAAAAGTGATCAGCTCTGAGAACAACTCTATAGGCACGTCAATGAAATGCTCGATTTATTCAATAGAAAACAGGATTGAAAATCTATAATGTCACATATTATTTGTGTAATAAGTTATACATTAAATTGACTCATCTATAGATAGATTACCCAGTAACTGTTAAATAAAATGGACCCAAAATAAAATGGACCCTGTTTTAATGAAAACCTAAATTATTAAGTTATTCGATACTTCGTTCCCAAATGTCCATGTATGTTTAAACCGATGGAAAGTTAAGCATGTTGGTGAATGGTAGTTCAGTAGAAAATATGGTGGTGAATGGTAGTTCAGTAGAAAATCTATTCTATTATCCTTTTTCCGAAAACTTATAAATTACATCTTTTACACCAATACAAAATGACTTTAAAAAGATTAGATCAAGAGTATCTTTGGCGAAAAAAAAAAGTATTAGAAAATATATTAAATAAAATAAAATAAAATAAAGATCAAAAGCATGTAATATGAATTTGTATCAACCAAAGGACATCAATGAATCAATAAATTTCCTATAGAAAGCTCATCCGGTAAGACACCTTCACCATAGCTAACTCATAATCTTTTACCGAATAAAGAAAAGGAAGATTTAAAAGCAACAAGGTTTTGCGGGGATTATATTATTTTGTGACAGCTGTCTTACGATATGAGCAAATGGATAATGGAGAATGAAACGTGCGCGAAATTGGACGGCAACATCAAGAATTGATTATTAGAAAAACCTGGAAATCTGCAAAAGTTGTCTAATGACGTTGCCAGTGACATGTAATCCAAACGCTGCATAGGTCATCTATGAGCGCAGCAGAGCTTAAGTTAATCATAGGACAACAAAATAATGCAACTTGTAAGACTAGCTAGGGTTTTATAGATATTTACGAGAAAGACAACAAAACGTGCGTCAACTATAAAAGCCCGATTTTTTTTTTTTTTTTGGGCCATCAACTTTGAATGCATAATTGACTTAAAACTTTGAGAGCATAATCCCACTGAAATACATTTGACCATTATATAATAGAATTCTTGACCAAAAGAAAAAGGAAAGTTAAGGATATATTTGGTGGGAAAATCATCCCAAAAGCTCTAAACCTATTGTACATTGATCAATTCAATCTTAAACCTTTCAATTGTGCCACTTTAGTCCTAAATCTTTTAAAGATTCGCGAATTTAGTCCTAAACTATTTAATTATATCAATTTAGTTCCAAACCTTTCGATAATTTATCAATTTAGTTCTAAACCTTTTATTGATTTGCCAATTTTAAATTTTTAACTAATTTCGATTGAAAATCACTGATGTGGCGATCTAGTCAACACTGATCGTCTTATGTGTTATGGCCAAATGGCTGGCGCTAACATTAACAAATTTTGCAATTTTTTAATTTTACTGTTCTTTATTTTTTTATCCTTTTCTTTTTCTTTTCTTTTTCTTAAGAGGCGCGAGAAGAGTTCGAGCTAGGTTAGGCATGCGGTTCTCAGTCGAGTAATGGTTTTTGGCTAATGGGTATGGAGAACATGGGCCAGGCTTTTTATGTTTCTTTAGAGAATGGGTTGTAGGGCTGGGCTCATTTGTGGAGCCCATTCCTACCAAAGACCCCGCTCGGCGGGCTTGAGTCAGTCTAGCCTCAGGTCGGACATGGGAGTCCAACCTGGATCTGCCTGATTTTATGACATAACATAATATTACTACTTTAATATTAAAAGAATATATTTTAAAAATATAAAAATCCAAAAAAACTTAGATTTCCCAAAAAAAATCAGAAAAAGCCAAAAAGTAATTTTTTTTCCCCACAAATACATAGAAAATCCTTAAAAACCTTGAAAAAAAATCATGTTTAAGTTATTGGAAGCAAATATTAACTTATTCCAATTGCGTCCTTGTGATGCATGGATTTCTATTTCCTTAATCTAGTTAAGAATTGAATCTTAAAATCCGTGATTCGTAGAAAATAGTGCATAAATGTTTTACTTGATGTTTAAACTAGTGTATTAATGATTAACTAGTGTAACCAAGTCGTCAATTCTAGTTTCTCTAGTTACGTAGGAGTAAAGTATTTCTTCCCATATTTTACTTGGATTTCTAATCGATCTACCTCAAATCGATAAGTAGCGACTCATAAATGAAATTGAGTTACAGATTAAAAACTTAAACCATAAGTCATGAATTGATGGGTTTGGGAGAGCTTGGGCTAAGTCTAACATTTAGCGAGCCATTAACCTCTACACACGCTCACGCATAAGAGAGCGCCCGAAAGGGAGGTCACAACACAGTAAACGACCTTTGCGTAGGTTTAGGAAATCACATAAGATCCTGTTGAACTAGCATAGACATGCGTCCATTCTTTCTATAAGTTTTCGGGTTTTAATAAGGAAGATCTTGACTGAATATATATGTATTTAAGCCAAAATACATTTTTCTCTCACTTCTTTTTCCTTTTTCGTATTGTCATACTAACTTATTTCATAAATAACCACTTACTCTCGTTATCTCTTCTCACTTTTAGACTTCCTAATTTACTTTTCCATTCTTATCTCATACACACTTATTGCATACGTAACTACTCATTAAGTTTCACTCTAGCCACATGAGATTTAATTTGGCAAAATGTGACTCATTAAAGAAGGTATCAAAGTGCTCAAGATAAGGCATTGATGCGCAGTTATTTTTTTTTTTTGGTAAAGGTAATAATAATATAAAAGAGATTGCCAATGTACAAAAGAACGGATCCATAACCTACACTCTTAGCCAAGGCAAAAGTGAAGGGGATCCGTTGTAAAAGGGACAAGGGAACAACCCACAAGAAAGATACAACCAGCACCAACTAGAGAACCGACTCCTAATCCTGCCAAACCTCCAGACTACAATGAGAATGCGGGAGCAGAAAGAAAATGTTAAAATTCAGATGTGCTCAGATAATTTTTTCTTGTTTAGATACAGCATTTCTTCAGAAAAAGCATTGAATCTACGGTCTAAGACATCAAAATAACCTATACTTTTCGTGGCTCAGCCAAAAAAGAGAATTTAATTTCTTAGATTGTTTTTTTTAATAGAGAAAACTATAGAAGAATTGACATTTTAAATGATTTTGTTGTACTAAATAAATAATACGACACGAATTAAAATTTTACGATGGTTAAAAGAATGTCACTGTCATTTGTACATGTGAATGTTTTCTCTTTGGCACCCAAATGTTGACGGTGTTTATTTTGAGTGACTTTGAAGATAAAATTCTTCAACTTTGGTCTTTAGATGACATGGCCTTTGAACATAAAATGGTAGTGACACATGCAGTGACATAGCATAGCAACCTCAATTTCCTTAATCTAACATATATTTATATAAATGCGAGAACATAAGACGTCTCTTTCATCCTCATCTTATTCTCATCTTCTCCGTACTTGGACCGTAAACTCTTTTTGACCAATCTAGCATTATGGTCTAGTTTGTCTAGAGCTAGGTCAACACGACCCTCTATCACATATAATCGTCAGTTCAATATGTGCGTGAAACACAACACCCTTCTAACGACCCTTCAATGTGGTTATTCCTCCTTTCCGGCTCAGCTTACTATGATCATCTTGAGCAGTCGTTGAATTATCACAATTGGTGATGAATATTATGCGAATTTCCAACCCTTTCTTTTCTTGACTTATCCAAAAAAATAATTATTTTGCAAACTTTTTTTTTATGCTTTTCCATCTTTCGCAGCACAAGACGGATTAGAGGAACCTTTTCTATACAAGAATCGTCCATTCAAGATAAACTGCACTCGGAGAATTATCAACTTTTAAACAAATCTATGCCCACAAATACTTACGGTGACCAAACCCTAGAAAAGCTGAAAATGGTGCATTGGTTTTGTAGATCGTTTGGCGCTTCCTCTTCATCAATTGAGTCATCTTGCTTAATTGTCAATCTTTTCTCTAGCAAAGAAATCACATTGACAATGACAATAAAAACGTAGAAAGATTATTGTAATCTTTTTTAGAGAATCCTATGAAATCACATACTGTCGTATTGACTAAATCTAATTCAAAAAGTTTCTAATAAATTTTTTAATGCGACAATGGCCGACCAACTTATGTTTTCTACCGGTGAACATAAAACGCACGTTCTAAAATGCAAATAATATATGTTTCCCACGGAATGGTTGATCAAATCAACTTGCTTTTGGGATGAAATTATAACCTCATTATCATGAAAGCAACATAGCAAGAGGATTACATGTATCGGGAGATGCGTGCACCTTATCCACTGCTTTTTCCCCCGCCCAAAAAAAAAAAAAAAAAAAAAAAAAAAAAACCGTAGGGCATGGAGGACAGCTATAATTGCGTTGTTTTTTTGTAGCTTTTGTCGTCTTAGTATCTAGACACTTCAACATAATAAAATTCTCTCTTTTAGTATTTTATCTAGCAAGACCTATATATCTCAACCCCCAAACAAGAATCATATGTATTTAACCGGGATAAAAGCTAACTGGGCATGTTCTTATTTGCCAGTAAAAAGTATCTTTATCTGATTAGAATATGATTATATTTGGAGTTTCACTCGTTAATTTTGGATGGTTCGTCTAACTTAAAAGTTAGAAATCAAATTTTTAAATTCACATTACTTTATTAAGTCTTTATGCTTTAGGAATGATGAAGAGTATATCCACACAACAATATTTACTTTTTACTAATGATATTTGATTTATATTTTCTAGTGAAATATCTATAACCCTAATAGATTTGAAGATTAACTATGCTTAGTGCTTCATCTAAGAAGCAAGCAACACGCAACCAGTAAAGAAAATATGTCTGGCAGAGGATGATTAATCATTAATCATAGGACAATACGAGTTATATGCCTATAGAACTTTTCACCAGAGCAAAATTCAGTCTTATTATTGTTCTACAAGTTTACGACCTTTCTGTTATGTTCGAACCTGGATTATATTTTCTCAAGGATGACTCATCTCACATCCTCGCTTGTATTCTGGAAAATATTGGGCCTAATTTTTCTTTTTCTTTTTTTTTTAAATTACACAAAGTAAATGTGATGTGATCAAGGAGACTCCTTCCTCTCTGCTTATGTCAGAATTTTTTTTTTGGGGGTTTTTTTAATAAAAAATCTGTACTGACAAACAACAAAAGAAAGTACAAAGTTCGAACTTGTAGGCATAATATATTGAAACCATGCTCACGAGATTTGCAATACTAAATGCTCATCACCCAAAAAAAAGTGATCATTCATAGCAAAAACCATCCATCTTGATACTGCCAAATGAGAGTCATAAGTCATACCAGGCTAAGTATGAAGGCTCAACCTAAGTTCCTTTAAAGGCTTAAAGAGAACTTACAAAAATTAGATTTGTGATGATTCGCCTATTATTTGCTCTCCTGTAACTTTTATTATTTAATAGAGATTGGTGCTCTCATGTAGATGATTTAACTATAGCCAAGAAAGTTAAGTTTGGATCGTATTATGGTAGAGTAGCTCTTAGTTCTGTAGCTTGAAGTGTGTATGCTATGTTAAGGAAAATTGTGTTCGAACAGTTGCTATCATTGGGGCCAATCTGTCCCCGTCATCATCTAATGAAAAGCAAGATTTTGGAGAAGCCTCAAACTTGGTGCGCTGGTGATGGGGTTTTCCTTTTGTCAATTCATTTTCGAGAATGCATTGTGGATTATCTAGCTGTAGCTAGAATTGAGATTCCATTTCACATTTTTTAAACCCTAAAACTATCAAAAACTCAATTCCATCATCCATTGCCGCTTCCGTCCCCCGCCGCTATCACCAGCTGCCGGCCTCCACTACTAGTTAGCAAGTGCCGATTGCCAATTGCTGGTGACAGTCACCGGCTGCCAGACTTTGTTGCCAGTAGTCAGACTCTGCCACAGTTCCCTAGTCATTAGTCACCGGCCACCGATTGTCGTTCACCATCGCCGATGAGAAGTATTCTCTCGTAGAAGACCCAATGTTTTTGCAATCCAAATAATTACAAATGAGATTCTTGGAATGGGAATCCATCTGAAGATTCTTTTTCATGGAACTAAACAAGACAAAAATACGCTGAATTAAATCCGCTTTAATGGCTCCATCAAAACCATTATGTCAATTTACAGTTGTTCTATATACATTTGTTTGACATAAATCACATGGCGAAGAACTGGCCTTTTCCACTAGAGAGTGACACATAGCCTACCTATTGTGTTACTACTTTTATTCACATTATATAATTGCGTATATGGGTGGGCCCATATGGGCATGCATGCATGCATGCATGCTTGCATGAGATCACTCACACAGTTAAAAAGAAAAGATACATCACAAAACCCTCATAAAATTCCAGTTAATCATATGTGTCAGAATGACGAATTGCAAGTACGTCAAGCATATGCCCATGAATATCAGTTTTCATCCCAAATCGGATCTCCAGTTTGCATAGGTTGTTTTATTTCATCTACTGTGTGTAGGTGCGTCCAAATTCACATTGATCCTACGTCACCTGAGGTTCCTCATGAGGTCCACATAATGATTACACATTTATTTTGCATTCGATTGACTTTTTATATTGTAGCCTAGCGTGTGCCACAAATTTTCTGTCGAATTAACGACAAGTGGACGATAAACTTATGATGACTTTTCTCTCTGCGTGCCTAATTTCAAGGCCTTGTCCTCTGACGTGATTGTTTCTTCGCAAGTTGAATTTGTTAATTTCTGATGTTACCAAAAATCTACAGAATCATAAAAACAACTTTCTTGGGTTACTGTTCACGGTGCTCTCTTCTTGGGCGATTTTTTCACTATTCCTCCTGCTGCTCGAGCAGCTGAATTCGGACTTGCTGACTGGCGATTGAAGCTGGTTCTTGGTGGGAAGTGGCGTCTCCTACCCGTCCACAAAGCCCACCGAAGATGCTCCTAGTACGTCCCTCCTTATAGACTCGCATGGCTCTTCTAGGTTAGGGTTCTTCCCGCCAAGGTTGCTGCTGCGCTTTCTTTGATAGGGATGGATTTGGAGATGGATAGAACCCGTGTTGTGGATGAAGGGACTAGTTCCCATGGTTTATCTCCTATTACTGCTGAAGGAGCCCCGTCGATGGCTTCACCATTGAATAATCAGAACCTTGGTACTGTTCCTTCTGGTATGGAGGAGCTGCGAGATTCCTGTGCATCTGCTGGTGCGCAAACCGTCCGTAGGGGAAGGTCTCGATCAGTGAAGCCTAAGGGCAGAGATGTTGCGAAGAATCCTTCGGGCAAGACTTGGGTGGCTGTTGCCAAAACAGTAGCCAAGGGCTACGACCTTGTCTATACGGCCCCGACCCTACTTAATAAAAAACCCCGCATTGAGATAACCGACGAAGACTTGGAATTTGCGGACCCAAAGATGCATGAATGCTTAATGGGTTACTTCCTTGGTCGCCGGATGCCATTTAAGGTGGTTGAGGAAGCAATGAAGAAGGCTTGGGGCTCGAATCTGGTGGATGCCATGTCGAATGGGAAAGGTTTATTTATGTTCCACGTACCGGACAGAGAGTTTTGCAGGAATTTACTTGAGGGTGGGCAGATTCGAGTTGCCAGTGTTCCCCTTGTTCTCCAACAATGGACCCCGGGTCTTGAGCTGCGAAAGGAAACCCACCTTTCGGTGCCTGTATGGGTCAGGCTTTCGAACATACCCTTCTCTTGCTGGTCTGCCCAATTCATCGGGAAGATTGCTAGTGCACTTGGGAAACCGTTGTATGTTGACCAACGACGAGCAGTGAAAGAGCTTGTCTTTTGCGCGGGTTTGTATTGAAATCACAGCTAATCAACCTGATTGTGAAGTTATTGAGACAAGACACAATGGTAACATATGTGAGATAGGTGTGGAGTTTGAATGGAAGCCCATTGCTTGTGGGGGTTGTGGAATCTTTGGCCATAAATGTGCTGCTAAAAATAAATCCACTGGTCCTTCTGATGTTCGTGCTGCTGAATCTCGTCCCTCGGTAGAGATTGTGCCTCAAAACCAAGCTGATGGGGGAGTCATTGCTTCCCCTGTTGCTGCCCCATCTGAAGTGTATTCGGAGTCTCGGGACTTGCCTCGGGAGAATCCTTCCCAGGCTATTGCAAATAAGGTAAGTGACCCAGGTACAACCTCGGATGGTTCCTCAGCTCATGCTATTGTTTTGGAGGTAGCGCTCCAGGCCAATTCTTCTTCTCCATCTCAACCTGCTTCTGTGCCGAGCGATTCTGTGTGGCAGCAAATTAAAGGTAAGAAGAAGAAGAAGCAGAAGACTCCGGCCCCTGCATTCTCTTTTGAACCCCCCTCTCCTCCTATAGGTGGGCCGTCTCTTAAGTTGAAGGAAGCTGTGCCTACTGAGATTGTGCCTGTACAGAAGCCTCCCAAAGGTCCTTCGAAGCTCTTAGTAAAGGGTAGTCCTGTGTCTTCAACCCATGATGCTGATGACTCGTTACCAACTCCTATCATGCCCCTTGATCTCCCGGATGATGAAATCACTGGTTTTGCTTCGTCTAGCGATGAGGATGAGATCCCAAGCATGCCTCCCTCTCCTAGAGCTCTTTTAGGATCTAATGGGTTTGGGATACAAGACCAACTTCTCCAGCTACATCCTGACCCGCCTGGACCGGCGCTACCAGTGGTCCCGAAGGCGACTAAAGCTAGTTGCAAGTCCTCCAAGCGGAGGTAGTTCTCTTCTTTCCTTGGTTCATGTTTTTTGGATTTTGGAATATCAGAGGGATGATGAACCCTGTTAGAAGGGTTGAGATTAGAAAGTTTGTTGCTTCTAATAGTCTTAGTTTTGTTGGCCTTTTTGAGACTAAAGTCCCAGAGCCGCTATTTGTTTCTATTTCGTCTACCCTCCTAAGAGGCTGGAGCTGGCTCGCGAATTATGATCATTCTCCGCGTGGCAGAATCTGGATTGGATGGAACCCGGATTCCGTTAATTTTGAGTTGATTTCTCTTAATGACCAAGCCATCCATGGGCGTTTGAAGGGGATTTCTTCTAACTTTACGTTTTGCATCTCTGCTGTCTATGGGCAGCACACTTTTGTGCGTTATAGGCCTCTGTGGTCTGACCTTATTTTTTGTGATGATTTATTTCAAGATACTGCTTGGCTTGTTGCGGGCGATTTCAATGCAATTAAGGATCCTACGGATCGCTTCGGGAGCTCTAATTCTTGGATTCCTTGCTTCGATGATTTTAGACTCTGCCTTGATCAAACGGAACTTGAGGACCTTAGGTACACGGGTCTTCGTTTTACCTGGTCCACTTCTTTGGGGTCAGGCAGAAAAATGCGGAAAATTGATCGGGTGTTGGTCAACACTAAATGGAGAATGGATTTCTCCTTTTCGGAGGCGTCTTTTCTTAATCCCGGAATTTCAGACCACACCCCTATGGTAGTTAGGGTTGTTGATCCGAGTACAAGAGGAAGCCCTTGAAATATTTTGATTTCTGGGCTGATCACCCTAATTTCCGTGATACAGTCCGTCAAGCGTGGGACAGCCATGTTTGGGGGAGGCCCATGTATAAGCTGGTTTCCAAGATGAAGATCCTAAAGTGCCGCCTTAAAGCACTCAACCTTGAAGCCTTTTCGGACATCTCGATGAGGACACTGGAAGCAAGGAAGGCCTTGCATTCTACCCAGCTTCTTCTGCACTCGGATCCCAATAATATCACTCTTGCTGAATTGGAGAAAGGCCAGCGTCGGACTTTTGTAGATCTTCGGGGCCAAGAAGAATCCTTCTATAAGCAGAAATCCAGAGTTAGATGGTTGAAAGAGGGTGATCGAAACACGAAATTCTTCCACAACTTTGTCAAAGACAGACATCTAAACAACCGGATTCTCTCTGTTAAAGACAATTCGGGTTCAGTTGTTTCGGACCCCAACTTCGTGCCGCAATTTTTTGTATCTTTTTTCTCGGATCTCCTTGCTCCGCATTCAGGTTTGACGAAGCCTGCATTGCATGAATTGACATCACTTATTCGGAAGCCTCTTTCAGATGACCAGGTATGTTTGCTTGCTTCACCGGTCTCGGATTCTGAGATTAAGAATACTTTTTTTTCGCTTGCTAAGGGCAAAGCCCTTGGTCCTGATGGGTTCACAGCCGAATTCTTCAAAAATAACTAGGACATAGGAGGGTCCTCAGTCCTTGAAGCTGTTAAAGACTTCTTCTACACGGGTTACCTCCTTAAGGACGTGAATGCAACTATTCTGGCTCTTGTTCCCAAAGTGCCGAATGCCTGTGAGGTTAATGACTTTAGACCAATTGCTTGCTGCAACACTATCTATAAAATTATCACTAAAATTTTAGCCAACCGAATTGCAGCGGTCCTTCAGGATCTTGTCAGCCCGTCCCAAAATGCGTTTGTCAAGGGAAGGAGGATCAGAGATAATATTTTGCTTGCTCAAGAACTGTTTGTAGGATTCCACCTTGACCCATATCTTCCAAAATGTGCAGTCAAAGTAGATTTTCGCAAGGCTTGTGATACAGCTTGATTGGGATTTCTTGGAACTTACTCTTGAAGCTTTCCGTTTTCCTCGGGATTATCCGGTTGATTATGGTCTCGTGCGTACACCCAGGTTCTCGATCTCTATTAATGGAGAGCTCCACGAATTCTTTCCTGGAGGTAGAGGTCTTCGACAGGGAGACGCGATGTCACCATATCTCTTTACCTTAGTTATGGAAATCTTCTTTGGGATTTTGAACCTAAGGACTTCTGTCAAGGAGTTCAAGTTCTATTGGAGATGCAAGGCTCCTAAGCTTTCTCATCTATTTTTTGCTGATGATGTTTTCCTTTTTTGCCAAACGGATTGGAATTCGGCAGTAATTCTCAAGAGAAGCTTGGACATTTTTTCATCATGGAGTGGACTGGTTCCCAACAAGAGTAAATTTGATATCTTCTTGTCGGGTGGGACGCCATTGTTGCGGAATAGTATCCTTTTAGAGTTTGGTTTTCGAGAAGGCAAACTTCCGGTTTGTTACCTAGGGGTGCTGATAATCTCATCAAGGTTGGGAAAGGCGGATTGCCTTCAGTTGATTAACCGTATTACGGCTAGAGTTCAATCTTGGGCTCATAGATTTTTATCGTTTGCCGGGAGGCTCCAGCTTATAAGGTCAGTTCTCCACTCGATTCAAGCCTTTTGGGCTAGTGTGTTTACTTTGCCGTCCTCGGTCATTTTAGGTATTGAAAGCATTCTTCGTTGGTTTCTGTGGAAGGGCTCCTCCCTCGATGAAGGGGGGGGCTAAAGTTTATTGGTTGGATGTTTGTGTGCCTAAGGATGAAGGAGGTTTGGGTATACGGTCTGTGAAGGACTGCAACAAAGCCTCTATGCTTAAATATATTTGGATCCTCTTTACAGACAAAGAATCTTTGTGGTGTCGGTGGATACATTCGAATTTCTTAAAGAAACATAATTTTTGGGTAGCCCCTCAACCATCTGTTTGCTCTTGGGGCTGGAAGAAAATTCTTCAACTTCGTAGTGGGTTTAGGCAGTCGTTTGGCTGGGAAGTTGGGAATGGGCAGTCAATCTCATTATGGTTCGACAATTGGATGCCTTGTGGCCCTCTGTATTCACTGGTCCCTGACTCCTTCTTGAATGACCCAGACCTTCCTGTGCATGCGGTGGTGGCGACTCTTTACTCTCATGCAGCTACTTCCACCAGATTACGATTGGAGGAATGGGGTCTCTCATTTCCGACCCTCTCTTCGGCCTATGACCGGTTTGTTTGGCGCGTAGACCCTTCGGGATCGTTCTCTGTCGCCTCTGCTTGGAACTCCATCAGAGTCAAGAAGATTCGAGTCCCCTGGGCTCCATTTGTCTGGGATGGGGCCTTGGCTCCTCGTTTTCAATTTTTGATGTGGCTCATCATCAAGAATCGATTGCCGACACAAGTGTGTCTTCTTGCTTTTGGCAAGATTGATCACTCGGTTTGTATCTTCTGCAAGTCCCAGCCGGACTCTATTGACCACCTTTTCTTCGAATGTAACACCTCAGCTACTCTAGTTTACTTCTGGGCTTCTAGATGCAATTTGCCATGGAGAAATGGCACATGGGTGGACAACCTTTACTGGGCTATGAAGTTTCTTGCGGGTAAGGATTTCTTTCATAGCATCGCTCGGTTTTCCTTTGGAGCTTTGTGTCATCTAATCTGGAAGAAAAGGAATGACATGATATTTCGAGGAGATACCTTAGCTATTCCTGCCCTCAAGAACCACCTGTTTAAGGTGGTCAAAGATAAGGCCATTACATATAAGAATGTCCCTGACACTCCAAGGAATCGTCACCTTCAAAGAGGATGGGGTTTTGACCCGTCAGGTTTCGCTAATCCTCCGGTGTTTTGAGCTGTCGGGAGTTGCGTTTTTCAGCGGTCTTCCCCTAGTGTGCGGGGAGGTTCGGTTTAGAGGTGTTGTGCCTGTTGCTTTGTGGTTTTCTTTTCTTGTACTGCCGTCTGGCTTGTATGCGGCCCCCTTCCACTCTTCCTGTTTTTATGCAGCTAGAGTGTAAGTTTTTGGCGCCTTTTGTACATTTGTCCTAAGCTCAGTAATATATTCTTACCGTTACCAAAAAAAAAAAAAAATCTACAGCATCATTTGCAAAATCATATCCTTCCAGATGTCTTATTAGATTCATTGATTGCTGATATTAATAGCAAATTAGAATAAACTATCTGCAATTCAATGGCTTTGTCCAATAAAACGCCTCTAGGTTAAAGTAGCCGTACCTTTCAGTCCTCATCACATGCATCGTCCTGGAGATCTTGAAATTAAATAAACTCACGTGCTTGATTGAAAAAACGTAGTGCACAAATCTCCAACAACCCATTATGTCTTGTGATCCACAGATGCTTGCGACAGAAGCTTGATTATATATAAATGGCGAAACCTATCAAGTATCTGCAAGATGGTGTGGACTGACGAAACACGTTGAAATCTACATTATTTGGTCTCCGGTCTACTTGCAAGGATCAAAACTCTAGTGAACTTACCAGTTCAAAATTACCATGGAAGACCAAAAAAGACAATTTCGATATCTTAAATCCCCAGCTGTCATATACTTGTGCTTCTACACAAGCAACGGTAAGTTCGCAAAGGAACTCTCAACACAGTAACTTATTTTGAGATTAGCCTCACGTACACTCAAGAGACATACTACAGTTGAAGGTCATCTTTACACAACTTATTTTAAGCTTTTGGATAGGTTGATATTTGTTCCACAATAATGGGAAAACAAATCTTTAACCAATATGCAAGATTTCGGTCTTATCTAATTTATCTTTTCTTTCAAAGAATGGTTAATCCAAGAACGTCCCATCTGGCAGTCAATACACTGGAAGGCCGGCGAAGGACTTTCATAGTCTTTATGTGCTTTGAGTTGAGGGATCACCAAATAGCTTCCTTAATTGGCTCGATAATGCTATACACTTTGCTTCAACAATCCACAAGACAACTAGCGGTTGTAAGAGACTCTTTCGCTTGGATAGACAATTTGTAAGACATAAATTTCTTCAGATGATGAGATCAATGCTATCAACATGGTCTATAGCATATCAGGTTTAAATGCGGTACGTTAAATGTACATTGCTTTTGAGTTTTACGGCTAAAAATCATTTCGCGAGGGAGCGGACGAGCTACAGCTGCAAAATCATCACCGCATTATCATTCTGTCCTGACGCATCGTGGTTATAATTTTACTTCGTTTCTCTCTTTCCTTTACCATGGGAAGTTTTAGATGTCATCGAGACAAAATGGGAATGAACGATTTGGGCTGTCTACGCTGCTGATTTAGTTTCGGATCCCTTTCATTTTCTGTAAATAAGTAAAAGATATTGCACGTTCATGAAATAAAATGCTCCTCAGAAAACAATTTAGGAATCATCATATTAACCCGCCATTGTTTAATTAGAGCATGTGAATATACGTGTTAACATTTATATTAAAGGTACGATATGAAATTTTTCGGATTTTCAGGTTAACAACTTATGAATGCGTGCCCCGTTAAACTTAAATTAAACAAAAAGTAATAATCCATCCAAACAATTTTAAATGAATATGATTTATAGACGTTTGAAAAAGGAGATGTAGAAAGTTGACAAAATTTATCGGGAAATGTGTTCGCATTATCTATTTAATTCCGGCCCAAAGACAAAGCATGTTAGCTTATGATAAACAGCTGCACTATAGTTTGTTGGCGAGATGTCATTGTCACCGTTTTAGTATATCCTATCAACTGCTACGAAACCATCCATATGACTCAATTACCAATAACGAGCAGTACATATAGAAATATTAGACATTTTGATAAACGATACATATATTCCTTATTGATTCCCTCTCATCTTTGATTGTTCAAAATATTATAACGTAGACAGCAGCGGATGAAGCGCTGACATCTGTGATATAACATGTATTTAGATTGTTTTAGTCTAAAATTTTCTACTTGCAGATTGATTAACTCAACTTAACTATAGAAAGAATAACCTAGCATGTTATCTATTTATTTTTGGTTAATTCTTATACATTGAAGGTGATATCCCATTTATGTGTCTGATTATATCTGCATTCAGATCCAATAAATAAAAATAGGTTATTCAAGTTGAGAGTGAAGGTAGCAAGCGTTAGAACATTTTCAATCACGTCGTTATCTAACAGTTTAAGTTTTAAAAAGAAAAAAATTACAGTGGTCGTGACAAAATTTAAATTATATCAAAGCAAAAAATCCAGAGTTTAGATATTTCAAGGCTCCTATTTGTCTTTCATATTAACATTTTTCTGCTTTAATCTTAGGCAAAAAGGTTTTAGCTTACGTGTAATTAGGAGTATTAGAATAATTAAAAATTAAATCACAATTTTGTCTAACAGTTTGAACTTTTAAAAAGCTAACAATTGTCCTATAGGACCCGCAACGCCTGACTTGTCCTTTCACGCATCTAACAAAAGTCTTATATAGCAATGCAACGTATTGACCCAAAGTCAAAACCATAGATCCTGATGCTAGCTCATGGAAAATCATCCTTACTGAAGGCATGGATAACCAATATATACCGGATTACTTCACTAACATCAGTTCCTTAAGAGCAGTTAGTGTTAGTTTAGTAATCGAAAGGTAAGCTTACATTATATGAAGCCGATATATGTAGAAAACATATTCAAGTGAGGAAGATGTCCCAGTTAGTGAAAATGCAAAACGAAGTTTCCAAGAAGTTTAACAGTAAATGAGACTAGATGTTTGATAATGTTAATTGGTTTTGACTTGACATGTTAAATTTAGTAAAGAGTTCAATTAAAGTTACATAAATAAGGAATCTCTTTATTAGACTAGACATCTAAACTTGGCCCCCAGATTGACTATTCCCCATGGACGGATGCAAATAATTGGGTTTAATATATGTTGACACTTGAATTTTACTGGCATATCAAATATGCATTCATAAATTGCCTCATCAATTCTGGCTTCTTTCCTGGTAGGATTAAGACCAGATTTCTCTAGGAAAATCCCCAATTTGCATATTTCATAAACCAAAATTATTCCCATCAAATATGTTGATTTTTACTTACCTTCTTCCCTCACTATTGATTTGCTTCAACTAAGTCAAGTGTAGATCTGATACCAACTGTCACCCAAAAAAAAAAAAAAAAAAAAAAAAAGAGCAATCTAACAATAAGATAATAGAATAAGAAAAATAAATTAAATATCAAATTTACATCATCCAATCGGTATAACCTTTATTCATGGTTAGAACAATAATTGTTTCCACTATAAATCAAGTATTACAATGGAGATTATAAAAATACTCTCATTACTCAAACACTTTTAGTGTTTCTTAATCCTCAATTACACTGTAGTCTTCATAACTTCTTGCAAAACAATCACTAAATCTCATAAAAGAATTATGCAAAATCTTGACACAAGATTTTCACAACTTTGAACTACCAAGATGTAATTCACGAGCACAGCACACAATTTATTGTCACGGCCAAAAACACATCGAGGATTGCTTCAGAGTGTAACTCACCCAAAAAAAAAACCACCTCTTTGGATACAATTCAAGAAGAAGACTACTTATATATGAAAGAGTTGGAACCACAATAGAAAACCCTTTCAAGAGTAATCAAACTGGGAAGCCACTTAAAATAAGGAACATACTTGGATCGAGTTTCCTTTACAAACTCAAATTTGAGACGTAGTATAACATAAATACACGAGATGGAAAAAGACAACACTGATGGTCAATTGTAGAAAACACAGCGCTCATGAGATCAATTTCCCATTCCTTGGAAGTTAACAGGAAACGACAAGTAATTATATGGCACCTCTTCATCTGAGTACCTTCAGCGATCATCATTTTTCCCATAAATCCATCATAAAATCTTCATAGGAACCGCTATGGTACACGAGCTCCTGTTGCATACACACAAAGACAGGGGCCTTAGCTCCCGATTGCATGTACATGCCACCGAAATTCTCTGCAATTTGAAAATCTTTCATCGCAAGGAATTGTTCCCACAAGCTTTCTTCTTCCCCAGTCACGTCGGATGGTGAATACCACCTATTCTCCAAGGTTTTGTCATCATAGTGAACTCCGTAAGAGGTGCAGAAGCTATTTGCATTCATTCTTGGAATGAGTTGTTTTTTCGAAGTATCAATAGTGGGAAGAGAAGGCTTAACTTTAACATCACCTGCGGTTGAAATTTGCAACTTGTTCCCATTCCCAACACGTTTCTTCAAACGGGTGTTCCAATAATTCTTTATTTCATTATCAGTTCTTCCTGGAAGTCTAGCTGCTATTGCCGCCCATCTGTGGTAAATGAATTTAACCAAGAATCAATTATTTGTCTACTGATTCAAACTTACTTCCGTGCAGTGCTTGTACTACATACATACCTGTAGTCTATCATTGTGGAAGCGAAAGAGGTTTCTGAAAAAGGAAATGAAGTGTTTTATGCAATGGTGACAAAAAGATTGTAGTTTCTCCGCTTTGTGAGGCTAAATAAATTTGCAGATGTGAATTTTTTCTTTAATCTTTTATAGGATTTCACTGAGGTGATGAGTGCGAACTTACTTATTTCCGAGAAGTCGATGCAACTCTATAATCATATCTTCCTCTCCTATGGTGATGTT
This sequence comes from Eucalyptus leucophloia subsp. euroa, assembly GCA_017140325.1. Classification (NCBI taxonomy): domain Eukaryota; kingdom Viridiplantae; phylum Streptophyta; class Magnoliopsida; order Myrtales; family Myrtaceae; genus Eucalyptus; species Eucalyptus leucophloia. The sequence continues at coordinate 653,477 of CM029471.1, read as the reverse complement.
TCCATGCCTGATGTTAGGCCTCAGATAGTTCATCCACCGAAGTCTACAACTTTTCCCTGTCCTCGCCAAACCTGAGTCATTCACACGCATATTCAGACTCGGTTTATACCCAGCAAAAGCAGATACAGAGATCAGCGAAAAACAAGACCAATACATGAATATTTCATACCAGCAGGTTTGGGCATGTGAGTCCAGTTCCAAATGCCATATCTCCTGATATAAGCAATGAGTTTCTGATCTTCTTCTGCACTCCAGGTGCCTTTCTTTACTCTTGTATTGTTGCTCTTGTTGGGTTTAAGTGGATGTCTCACCATTTTTGAGGTAGCTTTGACTTTGTGAGGAAACAGGGAGAGGAGTAGTGTGCTGTGCGATTAACTCTCAGGCTTAAATGATGTTCTGAGTAGCTCGATGACTTGCTTTCACTTTACATCTGGGGTTGGTCCCACATACACGTGTTTTCAAAAGTCCTCCAAATTTAAAAGGTTTTCGCATTGATTTTTTTAAGGCAAGTTGCATCTTGCATTTTCAAGAAAGTAATATGATGTGATTTTCATAAGTTGGAGCAGAGTTGATTGGTGTATGTTTTGGCATCATCAGTTTGGATACCCTCTGTCTAAGAGCTAATTGGATGGACATTCCATCGCTCAGATTGTTTTAATGAGGAATATGCTCGGATTTTATTAATGAGAAATACGGTTGAAATAAATATTGCTTTCCGACTCTCATATGCTTTTGAAATAATAGTCACTTAACATAATCTTATATCTCATCAAGGGTTCAAATCTCTAGTTCATCTTCTTGTTATTGTGCTGGTTAATCAAATTTGCTTGTGACTTATGTATTAATACATCACAGTTACGTTACATATTGAGCTTCGTGTGTGTTAGATCTAACGGATCGAAAAATACTAAGAAATTTTCTCCTTGATAGTTTGAACATTCAATACAATTTAGTTTTTGATATGTGATGAAAATGTAAGAAGAACGAGAGAAAATGGGGACAACGCTATAGTAAGGAAGCATAGAAGATTCATCTATGCACATCTCTTCCTATGGTCATTGGACTTGCTAAAAACTATGGTCATAATTGATGAATTCTTAGAAGTCCGAATCATTCATTATAGAGTTTTAAATAAGGTTTTCATTCGGTATATTATTGGTACTTATGACTTAGGCTTCCAGATATATAGCTATGTATTTCATTCATACCCTATATTAAGTTTTCGATGGGAGGAACTCAAACTACTCTTATTGGGATGCCCACTTGTCTGATCTCTTTATTATATGGTAAAGGAAATAATTCCGTTGGCATGTGAATCATTGAATGTTCATGTTTTTTTCCCCACTAATTTTCCATAAGAACCTGACAGTACACACTATGTTTAAAATTTGACCAAAGTTTGAATTTCTTAGTCTTTTGGCCGAGCTTTTTCTTCCTCTGATGGAGAATTCATAGAGCATAATTAACTTAAAGTGAACTATATCCAGGTGGTCCCAAAAGCACATCATGCAAAGAGCTAGAAGCAAATATATATACCCTAAGCTTTCTGTTAATTCGGTCGAACAGTTCTAGGTAGTATTAAATCAAATCAAGTACAAATAACTAAAGTTATAAGAGGGTAACTACTAAACTGGTTCATAAGACCTGTTGACTGTGTATCACACTGAACTTTCCTCAAGCAAGATAACTACCATGGAATGTTAGATATTATCTATTTTTTTCAATAGTTAAACATCCACGATTGATGCTCTTTTCAGTTGCATCGTTATTGAAAGTAGGATTTTTTTGGTCAAACGATGGTTAGACATTCTGTAACGGGAAATTAGGCCTAGTGTTCTAGAAGAAGTAACTCATGATTTTGGATCCTATAATAATCTCACGTTAATTAGTTTTCAAATTTATACTATCTTTTCTCATAGCTATAATGAGTTAATGGATGTGCATGTGAAGTTTTGTGGGACCAATTGCCAACTATTTTAGCAGTTTAGACCCATAGATGAAAGAATTGTTGAATATCATCTCTTATGCTTACCCAATGCAAACATCAGATCCTCTTTATATAGTAGTTTTATATGCCATATTTCTCATATTTTTCTTCCATAAAAGGCTTTTTTTCTTTCATCTGAGCCATCATTGAAGCATAATCCAGTCACATTGACAATAATGAAGATTAAACTACCTTGATTAGTTCGTTCATATGGCAAGAACTCTGATAGATACTTTAATAGCCTATGTGGATTCCAGCTCAACACAAATGGATACGTCAAAGTTGCTGCTTGGCCTGAAGGACAAGGTTCAGATTCCTTAGATGCTACTGGGCGTCAGGCTTTTTTTTTTTTTTTGGGTAAAGGGTAAGAATATATATAGAGCTTTAATCAAGGATTACAAAATATCTGACGCCACAAAACTTGCACTCAACAAGACAACAAGTCAGAGTGTGTGGAAGGGCACCGAATGCAAAAGAGGACCGCAGGAGTGGGCCTAAAGAAGTAGAAACAGCCAAAACAATGGCAAAAGAAAAGAAAGCAGCAGGAGGCCATTGAAGACTAGATGAACCACAATCTGCGCCTGCATCCGCCAATGACAAAAGTGAAGAACCGTCAAGGAAGTAGCCACGCAGAGGAAGAGTATCCAAACAGCAAGCAACGCTAGGGTGTCAGGTGTTCTTTCATGAAGTCATTCCTGTCTGTTTGTAAGAAGGTTGTTTGTTGCTTGGTTTTATTAGCTGTGGGTGTGTTCTGATTGGTCTTGTTTTAGAGAAGTCATGTTGACTTATGGCATGGATTCGAAAAGGGGATTGATCCACACCCTTCCCTTGCTTTTGAGCAAGGAATTTTGGCTTACTCATCGTTATAAAAAAAAAAAAAAAATGAAGAAGAGGTTATGTTGGGGGTGTGAGATAGAAGAGCAAATCACCTGAAGATACTTTTAAGTTCAAGAGAGCTCGACTTTTGTGATCTCACGTTACTTTGTTGTCGATGTCCCTAGGTTTGGATATTAATGTTTCGAGTATTTTGGATCATTTCTACTTTCATTATTTTGGTAGGAAATCCTCCTATACTATCTTGAGACAATTAAACATCAGTCTTCATATGTACCATCAGTTATAAGAATGCGTCCACTAAAAACACACTAACCATAATCGACTGAAAATAACCCCAAGATGTTGATGGTTCTGACAGTATGGGGAGTTCTATAATCAAAAACATCAAGTAGCTCATAAACATGGATAAGACAAGCCCATCTTCCTAAAACATAAATCGCCAGGAAACGTGATAACAACAAATTTATGTTATAAGTCGATTCTTTACATTCAGAAGACAAGCTGTGGATGTCATCACGTCGACAACGTTATCAGGGAATAAGAACTAGAATACCATGAATAACATGCGAGATAAAATTGAAAGAGAGTGACGAGATATTAACCGTCGACCAGTGCTTTGATACCTCATCAAACAAACTATGTTTTTCCCCCCTTGAAAAAACTTAAATTGTCACGAAATGGACCAACAAGGTAAATGTACATATTACAGAACTTTTAATTTGGTCATGTTTAAGAGAGATGCTTAAAACTCTTGCAGTAAAATTCACATAAAGGTTCTGAATGAACCACTTGGTTGATGACTTTTTTGTCAAACCATATATTGAAGATAATAATTCGACTTCCACATGAATGGAATTTCATAGTTTCTATACGATATAATAGATACGTGGAGTATATTATTTTAAAGGTTGTCTTTTCACCATATATACTTAGTGTACATTTGAAAGTCTTAGAAACTAGACTTTGCACGGACGGTATCTACGCAATAAAAACCTAAACAACATTACGTGGAAGACACCTATAACGGCATAGGTTATTAGCCTTTCCTATAAGTTTTTATCTCTTTCAATCATATGTCATACTCGGAGATATATTGCTCCTTCATTAGCTCACTCATAGACAAGTAGCTAACCACAATTGTCCAAATGATCTATATTGTGAATCTGTATGAATTATATATGGTAGCATAAGGAGAACAATTTGCTGGGAACAAGTTGCAATATAATAGAACAAATAGCAAGATTTGTCTGTTATTCTCGATGACTGTGAAACAAGAGGCATAAACTAATGAAATGTTTTTTAGCTTATAATCTATAGAGATGGAACAGCTAACTCAAACAAGTGAAACCCTAGATAACACGTCGCTTTAATCAATATAATGCACACCATTATTTTAGTCCGCCACAGAGAATGGCTATGCCAAGAAAGAATAGATTATTTTTTTTTGATGTCTTATTCCCTAGGTGCATTGCACCCACTGACTAGATAGAGATGGATTCTTTTTAAGCTTGGGATAAAATACTGAAACTCAAATCGAGAGAAAAGTTTGCCGAAATCCTAAACCCTGAAACGATGACAAAAGCGCATCTTGCCACCAACGCCCGACCTGTTCAGTATAAACTAACCAACGAGCTTTTCCTCGGTAGAAACAAATGAAAAAGAAGAAGATTGTGCACCCGTCTCCCAATAGATCTGATCAATTTGCCCTATGAATTATTTTAAAGTCATTTTCGCAACGTGCGTCTCTCCCTCTATCACTTACTTTATTAGCTGGTCCAAGTACAACGTGAAAGGGCATGATTAGAAAGAGATTCCACATAATTGATGATCTGAGCATATGAAGTCCTACAATTTCTTAGGGTTTCACTTGCGTGACGATGAGAATCTTTTTCTTTTCTATGTTGGTCACTGCACAGCGAGCATCATTGAATTGTTTTCTTCAATAATTCTTCACAAACATACGCAATTACTAACAGATTTTTGCCACAAAAGGGAGGAACCCGAAGGCAAAACATGGAAAGAAGCTGAAGTACTACACAACTTAGTATAAAATCTGACTTCACGAGGCATGGTCAATGTTTACTTTACTCCTCTGTTAAGTCAACAAGGGAAAGCTTCAAGAAATCGGTAAGTGGAATTACCCTATTTAGTTGGCTGATGCGAAGTCCAAACGAGGGATTGGGTAAATCAAACACTTCCCAAAAGGTCAACAAGGCAAATGTCTCAAGAAGATGAAGGTCTTAATAGATCAGGGTTCACAAGTATTGATTCCTACTTTATAATAACTGCCAGAGTACGTCAAAGATGCAGAATTACTATTGTCAAGGTCGAAAGATTAGCCAAGCATTGCATAGAATCATGTAATTTTTAACATAATATCATGATACATAAAAGGTGAGTTAGCTTGATTTATTAGAATGAATTCTAACAATAGTTTCCTCAACGAAAGGGGGAAAAATTGTACAGGATTGGTCTTTCTCTCATCCTTCTATAAAGATAAAGCGATCACCTCATATAAGAAAAATTGCGTGTTATTAGGGATTCTGGATTGATGAACAAAACTGATAAAGTAAATTCACAGTCAAACTGTATATGGGCACTTAATAATTAGTAAAAAGATTTTGTGAATGGGATTTAATAAAGAGTAATGCTGGAGATAAGACGATCTCTGAAAAATAGATTTATTAAATGATATGTCAAGCCAGAAGAGGACATTGAAATAGTGTTTCACATTTTAATCCTCCAACAGGATTCTGTCATCCACGCATCGTTTAGTAAATAAAGTTCTATAACCCACCAAGTATTAGTATATCTAGCTTTATTTTGGAGGAAGCAGTATTGCTAAGCTAATCTATTGTACCTAAATCCATTAAACTTCTATGCAATCATCAATAAATGTTATATAATAGAGGACCCATGTGTCAACTGCATGCTTGTGAAGAGGACAGCTATCTTCTTGAATTTCTTGATGAGAAATATAATGGAGGTATCACATTGAGCACACTTTATAGAACACCAGGTCAATCTATTGTCTTAAAAGGGTAGAATTTTCTCAAAGCTCAAAGCTTATAACTTGTATTGTTTGTGGTGGAATTGCAATTTATGAACCGTCAAATAAATTTTGACATACAACGACTCTTCGAAAGTTGGAAGGACAAGTCTTGCTTGAATTATAAAGTGTCAATCTGAAAAGGTGCTCGTAAGAAAGTGAGAAAGTTTATTGTGACTAGCTATGTGATCTTTTCTTGTTTATCCATTTATAACCTAGCAAAAGAGAGAACCCGTCACGAGGGAAAAAAGAAAAAGTGGTGACAAAAGCTTTAAATAATTAAAGAAAGAGATCAAAGAGAGAAGATTTCATTTATTTTAGAAACAAGAATTTCTAATTTATAAAATTGGAAAGAATCAATTTTAAAAATGTAACTATAGGAATCACCTTCAAACTAACTTGTTAAATTTTACGTTGTGATTGTATTCATTACTTGGAGATCATCAGTAAAAATTCGTCATGATGGCTTGCATGTGCTTCATTGAAATACTTGGGGAAAAGTTTGAAATTTTTTTAGTCTTGGTTTTATTTAGATATAGTAGAGATTATTGAACCTCGAATAAAATTAATGTTCAAGTGTGGGTTTGCATCTAACATTTTAACATTGTATCTAACATGACCTTAAGTTGGGAGAAGAACAACAAGAGTACCATAACTTATGCATGACACTCACTTGAATATCAATTTTTTTTTTTTTGCTTACTTTAGTGCCACATCAGAATAAAATTGATCATTTAAGTGCTAATTCTGGCAAATCATCTTATGTGGATTTTTTAAAAATTTACCATCCAATGTGGAATTTTCTATAAAAAAATATATTTTTTAAAATTTTGAATTTTTTATTTTGGTTTTGTTTTTGTTTTCCCTTTTTTAGGGCCGGTAAGGGTCACCGGCAAATCTTGCACAGATTAGGCAAGGGCCACCTCACCCTTAGCTGCTAATCACTAGATCTAGGTGAGGGTTTTAGAGCTAACGAAGGTTGCTAATGACCCTTGCTAGCCCTAAAAAAATGGAAAAGAAAAAAGAAAAAGAAAATTTTGTTTACGTCAACGTCAGCGAAGTCACATAGGAGGACTAGTGTCAATGTTAGATTTTTCAATAAGGTGAATCGCTGATAATACTTAAGTGATCGATTTTCAAATTCGTAATGCTCAAATAAATGGGAAAAAAAAGTTATAACACTCAGATGAGATAAAGTAATGTCAAGTTGTTTTCTATATATTGTATACAAGTAGTATGGACAATATCTTGTCAAGTCAATATATCCACGATATTTATTGTTCTTGGAAGATAAGATTTACCAATATTATCATGAATAGTCTATTCAAATTTGTCTATTTGTATATGTATATCAAAGTTGTAGGTAAAGGTTAAATATCAATTTAATTTAAGAAAATATGAAGTTTGTTTATGTATATCTCTTTCATGCATGCATCCATCAATGATTTAAGTATATTAAGTACAAATATGCAATGCATCTATTATTAATGTTTGATTTATTCAATTTCATAACCTATATTACCGAGATGCAATTTTTAAGGATTAAATAGATTTTAACATTTTTTAGATCAAACTATGAGTAAACAAGGACAAAACAACTTTCTTGGGTTACTGTTCACGGTGCTCTCCTCTTGGGCGATTTTTTCACTGTTCCTCCTGTTGCTCGAGCAACTGAATTCGGACTTGCTGACTGGCGATTGAAGCTGGTTCTTGGTGGGAAGCGGCGTCTCCAACCCGTCCACAAAACCCACCGAAGATGCCCCTGGTACGTCCCTCCTTATAGACTCGCATGGCTCTTCTAGGTTAGGGTTCTTCCCGCCAAGGTTACTGCTGCGTTTTTCTTTGAGAGGGATGGATTTGGAGTTGGATAGAACCCGTGTTGTGGATGAAGGGACTAGTTCCCATGGTTTATCTCCTATTACTGCTGAAGGAGCCCCGTCGATGGCTTCACCATTGAATAATCAGAACCTTGGTACTGTTCCTTCTGGTATGGAGGAGCTGCGAGATTCCCGTGCATCTGCTGGTGCGCAAACCGTCCGTAGGGGAAGGTCCCGATCGGTGAAGCCTAAGGGCAGAGATGTTGCGAAGAATCCTTCGGGCAAGACTTAGGTGGCTATTGCCAAAACAGTAGCCAAGGGCTACGACCTTGTCTATACGGCCCCGACCCTAGTTAATAACAAACCCCGCATTGAGATAACTGACCAAGACTTGGAAGCTGCGGACCCAAAGATGCATGAATGCTAAATGGGTTACTTCCTTGGTCGCCGGATGCCATTTAAGGTGGTTGAGGAAGCAATGAAGAAGGCTTGGGGCCCGAATCTGGTGGATGTCATGTCGAATGGGAAAGGTTTATTTATGTTCCACGTACCGGATAGAGAGTTTCGCAGAATTTACTTGAGGGTGGGCAGATTTGAGTTGCCGTGTTCCCCTTGTTCTCCAACAATGGACCCCGGGTCTTGAGCTGCAAAAGGAAACCCACCTTTCGGTGCCTGTGTGGGTCAGGCTTTCGAACATACCCTTCTCTTGCTGGTCTGCCCAATTCATCGGGAAGATTGCTAGTGCACTCGGGAAACCGTTGTATGTTGACCAACGTCGAGCGTGCGAAGAGCTTGTCTTTTGCGCGGGTTTGTATTGAAATCACAGCTAATCAACCTGATTGTGAAGTTATTGAGACACGGTACACAATGGTAACATATGTGAGATAGGTGTGGAGTTTGAATGGAAGCCCATTGCTTGTGGGGGTTGTGGAATCTTTGGACATAAATGTGCTGCTAAAAATAAATCCGCTGGTCCTTCTGATGTTCATGCTGCTGAATCTCATCCCTCGGTAGAGATTGTGCCTCAAAACCAGGCTGATGGGGGAGTCATTGCTTCCCCTGTTGCTGCCCCATCTGAAGTGTATTCGGAGTCTCGGGACTTGCCTTGGGAGAATCCTTCCCAGGCTATTGTAAATAAGGTAAGTGACCCAGGTACAACCTCGGATGGTTCCTCAGCTCATGCTATTGGTTTGGAGGTAGCGCTCCAGGCCAATTCTTCTTCTCCATCTCAACCTGCTTCTGTGCCGAGCGATTCTATGTGGCAGCAAATTAAAGGTAAGAAGAAGAAGATGCAGAAGACTCCGGCCCCTGCATTCTCTTTTGAACCCACCTCTCCTCCTATAGATGGGCCGTCTCTTAAGTTGAAGGAAGCTGTGCCTACTGAGATTGTGCCTGTATAGAAGCCTCCCAAAGGTCCTTCGAAGCTCTCAGTAAAGGGCAGTCCTGTGTCTTCAACCCATGATGCTGATGACTCGTTACCAACTCCTGTCATGCCCCTTGAGAACCCGGATGATGAAATCACTGGTTTTGCTTCGTCCAGCGATGAGGATGAGATCCCAAGCATGCCTCCCTCTCCTAGAGCTCTTTCAGGATCTACTGGGTTTGGGATACAAGACCAACTTCTCCAGCTACATCCTGACCCACCTAGACCGACGATACCAGTGGTCCCGAAGGCGACTAAAGCTAGTCGCAAGTCCTCCAAGCGGAGGTAGTTCTCTTCTTTCCTTGGTTCATGTTTTTTGGATTTTGGAATATCAGAGGGATGATGAACCCTGTTAGAAGGGCTGAGATTAGAAAGTTTGTTGCTTCTAATAGTCTTAGTTTTGTTGGCCTTTTTGAGACTAAAGTCCCTGAGCCGTTGTTTGTTTCTATTTCGTCTACCCTCCTGAGAGGCTGGAGTTGGCTCACGAATTATGATCATTCTCCGCGTGGCAGAATCTGGATTGGATGGAACCCGGATTCCGTTAATTTTGAGTTGATTTCTCTTAATGACCAAGCCATCCATGGGCGTTTGAAGGGGATTTCTTCTAACTTTACGTGTTGCATCTCTGCTGTCTATGGGGAGCACACTTTTGTGCGTCGTAGGCCTCTGTGGTCTGACCTTATTCTTTGTGATGATTTATTTCAAGATACTGCTTGGCTCGTTGCGAGCGATTTCAATGCAATTAAGGATCCTTCGGATCGCTTCGGGGGCTCTAATTCTTGGATTCCTTGCTTCGATGACTTTAGACTCTGCCTTGATCAAACGGAACTTGAGGACCTTAGGTACACGGGTCTTCGTTTTACCTGGTCCACTTCTTTTGGGTCAGGCAGGAAAATGCGGAAAATTGACCGGGTGTTGGTCAACACTAAATGGAGAATGGATTTCTCCTTTTCGGAGGCGTCTTTTCTTAATCCCGGAATTTTAGACCACCCCCCTATGGTAGTTAGGGTTGTTGATCCGAGTACAAGAAGGAAGCCCTTTAAATATTTTGATTTCTGGGCTGATCACCCTAATTTCCGTGATACAGTCCGTCAAGCGTGGGACAGCCATGTTTGGGGGTGGCCCATGTATAAGCTGGTTTCCAAGATGAAGATCCTAAATTGCCGCCTTAAAGCACTCAACCTTGAAGCCTTTTTGGACATCTCGATGAGGACACTGGAAGCAAGGGAGGCCTTGCATTCTACCCAACTTCTTCTGCACTCGGATCCCAATAATATCACTCTTGCTGAATTGGAGAAAGGCCAGCGTCGGACTTTTGTAGATCTTCGGGGCCAAGAAGAATCCTTCTATAAGCAGAAATCCAGAGTTAGATGGTTGAAAGAGGGTGATCGCAACACGAAATTCTTCCACAACTTTGTCAAAGCCAGACATCTAAACAATCGGATTCTCTCTGTTAAAGACAATTCAGGTTCGGTTGTTTCGGACCCCAACTTGGTGCCGCAAGTTTTTGTATCTTTTTTCTCGGATCCCCTTGCTCCGCATTCAGGTTTGATGAAGCCTGCGTTGCATGAATTGACATCATTTATTCGCAAGCATCTTTCGGATGACCAAGTATGTTTGCTTGCTTCATCGGTCTCGGATTCTGAGATTAAGAATACTTTGTTTTCGCTTGCTAAGGGCAAAGCCCCTGGCCCTGATGGGTTCACAGCCGAATTCTTCAAAAATAATTGGGACATAGTAGGGTCCTCAGTCCTTGAAGCTGTTAAAGACTTCTTCTACTCGGGTTACCTCCTTAAGGAAGTGAATGCAACTATTCTGGCTCTTGTTCCCAAAGTGCCGAATGCCTGTGAGGTTAATGACTTTAGACCAATTGCTTGCTGTAACACTGTCTATAAAATTATCACAAAAATTTTAGCCAACCGAATTGCAACGGTCCTTCAGGATCTTGTCAGCTCGTCCCAAAATGCGTTTGTCAAGGGAAGGAGGATCAGAGATAATATTTTGCTTGCTCAAGAACTGTTTGTCGGATTCCACCTTGACCCATATCTTCCAAAATGTGCAGTCAAAGTAGATTTTCGCAAGGCTTGTGATACAGTTGATTGGGATTTCTTGGAACTTACTCTTGAAGCTTTCTGTTTTCCTCAGTGGATTATCCGGTTGATTATGGTCTGTGTGCGTACACCCAGGTTCTCGATCTCTATTAATGGAGAGCTCCACGGATTCTTTCCTGGAGGTAGAGGTCTTCGACAGGAGACGCGATGTCACCATATCTCTTTACCTTAGTTATGGAAATCTTCTCTGGGATTTTGAACCTAAGGACTTCTGTCAAGGAGTTCAAGTTCTATTGGAGATGCAAGGCTCCTAAGCTTTCTCATCTATTGTCGCGACCAATTTTTTCGGGGTTTGAACCACCTAGGGTTTGGCTAATGGATTGTTAAGCTTAGACTTAACTCGGGCTCTCCCAAGCCCATACCAATTCGCGACTTTCGTTTCAAGTTCTTAACATGCAATTGTTTTAATTAGGAGTCGCCACTAATCTATTTTTGGTGGGTCGATTAGAAACCCTAGTAAAGTAACGGGAGATTTACTTTACTCTTACGAACCAGAGACTAAGGGTATGGGGACTTGGTTACATTAGATTTCTCTAATGCCCTTTCGGTACCTTTCTTTTTATTTTGAAAAATGTTTGGCAAGCAATTTGGATTGATTTTACTATATTTCCCTAACATGTGAGGTGTTCATGCAGGTGCGCAAACCACTAATTTAACACCCAAGAAATCAATTAAATAATGCAAAACTTACCTCAAAGCAACGAAAGCATCTGCAGTGTTAATTTAAAATCCACATTAACAACCCTAGATATGGTTTCTACTTAACACGCAATTTCTTTTTCTTTGCTTTCATTTATTTAATGAAAATCATGCAACATGCAATGCAATATTAACTAAAATGACGTGCGACAACTATTAAATGACCTAAATTGATGACGAGCACATGATTTTTCATTTTCCTAAAAGAATGCGTTTTATCCTAAATAATGAAACTAATTTAACCTATGACATTTTTTTGTATTTTTCAAGAAATTCAAAATCAGAAAAAATGTGGAGATTATCTAACTAAGTTAAGATTCTATTCAATTTATATTAGGAATTAGGTTAAACCAAATCCTAATTTAAACTAAAATGTTATCTTAACTTAATAAACTCTAACCCTAGATGCAATCCATCTAAAAAATGAAATCAATTTATTCTAAGGCATTTTTGGTATTTTCTCTTGAAATTCGAAATTAGATGAAATGTGAAAATTACCTAATTAGATTAAGATCCTATTTAATTTATATTAGGAATTAGGTTGAGCCACATCCTAATTTAAACTAAAATATTATCTTAACCTAGATAATCCTAAAATGCAATCTATTTAATAAAATACCTAAACTTATAGTAAATTAAGAAATTATCTAAATTAACTTAAGTGCAATTTCTATCCTAATATGCAATGACGTGTAAAATATACCCTAATTTTACATGAATTAAGCATGATGATTTTTTATGTTTTTCCTTTTTTCCTTTTTTTATAATTTCAAAATTAATAATTGCCAAATAATTAAACATGCAATCCAAATTAAAAGAACTAGCAACCTAAATGAATTGATTTGATTTTTTTTATTTTTGAAAATTCGAAATAAAATACCTATTGTGAACATGCAAACCCTAAAGCTACAATTTTTGATTTTTTTTTTAAAAGAAAGCTAATTTAAGTAACACCACAGCAAATCAAGCCATATTGATACCCAAATCGACGAACCATATCTCGAGCATGAGATCGGGTTGGCCAATTTCACATAAATCACGAATCGGATCTCGAGCGGGAGATCGGATTGGCAATTTTTTTTAAGTAATTGCGAGTCGGATTTCGAGCTTGAAAATCGGACTGACAATCACTAATTTCAAGGCAATTTCATATCATGGAATTTCAATTTCACATTAAAGGAATAATTACACTAAAAAGACAAAATAAAAATAGCAAAAATAATAAAATAAAAATAAAATAAAGAAAATACCTAAATTTTCTTTTACTTCTCTTTTTTTCCTTTTCCTTTTTCCTGAAAAAGAAAAAGAAAAAAAAATAAAGCTGGTGGGTCCGGCGAGGGGAAGCCTCCGGCTAGGGTTCCGGCGATGGCACCGAGAGCGGCGGGGCGAAACACGGGGTCACGGGCGGGGAGACCTCGAGCGCGGGCGGAGGTGGCGTCGGCGCGTCGTCCGGCGGCAAAGCGAGACCGGCGGGCGGCGTCGCGGCGGAGCGAGGGCTTCGACGCGTTCCGGCGAGGCGACCCGGGCGAGGCGGGCCGATCTAGAGCAACGACGTCGGGAGCAACTCCGGTGCGGCGGATCGAGGTTGATGCGGCAAATCGGCGACGCGGGGCAGCATAAACGTCGATCGTCGCCGGATCTCGGGAGTTGCGGCGGCGACGGACCAATCTGCTGGGTCTTCGGCGCCGGGGCTCGCGGATGAAGATGCGGCGGCGGAACGTCGGGGGGGGCGGCTCAGGCGAGGGGCGGCGTCGCGGCTTCGAGCGGACCGGATCGACGCAGCACTCACGGACGGAGGCCGGCGGCGGTGAGCTGTAGCAGCGCCGGCTGCTATTCGGGGAAGATGAACAGTAGCCGATTTAGGGTTTCGGCCACGCTCTTTTTCTTTTTTTTTTTTTTTCTTTTTTACTCTTTCCTCTCTCTACTCACTTTTCACCTTATTCTCTCTTTTTTTACGACGAGAAGAAACCCTTTTGCTCCAAATTTTTTTGAAATTCCTCCCCTTTGTCCGTACGTGTGCAACGCCTTTTATAGGGAAAATTTTAGATCTTTGAAGCATATTTTATTTCCAATTTCACTCGTGCATAATTCTCTGAATATATCATTGCACCACATGTGATATTCTCTTTTGTATTTTTCACATATTCTATCCAAAAAAATTCCCTTTTTGCACGAAATACACCCCTAGTGTATATTACTTAAAAATATGAAAAGTTTGAACGGAATATGTGAAAAATCTTTCCTTCACCGGCAGCCTAAAATAAAATAAAACAAAAATGAAAATAAAATGTTTCTAAACTATATGCCATGTGTGTGTGTGTGTGTGTTTTTTTATATTATTTAGCAAAAATTAACCCCAAAAATTTAGGTGTCAACAGCTGCCCCTCTTTGAAGGTGAGCTCGCAGAGGTTGCCTTCGAAGACAAATTGAGACCTAAATTTTGGGAATGCTCATGCAATGAATGATTTTTTGGTTGGAACATGAATTCCATTTTTAATGCAATTGATATGATGCATGGAAATGCAAATGATAGATGAACCTACCTGAAATAACTTACCTTCGAAGAGAATAGAGTAATTCGAGGTAGTGGGTGTTACCTATTCAGGACCCGTACCATTCTACGGTCGCCTAGAACTGTAACATGACTTTGTGAAGATGCTGCTTTCCTAGGACCCGTACCATTTTACGGTCGCCCAGTATGGCAGAAAGGAGCTGCTTTCTCAGGACCCGTACCATTCTACGGTCGCCCACTATAGCAGTAAGGTTTTGTAAGGAACTGCTTTCCCAGGACCCGTACCATTCTACGGTCGCCTAAACGGGGATTCATTTTCCAGGACCCGTACCATTCTACGGTCGCCTCGACGGAAAATTGATTTTTCAGGACCCGTACCATTCTACGGTTGCCTGAATGGGGAGATTGCTTTTCCAGGACCCGTACCATTCTACGGTCGCCTGTTAGAGCAATAAATGTTGTCTAGGACCCGTACTATTATACAGTTGCCTAGATTGAGGTTTTGCTTGGCTAGGACCCGAACCATTCTTTGGTCGCCCAGCCTTGCGACAGAAATCATCCGACCAGGACCCGAACCATTCTTCGGTCGCCTTAATCAGATTGAATCTGGAGGAAAAATCTTTTGGGGGACAACTCAATTGAGTATCGGTATGCTTAAAAGGAATACCTGTGCAATTACAAATATTCAAGGTATGGATAGAGATATACTTACCTGGTAACATCTCCGATCTTCGGGGATACGTCTCCTGCAAAATATGGTCGTAGAAGAGACAACATGCATTGGTAATCATAAACATGTATCAATTTAATGGAGGTTCACGATGATTTTCATTAATCTTGCATCACCTAATTTCCATTATGAACACATGAGTGTCATGAATGTGTCAAATGAGGGATCCTTTGGTCTGAAAGGACTTTTCTCTCATCCTCATTAAAATGGCAATTTCATCCTGACCTTTGATGCAGGATTTTGTCAATCACTCTATCTCACCATCGTCATGCCAAACAAGGGTCTGAGCAATCTCGCAAGTGGTACGATTTCACCAATCTGAGAGGTCTTTAAGAGGGATGGTAATGTGGGTTTGGTCAACGGCTTAACAAAGGGGACTCTTTAAGCCAGGGCTATTTGAAAAACGACATTTCATAACTGTCTTGGGATTTTCAAGTCAAGAAACATACGAGGAAGTAATTATCTTACTCGCACTTCTTCAAGCGATGCTTTCAAGCATATGAACTCTTACGTTAATTCAAGTGCCCTAATCTAAAAAGACTTTGCAAGGGACGTATCGTAGGCTTGGTTCATGGGTTGTGAAATGAAAGGATCATTAGGCTCAAAAAGTGTTTAGAGGGTCAAAGTTGGTGATCATCTTGACATTTCCACCACTTTCCTTCTCCATTGTCGGAGATTTTTTTTTTGCACTCATTGATTGCAACAGCATTTGAGTTTTTTTTTCTTTTTGGGCATCGGCCTTACTTTTACCAGGCACACTGCTTTTTCATGCCCCATTTTTGCCCCTTTTTTTTTAACAAAATCTCCATTTTTGTCGGTATTCTAGTTCATGCTACTTGAGTATTTTTGTCTTGCCCCAGTGTGGGGGATGATCACCAACTGGGTTTAATATGAAATGAATCCATAAGCTCAAGTGGGTTATGCAATGGATGAAAGTGTGTAGGATAGAGAAATGACTGATCTTCATCATCCCAAGGCACTTTAAATTATCATACGAGTTACAATGCGAAAGGAACACTCAAAGATTGATGCAAGTGTGAGTAAGAAAATTCCTTTCATTCATTTCAAACTTCATCCCAATGTGGGATGATCCTTAACAGGGATGATTTAAAAATTCTTCATGTGTGTGGGTTCAAAGGGCTAAACAATGGGTATACCTGTGGTGTTTTAGGTAGAAGAAGAAACGGCCTCTCATCACCTTGGTTGACGTACCATTTGCGAGATCACCCTTTTCCTTGCGGGCATGGAATTCTTTCGCACAACTCACCAAGGATTAGTGTATGGGATAGTGTATGGAATAAGGCTTGCCCTTCATCATTCCAAGGTATCTCATTTGACACATTTAATTTATCTCACACGATTAATTAAGGAAGAAGAATGCAAAATTTATGACAAACTTGAACAATTCAATTGATCGAGGCATCTTATTCATCATAAAATACTTGCAATTCAAGACAAGACATGGCAAATTCTGTCATGGATAATACTTCTTGACAAAGATCGAATTAACTGGAGTGGAGAACACGCGACCATCCATTTCTGCCAAGATCAAGGCACCTCCAGGAAGTACCTTCTTCACCACATATGGACCACTGTAATTTGGGGCGAACTTGCCCCCAGGATCGGGGAAAATTGGCAACAGCTTCCTTAGAACAAGATCATCTACCTCGAAATGTCTTGGTCGTACTTTTCGGTTGAAGGATCTGGCAACTCTTTGCTGATAAGCTTGGCCATGACAAAGAGCCTTCGCCTCTTCTCATCAATCAAGTTTAACTGTTCAAGTCTTTGTTGCGACCATTTAGCTTCGCAGACAACTCCATTTGGGATAAAACTCTCGAGAGAAGGAATCTCCACTTCTACGGGGTAGAATTGCCTCCATGCCGTACACCAAAGCAAATGGGGTTGCCCCAGTGGAAGTACGGATTGATGTCTGGTATGCCATTAGTGCGAAGGGTAATCTGTCATGCCAGTCTCGATAATTCTCGGCTGTTTTAGCTAAGATTTTCTTAATATTTTTGTTGGCCGCTTCAACAGCCCCTTTCATTTGAGGGCGATAAGGGGATGAATTCAAATGCTTAATCTTGAACTCATTGAGCAACTCATCAACAATTTTATTGTTCAAATTTGTCCCGTTGTCAGTGATGATTGCTTCGGGGACGCCATAGCGAGCAATTATGTCGCGTTTGATGAATTTTGCAACATTGCGGGCAGTGACGCTTGCAAAGGATGTAGCCTCAATCCATTTGGAGAAATAGTCTATCGCTACCAAAATGAATCGATGCCCATTGGAGGCCTTCGGATTTATTGGGCCAATCACATCAATGCCCCACATTAAGAAGGGCCATGGCTCGGAAAACTGATGCAGCTCAGTTGGAGGAATATTTATCTTATTACCATGGATCTGGCAACGATGACAACTCCGCACGTGCTTGATGCAGTCACTTTCTAGTGTGAGCCAATAGTAGCCTAATCTCATAATCTTCTTAGCCATCATGTGCCCATTCATATGAGGGCCACATATTCCTTCGTGCACTTCTTGCATGATTTGAGTGGCTTCGGTTGTATCCACACATCGTAACAAGACTGAATCATAAGATCTCTTGTACAAATTCTCGCCACTGACGAAGAATTTTGAGGCCATCTTTGTGATGTACTTCCTATCAGTGGGAGTGCTTCCTTCGGGAAATTCCTGCCTTTTAATGTAGTTCATGACATCGTAATACCATGGTTTTCCATCGGGTTCTTCAGTCACGATCATACAATAAGCCGGCTTTGGCAAAACATCTATTCTCAAAGGCTCGACCTCTAACCCGGCAGTGACTTGTAACATAGACGACAAAGTTGCGAGTGCATCCGCAAATTGATTATGAGACCTTGGCAAGTATTCAAATGAAATTTCGTCAAACTCCTTTACCAGATTTTCTAAGCACCTGTGGTACGGGAGCAACTTGGCATCCTTGGTCTTCCACTCACCTACAGTCTGTGATATGATCAGTGCCGAATCTCCAAATACCATTAACTTGGCCACACCCATCTCGATTGCGGCTTGAAGTCCGAGGATGCAAGCCTCATACTCGGCCACATTGTTAGTGCATGGGAATATCAATTTTGCAGCTACCGGATAGTGTTGTCCATCTAGGGATATCGAACCGCCCCGTACTGAACTGCAAAGTTTACAGCTCCATCAAAGAACATCTTCCATGAGTCTTCATTTACACTCAAGACACACAGTCATCAAGGAAACCATCATCGTCATTAGAAACTTCTGAATTTCCGGCCAATAGATCGGCGATCACTCGACCCTTAACCGACTTTTGTGGCATGTATTGCACATCAAATTCCGAAATCAAAATTTGCCATTTGGCCAACTTACCCACCAAAGCTGGCCGATCAAGTAAGAACTTGATGGGGTCATTCTTAGTCACGAGGAATGTCTGGTAATGCAGTGTGTATTGTCGCAATCTATGCAATACCCACACCAATGCCGCACAAGTCTTTTCAACATCAGAATATTTTAGCTCTGATACAGTGAACTTCTTACTCACATAATAAATGGCTCGTTCTTTTTTATCCACAGGACTTTCCTGAGCCAACATTGCACCCAATGACTCACTATGAATGGTGAGGTAGAGAATCAAGGGATGCCCCGGTGATGGTGGGACAAGAACTGGTGGATTCATCAGGTAGTGCTTTAACTTGTTGAACGCTTCTCGACTGTCACGCCCCGATCCTCGGTCACGCGCACATCCTTCACACTTGGTCGATTTTATAATGCGATATCCCAGGACAATGTATCGCCGACCCTTTCAATTTTTATGCACATGCGGAAGCAGTTAAAATCCCCAGACAATAAAACGATGGGATAGAAAAGCAGGGCCATAATTTTCATATTGAAATTTCTAACCAAACTTTTATACAAACCACAATTCACTTCATAACTATTCACATCAAAACAGAGATCTCAAAAGAAGACAGAAACTTAGACGAACTGGGCCGTACTCAAGACCCCTCTCAGGATTGTCTTCTTCTTCCAAAAATCCTTTTCTTCAGATCTCACCTCCGAGTTCTCCTTCTCGGATTCCTTCTCCTCAGCTCTTCAAATGGGTCCTAAAATGGTTTTCCCCAAAGCGGGATGAGACTACGTCTCAGCGAGTTCTACCCCACTAAGCCCGATTAGCAAACTATTATACTAAAGGCTGCCTAAACACGCACAGGGCAGAGGACTTACCTTGGCCTCAGATCCCACCTGCAAGTCAGTACAATTCATAATAGACACCCAAGCAATCATATCACTAATCGAAGCATCGATCAAATCGACTTAGTCGATTTCACATTTCAGCAAGACCACTCAAGGTTATTCCCATTCAATCAATCAATTCACAACATCATATCAAAGCAATGATCAATCGATCTAGTCGATTACATGTCATTCGGACCACCTCTCGGTCACATCAACACCATACTTTAAAATCTCCATTCGGGTACTTAGTCACGAGCCGGATGAATGCTCTCGCGTCTTTTTCGCCAAGGTGACGTATCAATTAACACTTTACTATGCTCTCGGCGTCTTTTTCGCCAAGGTGATATATTCATCACAGAGCCGACATAAACAATTCAATATGCTCTCGGGCGTCTTTTTTCGCCAAGGTGATACACTGATCACGAGCCAACATAAACAATTCAATGTGCTCTCGCCGTCTTTTTCGCCAAGGTGATACACTGATCACGAGCCAACATAAACAATTCAATATGCTCTCGGGCGTCTTTTTCGCCAAGGTGATACACTGATCACGAGCCAACATAAACAATTCAATATGCTCTCGGCGCCTTTTTCGCCAAGGTGATACACTGATCACGAGCCAACATAAACAATTCAATCTCAATCAATTCCAATCAATTAGGTAAATCCCTAAAATATCACAATTCATTCAATTCCATACAACGTGGAGCTCAAATAAATAAACGGACTTGCGCCACGATGATCAGCACGAGATTTCGGTCGTCGGCCATCAAAATCTTAATTTCCGAAATAAATAATTAATTTATTAATTTCGAAAATTAAATTATTATTTAATATTAAATATTCTGTTTAACTCAAAATAAGGTCCAATTAAATAAACGGACTTCACCACAGTCATTAGCATAATTTTCCGATCACGGGCCATCCCAGTTGAATTTTCAGGAAATAAATAAATAATTAATTAATTTCGAAAATTAATTAATATTAAAAATTCAATTTAGCTTAAAATAAAGTCCGATTAAATAAACGGACTTCACCACGGTCATCAGCATAATTTTCCGGTTCCAGACCATCTCCCTTGAATTTTCGGAAAATAAATAATTATTTAATTTAATTCCGAAAATTAATATTTAAATGCCAAAAATCTCACTTAGGCCCGAATCGCCAAATTGAAGCTCAATTAGGGGTCGGAAAATTCCCGAGATGCTTCCAATAAATAGTAGACCACGTCTACTTGCTAATCGCGCAATCAATTTATTTAAATCACATCACAATTGACTAATAATTGCTAATTAAATCTAATCTAACAACCTAAACATAATTAATTAAATCTAAACCAGCTTAAAGCATAATTAGCCACTAATCCTGGATTAGTGAGATTACTCACCAAATCGCGCGCAAATCGGATCAATCCGACGGCGGCGACGCGAGGAACGATTCTTCCCAAAGCACGGCTCGGGTTCGGGGCCGGGAAACATCCCAAAAGCGGGCCTAAAGTTGCTGAAACCCACTTCGTGGGTATGCTGGTCGCGGCTGAACGGAGCAGCTCCGGCGGCTAGGGCGGCGGGGGAAGGCCGGCGGAGGGTGAGGGGGTTGCGGGGGAGGTCCGGCGAGGTTGGCGGTGGCCGGAGGTGGCCGGAGATGGGCTGGCCGGTGCTGGAACAGAGGCGAAACAGGGCTGGATCGCTCGGCCCGGGCGCGCGGACGAGCGGCCGGGCGGCGGCGAGCGGCGGCGGCGGCACAAGGGGTGCGGCGGCGCGACGGCGCGACGGTGGGACGAGCGGCCGAGGGGCGGCTGGTTCTCGTTCGGTCCGCACAAGGAAGAACGAAGAAGAAGAAGAAGAAGAAGAAGAAAGAAAGAGAGAGAGAGAGAGAGAGAGAGAGAGAGAGAGAGGGGGGGGAAGAGTTTGACTGGTCAAAGAAAAAGAGAGAGGAAGAGTGGGCGGTGGGGAATCGCACGAGGGGGAGGGAAAGAGGGGAGAGGAGAGAGAAAGAAAAGAGAGAAAAGAAAGAAAAGAAAAGAGAGGGGGAGAGAGAGAGAAAAAGGAAAAAGAGAAAAATGAAATACCTAATTTTTTTTCTCTTTTCCTTTTTCCTTTCAAATTTCTTTTCGGACTTCAAATTTTTCTTCCGATAATTTCTTTATTGAAATTTCGGACTCGACAATAAATTGACGAGCGATGACACAGGATCCTAAAATTAAGAATTATGACGCACTTAAAATTCGATTCCCGAAATCGAGTTCAATTTCGTGGTTAAAAATCGGTCAGACGTGATTTTAGCTCAATCCAACCAATTAGGTAGCTTTTAGGGATTTTACGGCCGATACATCCCTTAACGGCTTTACCTAATAGGTTAGTTAACTCGTGAGTGATCGCTCGTAGAAAAGGCCATAGGCACATCGACGAAATGTCCATTTCATTTTATCGAAACGAGGTCGAATTTCAGGATGTCACAACTCTTCCCCTCTTATAAAAATTTCATCCTCAAAATTTAAACCATTACATTCTGTTCAAAAAGGCGGGGCACAACTGTCTCATCGATTCTTCGCCTCCCAAGTCGCTCCTTCGCACCGTGGTGTTGCTGCACCACTTTGACCAACGGAATGGTCTTTGTACGCAGAACTTGCTCTTTACGATCGACAATCTGGACCGGGCTTTCCACGTATGACACACGGTCATCCACGTCCAATTCCTCGAAATTGAGCACGTGGGTCGGGTCGCTCATACTTCCTTAACATCGACACGTGAAAGACGTCATGCACTTGCGCTAATCTTGGCGGCAACGCAAGACGATACGCTAGGTTTCCGATTCTTTCAAGAATCTCAAACGGACCTACGTACCTCGGACTCGCTTGCCTTTCTTACCAAAGCACGAAGTTCCCCTCATTGGTGACACTTTCGAAAAACGTGATCACCAACTTGGAATTCCAAAGACCTTCGACGCTTATCTCGCATAACTCTTCCGCTCGCTTCCGCGCTGTCTTCAATCTATCTCTCGATCACTCGCCACGGCATCTACCGATTGCTGAACCAATTCTCGGGCCTGTTATCTTCCTTTCTCCAACTTCATCCCAACACACTCGGAGTTCTGCATGCTCGCCATACAACGCTTCAAATGGAGCCATCTTGATGCTCTGCTATAACTATTGTTGTAGGCGAATTCCACCGATGAAGTTGATCCTCCCAACTTCCTTTGAAGTCTATTACACATGCTCTCGATATCTTCAAGAATCTGAATCATCCTTTCGACCGGCCATCCGTTTGAGGATGATATGCCGTATCTTATCAAGCTTTGTACCCAAAGCACTCGTAAGCTCTTCCAAAAAGCAGCAAGAAACCTTGGGTCTCTATCAGATGTTATCGTAACCGGCACTCCATGCATACGAACCACCTGACGCACATACAAGTCTGCGTGTCTATCCAGACTTAGGTCCTTTCGAACTGCAATGAAGTGAGCCGACTTTGTCAGCCTGTCGACTACTACCCAAATCGAATCATTTCCCCTTTGACTCCTTGGTAGTCCAGTCACGAAGTCCATCGTGATATGCTCCCATTTCCACTCGGGATCGCGAGAGGTTGCAAAAATCCTCCCGGCTTGCAATGCTTTGGGCTTTTACTTGCCGACAAGTCAAACACTTGGCCACATGCTTGGCGATGTCCGCCTTCATACCCGACCACCAATAGTGTTGACGCAAATTCCGATACATCTTAGTGCTTCCAGGATGAACACCGTAATTGCTACGATGTGCTTCAGATAAAATTTCTTCTCTAAGCTCTACATCGTCAGTACAACCAAACGTCCACGACACCTCAATACTCCATCATCAGAAACTTGAAAATCAGCCTTTCTTTTATTGGTATCCTCTTGAAGAATTCTCTGTACGTCTGGATCTGTCGGTTGGAGTTGCTTGATTCTGACCTGGACATCCGGCTCAATTCTGAGGGTGGCCATAAAACTTGAGAGGTGGCCTACCTCAAATTTGAATTCTGAATCTCGAGCTCTCTCGATTAAGTTCCACTCCTTAACCAAGATCCGTGCCACTGAAGACTTCCGACTCAGTGCATCGGCGACCTTGTTCGCCTTTCCCGGGTGATATAGAATATCACAGTCGTAGTCTTTCAGCAATTCCATCCATCGTCGTTGTCTCATGTTCAATTCCTTCTGAGAGAACAGATACTTGAGACTCTGATGGTCCATGAAGATATGAAACTTTTCCCCACACAAGTAGTGCCTCCAAATCTTCAACGCGAATATGATGGCTGCGAGTTCTAAGTCATGCGTCGGGTAATTCAATTCATGAGGTCTCAACCGCCGGAAGCGTATGCAACAACTCCGCCATGTTGCATTAGCACGCAACCCAATCCCCCGAATGACGCATCACTATAGATCTCGAATCCTCCAGACCGAGATGGAATCGTCGCACAGTGCGGTAGTCGCTTTTCCTTCAGCTCTTGGAAACTACACTCGCACTTGTCTCGTCCACATGAATTTCTCATTTTTCTTTGTGAGCTTTGTCGAGATGACGCTATCGATGAAAATCCTTCCACAAACCGTCCGTAATAACCTCGCTAACCCCGAAAACTTCGATCTCTCGTCACGATGTCGCCTCGGCCACTTGATCACGGCTTCTATCTTGCTCGAGTCGACAGAGATTCCTTCTCCGGAAATCACATGACCTAAGAACGCAACACGAGTCAGCCAAAACTCGCATTTGCTAAACTTAGCATACAACTGATGAGTTCTTAAGGTCTGAAGCACTAATCTCGATGATTCCGTGCTCTTCATTACTTCTCGAATAGACCAGGATATCATCTATAAACACGATCACAAATTGATCTAGATATTCCTTGAACACTCGTTCATCAAATCCATAAAGGCAGCCGGAGCATTCGTCAATCCGAACGGCATCACCGTGAACTCATAATGCCCGTACGGTACGAAATGCCGACTTAGGAATATCCTCTTTCCGAATCCTCAACTGATGGTATCCTGTCCTCAAATCGATCTTCGAGAATATTGACGCTCCTTGCAGTTGATCAAACAAATCATCTATCCTCGGCAATGGATACTTGTTCTTGATCGTTACCTGATTGAGCTGCCAATAGTCGATGCACAAACGCAACGAACCATCTTTCTTTTTAACAAACAGAACTGGTGCTCCCCAAGGCGATGCACTAGGACGAATAAATCCTTTATCCAAAGAACTCTTGCAACCGCACCTTCAGCTTCCTTCAACTCGATAACGACATTCGATAAGGTGCCTTTGAGATCGGTTCTCGTCCCGGTGCTAGCTCGATTATAAATTCAATCTCTCTTTCTGGCGGTAACCCTGGCAATTCTTTTGGAAAGACATCTGGAAACTCCTGTACCACTGTAATATCTTCCATTTTCAACTCTTCAACTGTCGTATCCACGACAGTCGCTAAGTACCCTCGGCAACCCTCGTCTAACAAACGAGCTGCTTCCGGTGACGAGATTAAGGAAATCGAAGGTCCTCCTCGATTCCCAACAAACTCGAAACTCTTACCCCCTAACGGGTCAAACTGAATCGCCTTGCGATAACAGTCCATTTTAGCTCGTTGATTGGTGAGCCAGTCCATGCCAATTATCAAATCAAAATCATACATGGCTAGGACTAACAAGTCAATTTTCCCCACTCGCTCACCAATCTCTAACTTGCACCCCGAACAACCCAAAGCAGCAATAACTTTATCTTTTAAGGGTGTAGATATGCAAATTGCCGATTCCAACAATACAGATTCAATCCTAGCATCCTAACATATTGCTCGGCAATGAAAGAATGGGTTGCTCCCGAATCAAACAAAGCATAAGCAGGTTGGTCGTTGAGCGAGACCGTACCTGTAATCACGCCAGGCGCAGCTTCTGCCTGACCTTGGGTAATCGCGTACACAGTGCCCTGAGCCGGAGGTCTCGCTGTCCTCCTTGCGGTGCATTCGAGGGGCATACCCTCCTATCTGTCTCATTGGTGGCGGCGGCGGCAGCAGAGGTTGTCCTCTTTGCTTCTTAGGACAAAATCTGGCCATGTGACCCTATTGGCCACATTCAAAACAGGCACCCGTCCTAACTGGGCACGGTGCTGTCCCATGTCTTCTCCCACACAAGCGACATGCATCATTCTTAATAGGTCCTGACCTATTAAATCCACTCTTCTTGCTAGGCGGGCTTTGGAATCTATTTCCAAACATCGGCCTCTTTCCTTGGCGGATGTTGTCTCTATGAGAGCTAAACCTCGATCCAGATGAGGCAGCTTTATCGTTCTGATCTTTCTCAATCTTCTGAGCTCTTCGGTATATGTCATTATAAGTCTTCGATCCGTAAGGACTAAGGCACTTCTCAAATCCTGTCTGAATCCATCTCTGAACCTCCTCGCTCGATTCACAGGGTTCTCGATTAACTCGGGGGCATATCGCGAAAGTTCGGCGAACTTCGCCTCATACTCATCAACAGATAGAGAACCCCGGCGAAGACGTTGAAATTCAGCCATCTTCACCTCTCTCGCGCTCGAGAGAAAAACTTATCATTGAAAGCTTCGCGGAAAGTGTTCCGATCCCCGAGCAAAGACCTTCCGGAAAGATCATTTCTCGAGTCGCCATCCACCAAGTGTCGAACTCCCTCCAAATGGTAAGTTGCTAACATTACTTTCTCGCCTTCGTTGCACATCGCAGGTGCAAACGCTTTCTCAAGCTTCGAATCCATGAAGAAGCAGCTTTCGGGGTCTCCGCACCCGGTAAAAACCGGCGGATTTAACCTTAGAAAATGCTCCACCAACTTATGGATTGGTCTTGCAGCGACCACTATCTCCGGTGGATTCTCAACATTCACGGCGGCCGGAGCAACGGCGTGCGATCGCAGCGCGCGCAAAAGTGCGCGGCTGCGGGGCAACTCCGGTGGCGGCAAAGCAACAAAGAAGGAATTGCGCGGCTTCCACGTAGCGGCTTGCTGATCCATTCTATTACCCATCGCTTCCAAAACACGCAAGATCCCATCCACCCTGGGATCATTAGGGGCTGCTACCCCGACATCTACGATAGGTGGATTCACTCCACTCGCGCTAGCCTGTGCTGGCGCTCGACCACGTCCGCCTCGGGTTCCGACACGAGTCGGAGCTCTACCCCGAATAACGGCCCCATCGGGTCCTTTTTGCGAGTCCTCGGCTCCCGATCGCTCATGGTGTAGCTTTACTCAACTAACACCTGTTTCCAATTCAACACCGAATTAGAAACAGAGCGATCCAAACAACAAACAATTTTAGCACTCGCCTAACACGTACATGCACCAGCATGAATTTAAAGGCCATCCTACTAACTATCCCATGGTCATCGCTCCTTATCACTCCAATCTTCAACTTCGCTCTGATACCACTTTAAATCGGATGTCACGCCCCGATCCTCGGTCACACGCACATCCTTCACACTTGGTCGATTTTATAATGCGATATCCCAGGACAATGTATCGCCGACCCTTTCAATTTTTATGCACATGCGGAAGCGCTTAAAATCCCCGACAATAAAACGATGGGATAGAAAAGCGGGCCATAATTTTCATATTGAAATTTCTAACCAAACTTTTATACAAACCACAATTCACTTCATAACTATTCACATCAAAACAGAGATCTCAAAAGAAGACAGAAACTTAGACGAACTGGGCCGTACTCAAGACCCCTCTCAGGATTGTCTTCTTCTTCCAAAAATCCTTTTCTTCAGATCTCACCTCCGAGTTCTCCTTCTCGGATTCCTTCTCCTCAGCTCTTCAGCGGGGTCCTGAGATGGTTTTCCCCAAACTGGGATGAGACTACGTCTCAAATGAGTTCTACCCCACTAAGCCCGATTAGCAAACTATTATACTAAAGGCTGCCTAACACGCACGGGCGCGGGACTTACCTTGGCCTCAGATCCCACCTCCGCAAGTCAAGACAATTCATAATAGACACCCAAGCAATCATATCACTAATCGAAGCATCGATCAAATCGACTTAGTAAATTTCACATTTCAGCAAGACCACTCAAGGTCATTCCCATTCAATCAATCAATTCACAACATCATATCAAAGCAATGATCAATCGATCTAGTCGATTACATGTCATTCGACCACCTCTCGGTCACATCAACACCATACTTTAAAATCTCCATTCGGGTACTTAGTCACGAGCCGGATGAATGCTCTCGCGCCTTTTTCGCCAAGGTGACGTACCAATTAACACTTTACTATGCTCTCGGCGTCTTTTTCACCAAGGTGATATATTCATCACAGAGCCAACATAAACAATTCAATATGCTCTCGGGCGCCTTTTTTCGCCAAGGTGATACACTGATCACAGAGCCAACATAAACAATTCAATGTGCTCTCGCTGCCTTTTTTCGCCAAGGTGATACACTGATCACGAGCCAACATAAACAATTCAATATGCTCTCGAGCCTTTTTCGCCAAGGTGATACACTGATCACAGAGCCAACATAAACAATTCAATATGCTCTCGAGCGTCTTTTTCGCCAAGGTGATACACTGATCACAGCCAACATAAACAATTCAATCTCAATCAATTCCAATCAATTAGGGTAAATCCCTAAAATATCACAATTCATTCAATTCCATACAACGTGGAGCTCAAATAAATAAACGGACTGCGCCACGACGATCAGCACGAGATTTCGGTCGTCGGCCATCAAAATCTTAATTTCCGAAAATAAATAATTAATTTATTAATTTCGAAAATTAAATTATTATTTAATATTAAAAATTCCGTTTAACTCAAAATAAGGTCCAATTAAATAAACGGACTTCACCACAGTCATTAGCATAATTTTCCGATCACGGGCCATCCCAGTTGAATTTTCAGGAAATAAATAAATAATTAATTAATTTCGAAAATTAATTAATATTAAAAATTCAATTTAGCTTAAAATAAAGTCCGATTAAATAAACGGACTTCACCACGGTCATCAGCATAATTTTCCGGTTCCAGACCATCTCCCTTGAATTTTCGGAAAATAAATAATTATTTAATTTAATTCCGAAAATTAATATTTAAATGCCAAAAATCTCACTTAGGCCCGAATCGCCAAATTGAAGCTCAATTAGGGGTCGGAAAATTCCCGAGATGCTTCCAATAAATAGTAGACCACGTCTACTTGCTAATTGCGCAATCAATTTATTTAAATCACATCACAATTGACTAATAATTGCTAATTAAATCTAATCTAACAACCTAAACATAATTAATTAAATCTAAACCAGCTTAAAGCATAATTAGCCACTAATCCTGGATTAGTGAGATTACTCACCAAATCGCGCGCAAATCGGATCAATCCGACGGCGGCGACGCGAGGAACGATTCTTCCCAAAGCACGGCTCGGGTTCGGGGCCGGGAAACAGCCCAAAAGCTGGCCTAAAGTTGCTGAAACCCACTTCGTGGGTATGCTGGTCGCGGCTGAACGGAGCAGCTCCGGCGGCTAGGGCGGCGGGGAAGGCCGGCGGAGGGCGAGGGGGTCGCGGGGAGGTCCGCGAGGTTGGCGGTGGCCGGAGGTGGCCGGAGATGGGCTGGCCGGTGCTGGAACAGAGGCGAAACAGGCTGGATCGCTCGGCCTAGGGCGCGCGGACGAGCGGGCCGGGCGCGGCGGCGCGCGCGCGGCGGCGGCGGCACGGCGGTGCGGCGGCGCGACGGCGCGACGGCGGACGAGCGGCCGAGGGGCGGCTGGTTCTGGTTCGGTCCGCACAAGGAAGAACAAAGAAGAAGAAGAAGAAGAAGAAAGAAGAGAGAGAGAGAGAGAGAGAGAGAGAGAGAGAGAGAGAGAGAAGAGGGGGATAAGAGTTTGACTGGTCAAAGAAAAAGAGAGAGGAAGAGTGGGCGGTGGGGAATCGCACGAGGGGGAGGGAAAGAGGGGAGAGGAGAGAGAAAGAAAGAGAGAAAAGAAAGAAAAGAAAAGAGAGGGGAGAGAGAGAGAGAGAAAAAGGAAAAAGAAAAAATGAAATACCTAATTTTTTTTCTTTTCCTTTTTCCTTTCAAATTTCTTTTCGGACTTCAAATTTTTCTTCCGATAATTTCTTTATTGAAATTTCGGACTCGACAATAAATTGACGAGCGATGACACAGATCATAAAATTAAGAATTATGACGCACTTAAAATTCGATTCCCGAAATCGAGTTCAATTTCGTGGTTAAAAATCGGTCAGACGTGATTTTAGCTCAATCCAACCAATTAGGTAGCTTTTAGGGATTTTACGGCCGATACATCCCTTAACGGCTTTACCTAATAGGTTAGTTAACTCGTGAGTGATCAGCTCGTAGAAAAAGGCCATAGGCACGCCGACGAAATGCCCATTTCATTTTATCGAAACGGGGTCGAATTTCAGGATGTCACATCGACACTCATCATCCCAGTTGACTCGCGCATTCTTCTTTAGGAGCTTGAAGAATGGCTTGGCAATTTCAGAGAGTTGGGCAATGAACCGGGCTATGTAATTCAGTCTTCCCAGGAGGCTCCGAACTTCTTTCACTGTTGATGGAGGTTGCAATTTGCATATGGCCTTAGCCTTGGATGGGTCAATCTCAATCCCCTTACTGCTTACAATGAATCCGAGTAATTTACCGGATGTTGCCCCGAACATGCATTTAGTGGGATTTAGCCAAAGCTTGAATTCACGGAGTCGATCAAACAACTTCTTCAGGGTTTCTACATGGCTTCTTCCAGGCCGAGTCTTTGCAATCATATCATCAACATAGACTTCAATCTCCTGATGCATCATATCATGGAATAGTGTTACCATGGCTCGTTGGTAAGTTGCCCCTGCATTTTTGAGTCCGAAAGGCATGACCTTGTAATGAAAGGTCCCCCACGGGGTGATAAATGTAGTCTTCTCCTTGTCTTTCTCTTTCATCCTTATCTGATTATACCCGGAAAACCCATCCATAAACGAGAATAGTTCAAATCCGGCGGTACTATCCACGAGGACATCTATGTGAGGCGGTGGGAAATCATCTTTTGGGCTAGCCTTGTTCAGATCTCGATAGTCGACGCAAACTCGAACTCGACCATCCTTTTTCATCACCGCACGATATTAGCCACCCATTCAGGGTATTGTGAGACTTCAATGAATCCCACCTTCAGAAGCTTCATCACCTCTTCCTCTATCTTCTTCGAGAGCTCGGGCTTAGTTCTCCGTAGCCTTTGCTTCTTAGGTGGTACATCCGGATTAGTAGGCAAGCAATGCTCGACGATCGATGGGTTTAAACCAGGCATGTCAGCATAGGTCCATGCAAAGACATCCTGGTATTCCTTTAGTAGCTGAGTTAGGCGCTCGACCTCATCTTCAGGAAGATTTGCCCCAATTTTAATTTCTTTGACTTCTTCGGTGTCACCTAAATTAATAGTGACAGTCTGCTCGGATGTGAGAGCCTTGGCTTTTTCATGTTGCTCCTAGCTTCGCTGCACCTCAATGGAATCTTCATTCAAGTCATCGAGGTCGTCAATGTCAGCATTTGTTGCATTGGGCTGGGCCATTTCCATACTTTTGTATGCCGTAAGATTGCTCCTGAGACATGAAGTAAATAAATTAGAAAGACAGACAAAGTAATCTATGTTTTTGTTTTTATGTTTTTGTTGTTGTTTTTTTTTTTTGTTGTTTTTTTTTTTTGAAATTTTGGCAAAAACATTTTTTTAAAACATTTTAACATGAGAAAGTATGATGGAGCCCAGGCCTCAGAATTCCCCTTGGATTTTCTTTTTCTTTTATCGGCTGGATATCATCACCGGGCTGGTTTGGTGTACCTCATCATGCCCTCAAAATAAAACTTGTAATTTTATTGATATTCATCAATCAATTACATTTATTGAATGGAAATGCAATTTTCAAGCCCTAAAAAGAAAGCGAAAAGGAAGAAATCAAAAACAAGCCCTAGAAAGCGATAAAAATTCCCGCACAGGGGAATGTAAGAAAGCAGTAAATGAGTTACTCTTGTGGGCTAGAGCCCATCTTCTCCTGAGGTCCTTCGTCAATGGCCCCTATGAAGACATCATCGAAGAGACTAGAGATTCCTTCTAATGCATCTTCGGGGTTTTCGATCTCCGGGGGTGTCGGATCATCCATGCCACCCCATCCATCTGGGACAATGTCGCGAGGATCAATGTAGAAACTGGGAGGAGCCGAATACTTCACCGATAGTTGAATTTTCCGCTTGGCTGCCCTGTGGTGTCCATTATTTCTGCTTCATCCCGCATCATTATCGGAGGACCGGGAATGTCTCGTGAATGTGTAGGGGTAATGGGTTTTGCCTTCCTCGCCCGTGGTCAGGTGGCAGGTTCTGCCTTTCCTGTCTTCGTCCTCCAGAACTTTCCCCACCTCTTCCATGGTACCCTAATCCAGCAGCACGGGACCTCTGAGGGGCTTCAATGGGGTTTCGAATCCCCTGACCATTTCTTCCAAGGCCACTACCAGGAATAAAGCCATTTTCAACCATCATCCTTCCCGCCATGAGAGTAGCACTTGAAACTTCAGGAGTTGGTGGTGGCGAGTCTCGAGAAGCATGAATAGTGGATACCAACTCAAATTAGTGGTAGCTCGATTCAAACTCAAAGTCTGACTCTATATAGGGGATAGCTGTCTCATGATAAATCCGATGATCTTCTTCGCCATAGACAGTGACCAACTTCCCTTTGATTACGAATTTCACAGCTTGATGTAGACTTGATGGTACCGCCCCGTAGTATGAATCCATGGACGACCCAAAGAAAATTAAAAGCGGTAGGGGATATCCATTACCCGGAAGGGAACATTGAAGACCACCGGCCCTATTTGCACATCAAGGTGAATCTCCCCAAGCACTTCCTTCTTCGTACCATCAAAAGCTCGAACAGAAGTCTTTGCGGCATGTATCTTGGACGGGTCCACCTTAAGGCGATGAAGAGTGGCTAGTGGACATATGTTTAGGGCGGACCCATTATCAATGAGTACTCGAGACACATGAGAAGCCTTATGCTTGACAGATATGTAGAGTGCCTTGTTATGCCCCCTACCCTCGAGAGGGAATTCCTCATCAGAAAAGGCAATCATGTCCTTAAGAAGGATCGATCCCACAAAGTTTTCCAGCTTGTCTGCCTCGACCATTTCAGGTACACGAATTTCACTTAACACCTTCATTAGCGACTTTTGATGCACGGGGATGTAAGCGGGAGTTCAAGCAAAGAAATCGCGGGCGGGCATCTTTCGTAATGTTCGACCACCTTGTACTCGCTTGCTTTGATCACGGCCAAAAACTCTTTAGCCTCTTCATCGGTGACAGGTTTTGCGGGTTGAACATTGGCCTGAGAATAAGTCCGACCAGACCTTGTAACGAGGTCAACATCTAGATCATAAGACCAAGGGACCGCCTTATTGTTGACATATTCATACGGTTGAGGCATTTCAATCACTATCTCATCGTCGGATGCATCTTCAAGTGGGGGCATGTCCACGAGTGAAGGATCAACTTCCTCTTTATCGCATTGAGCGCCGCTTGCTCCTCCTCCCAATCAATAATGATGGGGGAAATAGTGGAAACTATAGAGTTATGGTCAGCATAAACGATGATGCCGTCATCCACCATGCTGGCAACTCTTTCCTTCATCAGTGATATAGGAACATCCTCTTGATCTAGATAATATCCAGCTCTCATTAAGCCGTTGTAAGCATCTGCCACATGTACCTTCGAGTTTTTGATTCGACCAACTTCGTGCTCTAGGATAGCATTGACCGTACCTTCATGCTCGGTAACGGATTTTTCTTGACGTTTGGCCGAGCGAAATGAAATGAAAAGGCCTTTGTGTCCAAGAGGTTTTGGATCTTGTGTTTCAAGGTGAAACATTCATCGCTTGAATGTCCCAATTCACCGCTATGATAGTCGCACTTCTTCGTCGAGTCGTAACTACGAATGCTTTCGCGGTTAGGGCGCTTCGGTTCCCTAGTAAGCAATCCTTTCTTTCTTAGAATTGCCAACACTTGGGATGGAGATCCAGGGAGAGGAGAGAACTGCCTTCTTGCTTGGGCAAATGATTGACGGCCGGTAGCTTGCTCTTGCTTTGGATTCATCTCGGATAGCCGGTGCGATTGGCATTTTCCCCGGCTATAAGCCATATTTACGTCTACAGCAGTCTCCTTCTCTTTCTTGGCAGAGAATCTTCTACTCGATGGTTCGCAAAACCATCCTTCCCTTATCCCCATCTCGATTTGTTCCCCCACGTAAATAAGCTGATTGAAGCTTTCAACGTACGTGCTGGCCATCCGAATACGGAACTCGATGGGAGAGTTTTGATAAATAACTTCATCAGCTCCTTGTCGGTAGGCTCGGGGTGATTTGAGCTGCGATTTCGCCATCTCACGACATACTCTTTGAACGACTCGCTCTTCTTTTTCTCCATCCTCTCAAGATCCTCTCGGGAAGGTGCAATATCCATGTTAAACTTGTATTGCTTGAGAAATGCGTCAGCCACTTCATTCCAAGTGTTGAGAAGGTTCACATTCTTCATGACATACCAATTCAATGCAGGCCCAGTCAAACTTGCATGGAATGATTGGATCATGAGAGGCTCGTTCTTGACATATTGGGCCATGCGTACGTGGTACATCTGCAAATGAGCTTTTGGGCAGGAAGTACCATCGTATTTCTCAAAATCCGGCATTTTGAATTTCTTTGGCATCTTGACTTTCTCGTACATGGACAAGTCGAACGGGAGTGAACTCTGTGACTCCTGCAGTTGTTTCAACTTTTCTTCCATTTTCGCAAAGTGTTCATCCTGCTCCGTCTTAGGGATGTTGACAAGCTTAGCCTTTTCCACATTGATCGGGAATGGATCATCTTCCAGCCCGGGCATGTCATCCTCACCAATTTGTGCCTTGTTTGCCGGCTTCGGGACGACTACCTCAGGGAGAGTGGGCACAGGAGCCGGATTCACTTGGAGGGATTGGAGTTGAGCTGTTATAAGCTCCATAGAGGCAGCTAACTGCTGGAGTTGGCCCTCCATAGCGGAGACACGATCACGCACTTCAGTTTGTTCGGCCATTCTTGCTCTTAATCGCGTGATAATGGGAGAGCGTGGAGGGTCCGTTATCACCTAATATTTAAGAAATGAACACAAATAAGCATCTCATATGAAAATACGCCGACCCATGGCAATACTCTAGAAATTTTATTCATCAATGGAGCTTTTGACAAGCCTAGAAATTTGATATGTCTTAAGCAAACGAACTAGGAAAGTAAATGACCCAAACTCCCTAAACATTAATCTAAAAATGAGAATAGCAAGATTGATTCAAGCACTTCATTTGGCTTGATCAATATACATTCGGGACACCATTTGGCGCAATCGTTTGTTCTCCTCTTGAGCTTTTTCAGCAACTCTTTTGAGGCGTTTATTCTCAGCTTGATTGGTGATCTTCAACGGCGCCTCCGGTATCTTTGGAAGCAGCTTCTCGGGAATCTTGTGTTGTTGGATATACTTAATCGAGGCATAGTACTTCCTTTCTTTGCCTTTCAACTCCTCCTCGGGCCATTTGAGCTTTCGCGGATGGCACATGTCCCACATCGATTTGATAGTGAGAATGAAATCTTCATGGCCTCGGCTTCCATCGACAAAACTGACTTGGAGTGGCTCTTCTTGTAACGCCAGGGGAAGCTCTTGCACGACTTGATATTGACGAGTCACCTTAGTCGGATAGTACTCCAATGCTCCGGTGAGTCCCAATAGAGGGATTGGGCCAACTCCTCCACACGAGTCTCGCTACCCGAACTTGGAACCATTTAGCATGCCATAGGAAACCCTTGGAAGTTGGTTTTTTCATGAAAGCTAGCCACCTAGAATAATGATAATCCGGTGCATGTTTTTGGTTGTTCTCAAATCTCATAATAGGGTGGTTGGAATTACTAACATCATGTATAGTCATTAGACCACCAAACCCTTTTATATGTGAAAGAAACCAAATTTGCAAAAGTTCGGAGAGGAATGGAAAGTCTTATCACCGCCTCCTTTAAACCGAGTGAGGGAAAGGAAAGTTTCAGTTAGAATAGTGTTTACAAAATTCTTTCCTTCCAACACTTGTTTAACTAATTGAGCGATCAAAGGGTTAATAGCATTCTTGCAGTAAGGGAAAACTATAAACCCAAAGAAAGCCAAAAGGAAAACCCTTCGCATTTGAGATGAAGTGCCTTTCTCAAAACATTGTTTCAGAAAAGATAAAGGACATGCATTGCGGTTAGCCTTTAAAACCTTTCTTAAATCGTCTTCCTTAATTCTTAGAAAATCAGATAAGGTCATAACAGGATCTATTCCGATAGGTGGACTAATCAATTCAGCTTTCAAGGATTTTCCTATGGCAATGCTATACTCTTCCAAGGTGGGAGTGAGCTCATGCTTACCGCCGAAGATAAAAGTAGAAGTCTCGGGGCACCAACAGTGGGCGAGTGCTTGGACGAGGCCGACATGGATGTTGATACGCAGCAATGGAAGCAGTCGACCAATATGTGACCCTACAAACTGACGGCCATCTTGATCTAACTTGTCCCATCAAATGCTAAGCTCTTCCCTTGGAGGGAAAATAATTCGAATGTCCGGTGTCCCCATTGTATATTGATCAAGACTCAGGACAATCCTAATGCCATGGACCGACAAAATAATGCGATAAAGTAAGTAAATTGCAAAGGCCAAAAATTTAGAGAACTTACTTTACCAATGATGGGCAATCACATAGACATGCGCATGTTAAGTGGCTCGATTTCTACTCTATAAGGCTTATCAAAGTGAAGCCACAAGGATGATCGGACTAGCCACAAGCTTGTGGACTATGTCGGGTCCTCATGACTCCGGCTTGGTCAAAGAGCCGACCCGGGTCGCGAGCATGCGGACCGAGGTGGGTACTCTTGACACCATGAAAGAAACTTCGGGATTGAGATGGGCGACTCGTACCGCGAGCATGCGGTCGGAGTGGCAAACATCTCAATACCATCCTAGAT
This sequence comes from Eucalyptus leucophloia subsp. euroa, assembly GCA_017140325.1. Lineage (NCBI taxonomy): Eukaryota > Viridiplantae > Streptophyta > Magnoliopsida > Myrtales > Myrtaceae > Eucalyptus > Eucalyptus leucophloia. The sequence goes on along the minus strand of CM029471.1, from coordinate 617,066 downwards.
GACCCTATGCGGCCAGGTCCGGCGGTAGGTTGTGTGTGCAAAAGTGTAGTGCTAAATGCAAGGCATGTATAACAGTTTATGTCAAGCAACACTTCATATATGAAAATAAACCATACATTCCTACACCTCCCTACAAAACAAAGGTTAGCAAACACTTCCCCTTATACCTCCCATCCTACAAAAACATTTAACACCTTAAATGTTAGGGACGTACCTGGGATCCTCGCTGCCAAACAAAAACATTTTTCAAAAGAAAAGAAAAATTGGCCTAAGTCTACTAAGAGTTTTAACTCAAGTCCCCAACGGAGTCGCCAAGCTGTCGCAACCAATTTTTTCGGGGTTTGAACCACCTAGGGTTTGGCTAATGGATTGTTAAGCTTAGACTTAACTCGGGCTCTCCCAAGCCCATACCAATTCGTGACTTTCGTTTCAAGTTCTTAACATGCAATTGTTTTAATTAGGAGTCGCCACTAATCTATTTTTGGTGGGTCGATTAGAAACCCTAGTAAAGTAACGGGAGATTTACTTTACTCTTACGAACCAGAGACTAAGGGTACGGGGACTTGGTTACGTTAGATTTCTCTAATGCCCTTTCGGTACCTTTCTTTTTATTTTGAAAAATGTTTGGCAAGCAATTTGGATTGATTTTACTATATTTCCCTAACATGTGAGGTGTTCATGCAGGTGCGCAAACCACTAATTTAACACCCAAGAAATCAATTAAATAATGCAAAACTTACCTCAAAACAACGAAAGCATCTGCAGTGTTAATTTAAAATCCACATTAACAACCATAGATATGGTTTCTACTTAACACGCAATTTCTTTTTCTTTGCTTTCATTTATTTAATGAAAATCATGCAACATGCAATGCAATATTAACTAAAATGACGTGCGACAACTATTAAATGACCTAAATTGATGACGAGCACATGATTTTTCATTTTCCTAAAAGAATGCATTTTATCCTAAATAATGAAATTAATTTAACCTATGACATTTTTTGTATTTTTCAAGAAATTCAAAATCAGAAAAAATGTGGAGATTATCTAACTAAGTTAAGATTCTATTCAATTTATATTAGGAATTAGGTTAAACCAAATCCTAATTTAAACTAAAATGTTATCTTAACTTAATAAATTCTAACCCTAGATGCAATCCATCTAAAAAATGAAATCAATTTATTCTAAGGCATTTTTGGTATTTTCTCTTGAAATTCGAAATTAGATGAAATGTGAAAATTACCTAATTAGATTAAGATCCTATTTAATTTATATTAGGAATTAGGTTGAGCCACATCCTAATTTAAACTAAAATATTATCTTAACCTAGATAATCCTAAAATGCAATCTATTTAATAAAATACCTAAACTTATAGTAAATTAAGAAATTATCTAAATTAACTTAAGTGCAATTTCTATCTTAATATGCAATGACGTGCAAAATATACCCTAATTTTACATGAATTATGCATGATGATTTTTTATGTTTTTCCTTTTTTCCTTTTTTTTTTAATTTCAAAATTAATAATTGCCAAATAATTAAACATACAATCCAAATTAAAAGAACTAGCAACCTAAATGAATTGATTTGATTTTTTTTATTTTTGAAAATTCGAAATAAAATACCTATTGTGAACATGCAAACCCTAAAGCTACATTTTTTGATTTTTTTTTTTTTAAAGAAAGCTAATTTAAGTAACACCACAGCAAATCAAGCCATATTGATACCCAAATCGACGAACCATATCTCGAGCATGAGATCGGGTTGGCCAATTTCACATAAATCACGAATCGGATCTCGAGCGGGAGATCGGATTGGCAATTTTTTTAAGTAATTGCGAGTCGGATTTCGAGCTTGAAAATCGGACTGACAATCACTAATTTCCAGGCAATTTCATATCATGGAATTTCAATTTCACATTAAAGGAATAATTACACTAAAAAGACAAAATAAAAATAGCAAAAATAATAAAATAAAAATAAAATAAAGAAAATACCTAAATTTTCTTTTACTTCTCTTTTTTTCCTTTTCCTTTTTCCTGAAAAAGAAAAAGAAAAAAAAATAAAGCTGGTGGGTCCGGCGAGGGGAAGCCTCCGGCTAGGGTTCCGGCGAGGGCACCGAGAGCGGCGGGGGCGAAACACGGGGTCACGGGCAGGGAGACCTCGAGCGCGGGCGGAGGCGGCGTCGGCGCGTCGTCGGGGCGGCAAAGCGAGACCGGCGGGCGGCGTCGCGGGCGAGCAGGGGCTTCGACGCGTTCCGGCGAGGCGAATCTGGGTAGAGGCGGGCCGATCTGGAGCAACGACGTCAGGGAGCAACTCCGGTGCGGCGGATCGAGGTTGATGCGGCAAATCGGTGATGGCGGGGCAGCAGAAACGTCAGATCGTCGCCGGATCTGGGAGTTGCAGGCGACGGGACCGATCTGCTGGGTCTTCGGGCGCCGGGGCTCGCGGACGAAGATGCGGCGGCGGAACGTTGGGGGGGCGGCTCAGGCGAGGGGCGGCGTCGCGGCTTCGGGCGGACTGACGCAGGCACTCGCGGACGGAGGCCGGCGGCGGTGAGCTGCAGCAGCGCCGGCTGCTATTCGGGGAAGATGAACAGTAGCCGATTTAGGGTTTCGGCTACTGCTTCTTTTTTCTTTTTTTTTTCTCTTTTTTACTCTTTCCTCTCTCTACTCACTTTTCACCTTATTCTCTCTTTTTTACTGACAGAGAAGAAACCCTTTTGCTCCAAATTTTTTCGAAATTCCTCCCCCTTTGTCCGTACGTGTGCAACGCCTTTTATAGGGGAAAATTTTAGATCTTTGAAGCATATTTTATTTCCAATTTCACTCGTGCATAATTCTCTGAATATATCATTGCACCACATGTGATATTCTCTTTTGTATTTTTCACATATTCTATCCAAAAAAATTCCCTTTTTGCACGAAATACACCCCTAGTGTATATTACTTAAAAATATGAAAAGTTTGAATGGAATATGTGAAAAATCTTTCCTTCACCGGCAGCCTAAAATAAAATAAAACAAAAATGAAAATAAAATGTTTCTAAACTATATGCCATGTGTGTGTGTGTGTTTTTTTTTTTTATATATTATTTAGCAAAAATTAACCCCAAAAATTTAGGTGTCAACATCTATTTTTTGCTGATGATGTTTTCCTTTTTTGCCAAACGGATTGGAATTCGGCAGTAATTCTCAAGAGAAGCTTGGACATTTTTTCATCATGGAGTGGACTGGTTCCCAACAAGAGTAAATCTGATATCTTCTTGTCGGGTGGGACGCCATTGTTGCGGAATAATATCCTTTTAGAGTTTGGTTTTTGAGAAGGCAAACTTCCGGTTTGTTACCTAGGGGTGCCGATAATCTCATCAAGGTTAGGAAAGGCGGATTGCCTTCAGTTGATTAACCGTATTACGGCTAGAGTTCAATCTTGGGCTCATAGATTTTTATCGTTTGCCAGGAGGCTCTAGCTTATAAGGTCAGTTCTCCACTCGATTCAAGCCTTTTGGGCTAGTGTGTTTACTTTGCCGTCCTCGGTCATTTTAGGTATTGAAAGCATTCTTTGTCGGTTTTTGTGGAAGGGCTCCTCCCTCGATAAAGGGGGGGGGGGCTAAAGTTTCTTGGTTGGATGTTTGTGTGCCTAAGGATGAAGGAGGTTTGGGTATACGGTCTGTGAAGGACTGCATTAAAGCCTCTATGCTTAAATATATTTGGATCCTCTTTACAGACAAAGAATCTTTGTGGTGTCGGTGGATACATTCGAATTTCTTAAAGAAACATAATTTTTGGGTAGCCCCTCAACCAACTTTTGCTCTTGGGGCTGGAAGAAAATTCTTCAACTTCGTAGTGGGTTTAGGCAGTCGTTTGGCTGGGAAGTTGGGAATGGGCAGTCAATCTCATTATGGTTCGACAATTGGATGCCTTGTGGCCCTCTCTATTCACTGGTCCCTGACTCCTTCTTGAATGACCCAGACCTCCCTGTGCATGCGGTGGTGGCGACTCTTTACTCTCATGCAGCTACTTCCACCAGATTACGACTGGAGGAATGGGGTCTCTCATTTCCGACCCTCTCTTCGGCCTATGACCGGTTTGTTTGGCGCGTAGACCCTTCGGGATCGTTCTCTGTCGCCTCTGCTTGGAATTCCATCAGAGTCAAGAAGATTCGAGTCCCCTGGGCTCCTTTTGTCTGGGATGGGGCCTTGGCTCCTCGTTTTCAATTTTTGATGTGGCTCATCATCAAGAATCGATTGCCGACACAAGTGCGTCTTCTTGCTTTTGGCAGGATTGATCACTCGGTCTGTATCTTCTGCAAGTCCCAGCCGGACTCTATTGACCACCTTTTCTTCGAATGTAACACCTCAGCTACTCTAGTTTACTTCTGGGCTTCTAGATGCAATTTGCCATGGAGAAATGGCACATGGGTGGACAACCTTTACTGGGCTATGAAGTTTCTTGCGGGTAAGGATTTCTTTCATAGCATCGCTCGCTTTTCCTTTGGAGCTTTGTGTCATCTAATCTGGAAGAAAAGGAATGACATGATATTTCGAGGAGATACCTTAGCTATTCCTGCCCTCAAGAACCACCTGTTTAAGGTGGTCAAAGATAAGGCCATTACATATAAGAATGTCCCTGACACTCCAAGGAATCGTCGCCTTCAAAGAGGATGGGGTTTTGACCCGTCAGTTTTCGCTAATCCTCTGGTGTTTTGAGCTGTCGGGAGTTGCGCTTTTCAGCGGTCTTCCCCTAGTGTGCGGGGAGGTTCGGTTTGGAGGTGTTGTGCCTATTGCTTTGTGGTTTCTTTTCTTGTACTGCCGTCTAGCTTGTATGCGGCCCCCTTCCACTCTTCCTGTTTCTTATGCAGCTAGAGTGTAAGTTTTTGGCGCCTCTTGTACATTTGTCCTAAGCTCAGTAATATATTCTTACCGTTACCAAAAAAAAAAAAAACATTTTTTGGATCAAATATCGATTATTTCTATGCTAAAATAGTGGAAACACTCAAAGTTAGATTTTTTTTTTTTTTCATTGTATGACATATTGAGTCGATGGTAACTTTGGTATCTAAATGCCATTTTGAAGGAAGTAGTTAAAACATGGCTTTTTACTTCTAGAAAAGTGAAGTTTTGCTTTTTTTTGGTAAATGTTAATTAACATCACCCCTGTTGTGTTGAAACCCTAAATTATTAAGCTATCACTTGGTACCTAAATGTTAAGATATGTTTAAACAAAGGGAAAGTTAAATATGTTGAGAAGAAAAGGGTAAAAGCAACATATCGGTACATGGTAGTTCCATTAGTTACATTTTTATAAATTACATCTTTCCACCAATAAAAATATCTTTGAGAAGATTAAATCAAAAGTACCTATGCGAAACAAAAAAGTGGGAAGTAGTTACCAAAATTGCAGGTATCCCTAGTCCCATTAGATAATAGATTAAATTAAGAAAATAAGATCAAAAGCATGTCATATAAATACAGAATGATTATTGGTGGTTGTATCAACCAAAGAATATCAACAAATAATTAAACTTTATTTAGAAATCTCATCAGGTAAGACACCTTTACCATAGCTTGCTGATCAATCTTTATAGAATAAAGAAAAGGAAAATCTAAAAACAAAGAGGATTTGCAGGGACTTTATTATTCTTTGAAAGCTATCTCGTGATATGAGCAAATGGATAGTGAAGAATGAAACGTGCGAGAAGCAGGATTGCAGCATCAATTATGATTATTAGAAAAACCTCGAAGTTTGCAAAAGTTGTCTAATGACGCTGCAAATGACATATAATCCAAAAAAAAAGCATAAGTCATCAATGAGCGAAGGAGAGAATAATTTAATCATACGGCAATAAAATAATGCAACTTGTAAGCCCAGCTAGGGTTTTATAGAATTTTACAAGAAAGACAACCCATCGTACGTCAACTTTGAAAGCATGAACGGTTTGCTTTTTCGGCCATCAACTTTGAAAGCTTAATTTCGCTCAATCGTGCACAAAAAATTATTCTTTCATAAATTTATTGTAAATATACTAATTTGAAGTTTTTTATAGTCAAAAAATTAATTTGGGACAAATTTGTCATGAATGTACTAGCTTGGGGTTTTTAGTAATACTAACCCTACTTTTAACCCCTAAATAATATAATTCATGATAAACAGAAGACAAAAGAAAGTTGGGAGTAGATTCGGTTTCTAATAATTGTACAACCTCTTCTTTAATTTCCTAAAGATATTTAAGTTTTTCAGGGCATTGTCATTACTTTTAAAATATACTTTACCTTTCCAATGGACATCTATGATTTGTCTTAGTATGTGCTTACGGTTCGATTGAATTCTTAGTAAGTTTATACAAAATCCTGGGTCGATTTTTTCTAATGCAATGTTCAATGTCTGTGAGATCCTAGATCTGTATACGATGATCGGGAGGTGGTCACCATCCTTAGGCATCTTGCAGTGGTCACATGGCTGTGACACGGTTTTACGCAAACAATGTTATCAGCCTACTTACTTTTAAGGCTCCTGCATCTTATTCATAAGAAACACCGACTACAGTAGGATATAACAAGCTTGTAATGACATCCTGTCCTTTATCCAGCAATATACGGGATATAAGAAAGCCTAATATATCCTACTATATCCTTCCAAATATAACCTGAGGGGTTTGTCCATGTGTATCAAGGGTATAAAGCACACAATATATTCTACTTACTATTTTTTCGGTTGCTTATATACCTTTATTAGCACGAAACTAATATAGTCTAAGCAAACCCCGATTAGCAGAAGGGCTAAAACTTCACAAAACAACAAAGTTACCAGCTAATGAAAACTATTAACAGATGAAGCAACTACACTTCATCTACCAAACTTTGAGTCCTCAAGTAACAGAAAGAGTCTTCATACGCGAGCTTTAGAAGCTTCCTCACAAACGAAGTACCCTTCAAATGCACAACTGCCTGGACTAGGAAGATCACTCCAGGCTTTCTCTGAAAAAGGACAATCGAAGAATGGATGAGAGTTGGAAAGCTGAATCATGGCTAATCTGCCCTCTACTGGTTCAAGTCTTGTTGACGCCTGCCTGAATGGGACGATTTTGTGTACTCTTGATATTAATTCGAGGTTGAAGTTTCGGATGCATTTACATAATTCTCCCAAAAAATAAATAAAGGGGGAAAGGAAAAGGAAATACTTTCCATACAAATTGAAAGCTTTATTTAATTAAAGGGCTTAAGGCCCTGTCCGCCCAAGCTGGGCCCAGAAAACCCGGCCCATGGGAAAAAGAGCCCGTGGAAAGAATAGGGTATAAAAGGGAGAGAGAGAGAGAGAAAAGACGTCTGTTGGAATCATAATTACGCACGTCTTTTCTCTCCCGCGTTTTTCTCTCTCAAAAGGAACAGTAGGCATACGGCTTCTAACTCTTCCCTTCAAGGCTTCATCGGATCGAACTCGACCGGATTTTCTTCCTCAATTGGCGTCGGTGTCTAATCTGTGGATTAAAAGGTACGCTCGACTCTGTGGTGTGCTTTAGGATCGGTGATACGTGTCGTTTTCTTGGGCTTCATCTTCCGCTTGATTTAGGGGTTCGATTCGGTGTCGAATCCAGTTTTCGGGGATCCGTTATTCCCTACATTGGTATCAGAGCCCTAGTTCACGTTTTCCCGATCAATTTGATGTGTTTTGGTTGATTTTTCGCAAAAGGAACTTCGGCCGTACGGATCGGGGCGAGCAATCCCGACACCCGAGACTTCTTCGGCCTTTTTCATGAGTTTTCGAATGTCAAAAACGAATTCTGAAAGCACTGGGAGAAAGGCGACGTCGAGACGAGTCTGGAGATGTCTCGAGCGCGGCCGGGAGACGCCGCACGCGCCCACACGCGCGCGCCGGAAGGCGCTGCGCGTGGCGCGACGCGCCCGGAAGCGCTCGATCGCCGGCGCGTGCGGAACACGCGCCGGTCGGCGACCGGCGCGTGCGCGCCGCCGGCCGGCGGCGAACCGGCACGCGCCGGTCCACGGACCGACGCGTGCGACGCCGATGACGTCACCCAACGGCGGTAAGAATCCGCCGGGGTGACGTCATCGATGACGTCGCCGATGACGTCGGTTGGCCGGCGGCGACCCGACCCGCGAACCGACCCGACCCGACGGCGGCGATGGCACGCGCGTGGCACGTGCCGCTGACGTCTGCGTGACGTCGGCCGCGCCGCACGCGCGTGGCACGTGCGAGCGGTCCACCCGAGCGGTCCGACCGGTCTGTCCGGTCCGTCCGGTCCGACCGGTCCGTCCGGTCCGTCCGGTCCGACGACCGACGAGCGTTGACGGGCGACGACCGTTGACCGTTGACTTGACCGTTGACCGTTGACCGACCGTTGACCGTTGACCGTTGACCGTTGACCAAAAAAAAAAAAAAAAAAAAAGGAGGAAAAGAATGTGTTTCTTTTTCAATTAAGTCTATGTGGATTATATGTAATCCCTTATTTGTTCTGCATTTGTTGCAGGAACAATGCCTCCCCTAAGGTTACGCACACCTATTCGCAGTGATCGATGAACAAAAGGAAAGGTCAGTCTAAGTTGATAATGAGCCGATCGATCATCGATGGGAGAGTGGTGACTTAATTGATCACGTCCTTGAAGTCAACGGGAAAATTCAACAGGTCATATGGAATGGTCGTCCTATGTCACAATCGAGAGATGGTGCGATTTTTCATAAGCACTCTTCCACCCGAATGGCAAGATGTGTTGAATCGCATATGGGATGTCAACGGAGCTGCTTCCTATAAGAAAATTGTAATAGATTTTGTAAATGAATATTACTCGATTGTTACAAGGGAAAAGATCAAGAAATTGAACAAAAGAGGATCTTTCCCAATTCGTGTGCTGACTATGTGTTAGTTGTATTGGCTGATGTATGTTAAGTGTGCTTTGTGGACATATAATGTATTGTTTACTACCCGATTGTTATTGATGTAACAACTGATATGTTAGTTGTATTGATTGAAAGCATTATTGTTTTATTGGAATTCAATTATCTCGTTGCTTTCTATTATTGTTGTTCTTGTGGGTAATTAGCTATGGGTAGTTATAGAAGTTTTTGTAGCTTCATAGAATTGATTTTGCATATGACAATCATATTAATGATAGTTTTAAGTTAGGATTTTTGGAGGATGATTGGAAACGTAGTGACCTTTTGATTCTGAAGCCTTACTTGAAATTATTCATTAATATGATGGGTCTATGCAAATAGGGATGCATAAATGATAGGCATTAATAATTCGTGCATATTTGTCTGATTTGTTCAGATCAATGGCTTCAGCCACAAAAAGTATAGTTGCCGAGCTGAACAAAGGTGAAAAGCTCAATGGTGACAACTATGAGATTTGGCAAATGAAAATCCAAAGTATGTCTTTGGAAGAGCAAGAAGCACTTGAGGCTCTTGTCATGACCATGGTAGAACTTGAAGAGGGAACCACTGAACAGCACAAAAGGGACAAAGAAGCTTTTTCTGTGTGGAAAAGAATGAACTCTCTAGCTCGCATCACGTTGCTGAGCAGCATGGAAAATGACGTCATGCGAGAGTTTCGGCGTTTTGACAATGCCAAGGAAATGTGGGAGGCATTGGAAGCTAGATTTGGTCACACTTCGGTGACTAGACTGAGGCAGCTCACTATCAGGTTTGACTCCTATAAGAAGCCTCATGGTCAGATCATGAAGCAACATCTTAGAAAGATGTCAAACATGATAACTGAGCTGAGAGACGCTGGCCATGTCCTCACAGATGAGCAGCAAGTGCAAGCGCGATTCGTTCCTTGCCTCGAGTTGGGAGCATATGAAGGTGCACCCGACTCATAATGAAAACATCAAAACCTTTGAGGATGCAATGCGTCATCTTGAGCTGGAAGAGGACCGCCTTGGGTGGCTAAGCCGGATGCTAAACTTTATCATGCTGGTTCTAGCTCAAATGGAGCTTCGAGCTCCAAGCGCAAGCGCCCTAGCTGGTTTGATAAGGGGAAAGGCAAGGAAGAAGCTGGTCCTTCAGGGAAGAAACCCAAATTTAACCAACATGATAGAGGAAAGCGTCCTCACATGAAGAAGCTAGCAAGGGTGAAATGCTACAACTGTGACAAGAAGGGTCACTATGCTCGCGATTGTCGTGAGCCAAAGAAGGTATGCACCCCTTGTACTTTTCAGAACTTTACTTATGTGTCGAGTTCTGTGTTCTTAACTGAGTCTAATCCTTTGTGGACTGTGGATTCAGGAGCGACGGACCATGTAGCGAAGGATAGAGGATCCTTCGTGGAATTCCGACGAGTACCAACTGGAACTAAGTGGATCTATGTGGGAAACAACTCCAGAGCTGAAGTGAAAGGAATTGGCACATGCCAACTGAATATGCGTGGTGGACGCACTTTGTTCCTTCATGATGTGCTGTATGCTCCGGAGATTCGTCGGAATTTAGTGTCTCGTATTAATGTTGGTTAGATTAGGTTTTAATGTGAACTTCTAGTAGTAGAGGTGTGAATTTGTTTTTGGAGACAAATTACTATGGTTGTGGCTATTTTCTAGATGGTTTTATTGTATTGGATATTGAGTATATTAATGCAAATGTTTGTTATTCCCTTATCACATCTTCTAATACCTATGATAATGATGTGAATGTGTGGCATGCTAGGCTTGGTCACATTGGCCAACAACGTATGAATAGACTAGCCAAAGAGGGCTTGTTGGGTAATATTGAAAAAGTCGATTTACCCATATGTAAGCATTGCCTAGAAGGGAAAACAACACGGAAACCATTTGGGAAAGGGAAAAGAGCTGAATTTCCTCTGCATTTAATCCATTCGATGTCTCGTGGTCCAATGAATGTGAGAGGAAGGCATGGGGCTGTTTATTTCATCACATTTATTGATGATTATACTCGATTCGGATATGTCTATTTGATTTCTCATAAGTCTGAAGCAATAAGTTGTTTCAAAAGATTTATGAACCTGGTAGAAAATCAATTAGACAAGAAAATAAAAACATTGAGATCCGATCGAGGTCGAGAATATTTATCTGATGAGTTCAGAAAATTATGTGATGAAAAAAGAATAGAAAGACAGTTGTCTATTCCATATACTCCTCAACAAAATGGTGTTGCGGAGAGAAGAAACAGAACCCTACTGGAAATGGTTAGGTCTATGATGGCGCATGCTAACTTACCTATTACCTTTTGGAGTGATGCATTGTTAACTGCTGCCTATATACTTAACCGGGTGCCTTCCAAATCGCTTACTTCCACTCCATATGAGTTATGGACAGGTAGAAAACCGGACTTAAGTTTTCTTAAGCCATGGGGTTGTGCTGCCTATACACATGAGTCCTCTCACAAATTTGGGAAATTAGGTCCCGTAGGAAAGAAGAGTATTTTCATAAGATACTCGAACACTCAAAAGGGTATGTGTTCATTGGTGAGCAGGAAAGTGGGAGTGTAACTGAATATGAATCACGAGATGTCACATTCTTAGAGGATGAGTTTCCTAAGAAGGGCGAAATAGGGGAAGATCACTCCCTATTTGAGACTTTGGATCAAGATAATGATATTAGTGGAGTTCATCCAAGTGGGAGCGTAATAGGGAATGATGTGCAAAGTGTACAATCTCCCGTAAGGCGAACAAGTCGCCAAAGTATTCCCCGTCGACGTTTTGACATTGAAGGGGAAACTTTTATGGTTGCTCCACAAGATGAGGATGAGCCAAGAAATATCAATGAGGCTCTGAAGTGCCCTAGTAAGGAAAGATGGATTCGTGCAATGGAAGAGGAAATGGAGTCAATGGAATCAAACCAAGTCTGGGAACTGGTTGATCTTCCAAAAGGACGCAGCTATTGGGAACAAATGGGTTCTCAAAATAAAGCGAAAGGCTGATGGCTCGATAGAAAGGCATAAGGCTCGCCTTGTGGCGAAGGGGTATAATCAACAGAAGGAATTGATTATGAAGATACGTTTTCTCCTGTAGTGAGATTTACCTCAATTCGCATTATTCTGGCAATAGTAGCTAGTCTGGATCTTGAGTTACATCAAATGGATGTAAAGACTGCTTTCCTCAATGGAGAATTAGAGGAAAAGTATGTCGACTTTTGAGGTCGATATATGGTCTTAAGCAGTCATCAAGACAATGGTATATACGTTTTCATAATGCCATAGTGGCATATGAGTTTACAATGATTGATGAGGATCATTGTGTATATATCAAAAGATCCAAGGATCAATTTGTGATCATATCATTATATGTTGATGATATACTGATTGCCGGAAGCAATATGGAGTTGGTTAATACTGTCAAGAGATGGTTGTCTTCTAACTTTGAGATGAAGGATATGGGTGAGGCTGCATACATTCTTGGAGTTAAGATTTCGAGAGATCGTTCGAAGAGATCGTTGTCTCTTTCGCAAGAAACCTATATAAATAAGGTTCTTGAACGATTTCGTATGCAAGACTGTAAACCCATAGACACTCCTATTGCAAAAGGTGAAGGATTGAGCCATAGACGTGTCCAGGACTCCACAAAAGAAGGAACAAATGAAACATGTTCCTTATGCTAGTGCTGTTGGGAGCTTGATGTATGCTATGATGTGTACAAGACCCGACATATGTTTTGCAGTTGGAATGGTGAGTAGATACCAATCCAACCCGGTCCAAAGACACCGGAAAGCCGTGAAGAGAATACCGAGGTATCTAAAGGGAACTGCTGATTTCAAGTTGAATTATCAAGGAAAGGATCTGCGACTTGAAGGCTATTCAGATGCTGATTGGGGAGGAGATTTAGATGAAAGGAAATCTACCTCAGGTTTTGCTTTCTTACTGAACAATGGCGCCATATCATGGAGCAGTAAGAAGCAAACGTGTATAGCCTTATCCACGATGGAAGCTGAGTTCGTGGCACTATCAGCAGCGGTACAAGAAGGAGTTTGGCTTAAGAGTTTTTTGGATCATTTAGGTGTTATTGAGAAAGCTGCAAATCCATTATTAGTTAACCGTGATAGCCAAGCAGCTATAGCGTACACCAAAGATCCAAAATATCATGGCAAGACCAAACATATAGATACCAAGTATAACTTTGTAAAAGATATGGTTGCACGAAAGGATGTGAACTTACAGTACATATCTACGCATAGAATGATAGCAGATCCCATGACAAAGCCAATACCTAGAGATGTATTTTGTGGTCATGTAAAATCTCTAGGATTGCGTAGAGTCTGATGTACTAGAATTGTAATTTCCCGAGTTGTTCACATTTATGAGATTTTGTTTTTCATTGATTAATGCCTATGAATCTATGTGTGATATTTATGCATCTTAATGCTTAGTGCATTATTTTAAGTTGAGAAGTATGTCGGACAGATATAAGATTAGCCCACTCACACGGGTAATCGCCTCTATTTACTGTGTAATAAATAGAGATGAGACTGATTTTAAGCTTATTATCTAGGTGATAATCGAGAGCTCAAGCTTAAAATACGTATGTCGCCTTAACTGAATGTTAAGATGAGGACATAATACTATAGATGTCCGAAAGTAAAATAACCCACATATTTTACTTTATCTGTCTATGATGCCAGATGTGAGTTCTGATGAATTTTGTGAATGAGTAGATACGTGAACTCAAGTTAGACATTGGGTATGTCTGAACTATCATCTGTACGGTATTGAAAGGTGTAGACATACGCTCCATGGGAAAGGAGTTAATACCGTAATACGTATTTCATACTACGTATGCATGAGACGACCAATAAGAGTGGCAAAAAGTTTGATCTCAACTTTTATGACGTGTGAGACTCTTGAGGAAAAGAGTTCCTCAATTTTTTTTTGTCCCCTCAGGACTCTTACTTATTCTCAAGATTTCTATTTAGTGTTTGCTATCTTAGGGTGTTGCCAATGGTCATGAGATGATTCGATCTAATGGGGCATTTCTAGAAAAGCAAGCTGGACTGAAATTGAGAGTTTGAAGGAAAGAGGAAGATCGATTTTGGAGAATCACATTATGGTTTTGTATTCACTTTGTCGACCAATTATAACTGTCTTTGTGATAATTATAATTGTGAATACAATATATATATATATATATCATGTTTAAAAGAGATCAAGGGAGATATAAATGTGATCGATCGATCTAGGGTACTGCATACTAAATCTACTCGGAGTGTAACGCCCATTATGAGCTGCTATATATTCCTAACAGATGTATAGCAACGAGCTCTCAAAGTATGCTGGTCGCACGGATTATTCACCGGTATGAATGTTGAAGAGAGGTAAAGAGAATTCTGTTCGGCCCACCTTGTGCGAGTGGGAGATGAAAGCTTTATTTAATTAAAGGGCTTAAGGCCCTGTCCGCCCAAGCTGGGCCCAGAAAACCCGGCCCATGGGAAAAAGAGCCCGTGGAAAGAATAGGGTATAAAAGGGAGAGAGAGAGAGAGAAAAGACGTCTGTTGGAATCAGAATTACGCACGTCTTTTCTCTCCCGCGCGTTTTCTCTCTCAAAAGGAACAGTAGGCATACGGCTTCTAACTCTTCCCTTCAAGGCTTCATCGGATCGAACTCGACCGGATTTTCTTCCTCAATTGGCGTCGGTGTCTAATCTGTGGATTAAAAGATACGCTCGACTCTGTGGTGTGCTTTAGGATCGGTGATACGTGTCGTTTTCTTGGGCTTCATCTTCCGCTTGATTTAGGGGTTCGATTCGGTGTCGAATCCAATTTTCGGGGATCCGTTATTCCCTACACAAATGAACGGTAAAACTCTTTTTACCGACCGTAAGTTAACAAAAATAGAAGTGGCGGATTCGGTTTGTTGGATTCTATTTACCCGCACGTCGAGGCTAAGGCGGATGGACAAGACGCTCTCTTTCTCCTGAAAACAACAGATTATAGTCAATGGAAAAATCGAAGGACGTTCTCGAGAAGTGAAAATCCATCAAAAGTCGTGGCGTGGGTGAACCAATGCTCTAAAAGCATGTGCCCCTTGACTTGCTTGATTACCATTGCATTATGGGCAGTACAAAATAGAAAGAGAACATGGGCTTATCCTCAAAGGAAGTCATATGCTCTTTTTACAAGTCCCTTAACGAGAAGGATCAAATAATTCGATAAAGGTGGTAGCAACGGCGTAGAGGGTAGAGCTTGTGTTCTCCACCAAGGAGAACCAGGTTCGAAGCCCCTGCAAAGCAGGGAGGCTGAAACGCTGTGTGGTGCCTTGCCCGGGGTGCGTGGGTGGTGATTTCCTATGTGCCTCCCCAGGGTTTACTCTTCGGCTGCCGGCCGTGCGGGGGTTCCCTGGGTCACCAAAAAAAAAAAAAAAAACCACCTTGTTCCAGCAACAAAAGCTGCAAAAAGAGTCAGCAGTGATACTTTACTAGAAACGACGGTTTCAATTTGCCTATACGTAATCCTTTATATAGATGGGATATGTTCCCCTGCTACTCCAAATACGGCTAAACCCACGAGCTTTAACATTGTTGTTAATCAACTCCATAATGAATACTGTTTTACCCACTCCAACCTCTCCCGGTAGTTCTATTTCCCCTCCTCGCCGATAGGGGGTCAAAAGATCTGCTACCTGGCTTCTTGTTTCTTGGTTTATTTCATACTCACCTATTTCGTTAATGACTATTCATTTTCTTTCTATATATATTTATATAATAATATGCAAGTGAACGAATGTCTTAACCCTAATAAGACAATACGGGAAAATTTTGGGGCAAAATTATGACTCACTCACTCCGTTTGGAGATCTATTTCTTCAAATCTTCATAAATCCCAATGCAGCAAGCTTCATATTTTTCTATCAAATTGACGGCGAATAAATTCGTTTACAAATTCAATTAGATAATATGGGTATAATTGTCATAAGTTAGAATAGTCTACCGATAGCCTGAGATGAAAAAGAATTTGGACATAAAGTGAGACAAGAAAGTAATATCATAAGGTACTTAAAGTATACTAAAGTGAAGAAATTTAGAAAATAAAACGTTGGAACTTCTAAAAATTTCTGGAACCTATTATTACTAAGCAATATTTTTTTCACAAAATTTTTACTCGTGATTAACAAATTTTAGATGTAATTGGAACATGCTCGAATATCTATGAAGATTTGCCGTTTTCAGGGCTTTTTGTAAAACTTTTTAAAAAATTGAAACTTTCGGATTTTTTCTGTTTCACTTTGTTCTTTTTTGCTGAAATTGGGCAACGCTATCGGAATTTAGAGATTCTTTTTTTGGTTGGTATACAAATGTAGAGATTAACCATATAAAATCCAATGTAGCTCACAATCATTTGTTGGTTCTATATCAATGACTTTACTAGATCAACCCACTAATTAATATAAAGAATTTCGGATAAGAATCTTTATAAAACACTTTGTATATACCTAGGGAACCCTAGCGTTAAGCGACTCTAAGTTCTCTCTTTTTAACGATTTTTCATACTGACTTATCCATAAATAATAATGATTTTTATATTTTTATGATGTATTCCGTCGTTTGCAACCGAAGACGGATTACAAGAACTTTTAACAGAACTTTTCTATACAAGAAACATCCCGTCAAGATAAACTGCACTTGGAGGGTCATCAACTTTTCGATCAAAACAATGTCCACAAAAACTTGCCGTGACCGGACCCTAGGAAACCTAAAAACTGTGGGTTGGTTTTGCAGATCGTTTGTCACTTCCCCTTCATC
This sequence comes from Eucalyptus leucophloia subsp. euroa, assembly GCA_017140325.1. NCBI lineage: Eukaryota > Viridiplantae > Streptophyta > Magnoliopsida > Myrtales > Myrtaceae > Eucalyptus > Eucalyptus leucophloia. Next base: position 600,370 of record CM029471.1, on the reverse strand, counting down.
ATTCGAGTTGTCTTGCTTAATTGTCAATCTACATTTCTTAATTCCATAACAAACAAATCACTTCAATAATCATAATTTAAAATATAAAGATTCTTTTATCCTGTTTCAGAGAATATGATAAAATCAAAGGCTGTCATATCGACAAAATAAATATTTAAACCTTCACATTTTTTTAATGCGATGATGGTGGAATGACCTTATCTATCCTGTCAATTAACGTAAAAGGGACGTTTTAAATTGCAAAATAAACTATGTTTTCACCAAAAAGTTGACCATACCAATGAGTTGTTGGATGAAACTATAACCTCATTAATGTGAAAGCGACATTGTAAGAGGACCACATGTATTGGGAGATGCGTGCACATTATCC